>VXBA01003016.1:150318-331632 GCA_013399895.1 Serilophus lunatus | reverse complement strand
GACCTGGCGCACCTGCAGGGCATCCTGCGGCGGCGGCAGCTGTACCGCCGCACCGGCTTCCACCTGCAGATCCTGCCCGACGGCAGCGTGCGCGGCACCCGCCAGGACCACAGCCTCTTCGGTAGGCGGCTGCGGCACGGCCCCAGGCGTGTGCGTGTCTGTGCGGGTGTGTCTGTGTGTAAGAGCGTCTGAGCGCACCCGGACGGGAGGAGTCGTACTCTTGGGAGGGAGCTGTAATGCTGGTGATGCTGAGGCAGGTGGATGAACACACTCGGTCTGCACCAGGGAAAGGTAGTGAGGGAAGGCTGAGCATTCCGCGCAAGCCAGGAGATAGACACGTATTCTTTGCTCAGCCTATACTAGGGGTCTGTAAGCACAAGCATAAGGTAGGTTTAGTGGAGCGAGAAAGGTCGACAATAGACCAATCCTTCTCGTATTCACTATTGGCATCGACCTTCTTGAGTCTGTGTAGAACAGTATAGGTCGCGGACTCGGGCATGCTGATTCTTGGGCTGCATCGGACTTTTCTGCTTGACAGGATGGAATGTTGAAGCAGAGGAGCCTAAGATGCCTCTTTGCTCAAATGTTTAAAATGCTTCCCTGTCATCTTTCTCAGCCAATAAACCCAAAGGAGGTAAAGGCAACCCCAAAATGTAAATGTTTCTTGTGACATGAGAGTAAATCCTAAACACTAGTTTTAGGAGCTGCTGTTGTCAACTACATGTAAGTTTTGGTGTGTATTGAGTTAGCAGTCGTAAAAAGGTGATTAAAGAGTTTCCTATCTTCCTCCCCATAGTCAGAACAATCCACTGGAATGGCTCTTAATTGCTCTCATAACACGTGGATGTTTTAAGAAGTAGAAAAGCAGTAGTCAAACAGTTCTCAGAAGGAATATTTCCTACAGCATGTAAACATGAAATAATCTTTGCTTTAAAAGAAAAATCAAGTTAGCCTGAGAGCTAACATTTAGTGGGCTTTTTAGAATTGTACTACCTTTATTCTGCCGCTATTCTCAGCAGGTTTGTCTGATGTGGTTTCTTTGTGGGTTGTATCACCTGCTTATTATAGTTTTGGAAAAGGGTGCTTTGAAAATGATATCAGAAAGACAAAATACCTCCACTTTCTTTACGGGACTGTGCTTTAGGAACTGAAAAACTAGAATGATTTATGTTGATAAAAGTTTTCAGTGCTTACTCTTAGTAAAGGATTTATTTTTCTTGCTGTTTGTTAATATAACTAAGAAACCTACCAAAGTTCAATTAAAATTCAAAACATTTTAAAACTGTCTTAAAATCGTAAATAGTAAGTAGACAAAAAGTCATAATCAAATGCAATATTTAAAACTATTTGCCTTAGATTCAGATGTTTTTTTAATATTTTGTGGTTTTGATGCTGAACAGCAAAATCACAGGTATGATTCTATCACAACTTCTTTTTGAGGCTTTGTTTACATTGTTAACAACTTCCAAAAAGCGAGTTCACACATTCCCTGTCTTTCATGTTTTGTGTGTACTGTAATCTGTGCATATCAATTGGTTAAGTGTGTTGGCTTACCCTTGCCAAATTCAGACTTCGAATTGTATCTCATCTCTCAGATGAGGTACATGCATATATTTTATTAACATATATTACATTTGGGGGCAAATGTAATATAAATAATGCTGTAATCCAAACAGTAGCAAAACCCCAGCATATTTCATGTACTTAAAAAGCCTGCACTGAAGACAGCAAGTTGTGTCAAGAGGGTGGGCCCATCTGCTAGATAAGATGCCACAAATACTTTTCTGTTTTTCTGTGGGTAGATTGTGTTACATAAAATTCCCATCTGTACTTTGATTTCCATTCAAATGATCTAATAACGGATGTGTTTTTTTTAAGATAAATCTATAGTAGAAGTAAAGTATGTTTTCAGGTAGCTCAAACCTATCTTCCAGTGTTTGAGAAGGCAGTTTAACAAATAGTGTACGATCATTATAGCTTAGTACTGATGGCTTTAGCTGTAGTGCTGAATAAAACCCTTCCATATTCATCATTAAAGAAGTTTCTTAAATGGTGTAAGATTCATGTTCATAGATGAGGTTTCTCAGACTGCTTTCCATTGTGTAAATTTCCATGTAGTATTTGAAATTTCAGAGAAACTAGACACGTTTTTTATAATATGTACCTTTTCTTGTTTTCAACTGTGTTTTTGGATGTTACATGAATGAATTAAAGCAATCTCCCCCTTCCCTCCTCCCAGGTATCCTTGAATTCATCAGTGTGGCAGTAGGACTGGTCAGTATTAGAGGCGTGGACAGTGGCCTTTACCTTGGAATGAATGAGAAGGGAGAACTCTATGGCTCTGTAAGTACCATTTTCATGCCAACTCATACACCTTGAGGTTTTGATTTGCTTCTTAACACTATGCAAACCCATCAAAAAGCTAGCTGAAGTCATCACAGCTTTCAAAACACTACTATCTTCTCCTGTTCAAATAAAGTGTACAGTATAGCCTTGGATACTAAAGATTCGATGGGAAAAGTTTCTCTGCTCTAGATGAAGAGAACTGAAAAGAAATATTCTGCTTAAATAATGACAAAAGTAGATAACAAACACCGTTCCAATAGCTGGCTTCATTTATGTTTTATTAATTCTGTAAATGTATCATAGTGCATAGTCTCATCAAAAACATCAAATGCAACTGGAAAAAGTTAAAAGGATAGTTATTGACCAAATAAACAACAATTAATATAATTCCTGACTTGATTTTTAAAGGAGCATTTATATAAATTAGCAGTGGTACTTAGTACCAACTTTTCAACATGAAAGCATTCTTGCAAATGCTGGGGAAAAGAGGATAATGCCATGTGTCACAAATAAGTTATACTGTTATTTGAAAAATCTGAATGGTGCAAGAGAACTGGCAGCATCTGTAGATTGTGACCGGGATATTTGTGTTTGAGAATGAAAATAAGCTTGTACTCATTACAGTTGATTTGTGTCTGTTCAGCAAAATATAGTTGTATAAACTTTTACAATAATATCAGGATAATGCCAGTGCTACTCTGCCTTCAAGCATTAAAACATTTTGAGATGAAATATTCTGTTTCTCCATTTTGGTTGTGGTTATTCCAATTTAAAATATGAGAAATGATGCACACCACAAAGAACATATGGAAATAGTTGCCTGATCAGTTATTTTGCACGTGAGTCCCTCCACCAAATCTAATTTTCAGAACAGTAGATACCCAAAGACAGAACTCTACATGATATAGTTCTTGGAAGTCAGATGAATTTTAATTAAATCATAAATAAGTAATGTTTTCTTAGAGTGAATGTTGTCTAATTCCTGTTTATATCCAAAAATTTGTATGTACGTGTCCGGGTTTCCAAAGTTAGTGTCAGATCTACATAGTTTCCTTGGGTTTGGTTTGTTGACAGTAAGGCTACACAAAGCCTAAAGCATTTTGTTTATTTTTGTCAGATATTTTTATATGTCTTCAGATATCTAGTGGCAGATTAACTTATTTTTCTTTGCTCTTCCTTTCTGCAGGAGAAACTAACTTCTGAATGCATCTTCAGGGAACAATTTGAGGAAAACTGGTACAATACTTATTCATCCAATGTGTACAAACATGAAGATTCAGGGCGGCGATACTTCGTAGCACTTAACAAAGACGGTACTCCCAGAGATGGAGGAAGGTCCAAAAGACACCAGAAATTCACACATTTCTTGCCCCGGCCTGTGGATCCTGAAAGAGTTCCAGAATTGTACAAAGATGTGTTAGGATACAGCTGAAGAAGGAGGCAGCTTTGGGAAAAACCCAAGCTGGATCTGTTGCCCCTGCTCTCATGGCAATGTGAGCATGAGGAACCTGCAGAGGTCTAGGATGTTGGATGCAAAGAAGCTACTTTGTGAAGGCAAGCCTCTGTTTTTTAACCTTTGGATTTAGGAGAGAAAGCCTTAAAGCTGAGTGGACCAGCCTCCTTGAAACTTGCTGGATTGTTTGGTAGCCGGTAACCAGAGGGAAGTGTGACTTTTTAAAAAATAACAAACTCTTGGCAATTTTATCTGGTCTACCTTTGGTTTGTAGACTATCAAAGAACTACCTACATCCTATGAATGAGACAATGGCTGGAAGAAAGAGAGAGAAATGGACTATAAAATAGTAATAAGTCCTGGGAACTGTATATGAAGTTTTACTGTCTCCACTTTAGTGATGGATGTTAGATGTCAATGCATCATAATCAACGCTGGAACTTTTCTTCAGAATGGACCTATTTATACATCTCCAGATAGCATATATTTATTTTATATATTTATTTATTAAAGAGTTTATTTTTTACTGGGATATGAAGAGAATACAAGTCCATAACCCCAATGAGAAATATAATTTACAGTGCCAATATTTACTCCGAGTAGTGTCATGGTACAGAAGTGAAATTATATTGCAATACATCCAAAACCTGAACATTAATACTTCATTTATCTGTTTGTCAGTTAACTGATTATCAGTTACAGATAAGTTTATATTTTATGCACATACCGTTGCCTTGTAACTGTCCTTATTTGGAAAAGAATGTTTAATTTTCTTTACCAATGAGAGTGCCTTACAGATCTGTGTCAAATTCAAATGCACATTTAAAAAGGGAATTAAAAATTATTTCACTTTTTTTGTTTACTGTTATTTTTAAATTGAGAGTCTCAGCACATTATGCGTCATGTTCCAAATCTGCAACAGTTGTGAAGAGTGTATTGCAGTTACCTTGAATGAAAAGTAGTGTTGAAATCTTGATTCAAATCACAACATGCTTGATACTTTTTTTGCCAGAGTTCCTGCTCTCTTTACTAATGCACAAATAGCTAGCCTCTGTATTACTTAAAACTTTCTTATAGGATTCTCATCACTATATAAGATATTTTAATTATATTCCTTCTCAATATGCTTAAGGGGAAACAAGTTCAAAGTTTCTGATATTGCTGTATGAAAAGCTTTTGTGAGTGATGGTTTTTTCTCCACTGAGTACAGAGAGGCCCAAGAAGACAACTTTCTTACCTTAATTCCTTTTTCTGTGAAAACTGTTAGGACAAAGATGAGGTGTGTTTCCAGTTACAGCTAAACCACAGGTAGATCACACTAATTTAATTCAGAACTGGCAGTTATGAAGCACAAACTCATTTGCATATTGACTGATGGGAAAGTCTCTGCTCTCTGCGAGAATAATAAGGGTTAATGACAGACCCAATATGATTCAGACCTAAACCTGCTGAAGCTTGCTCTCAGACAATTGCCACCTACATGGACAAGGTTGGCCCAGGGAAAGGACTGCAGGGAAGGCAGTTCAGGAGAGGGCAGCTGTTGGAATGTGTTCAGAGAAGAGCNACAGTTTCAAGCTCCATCAGGGGAGGTTTAGACTTGATATTAGGAAGAAATTCTTCACACAAAGGGTGATCCACCATTGGAATGGGCTGCCCAGGGAGGTGGTGCAGTCACCAACCCTGGAGGTGTTCAAGAATAGGCTGGATGAGGCACTTGGTGCCATAATTTAGTTGATGGGCTGTTAGACTTTGGGTTGGACTTGATGATCTTTAAGGTCTCTTCCAACCTTGTTGATACTGTGATGCTGTGATACTGTAATTTATATTGTACCAGAGGTGATCTCATGTTTCAGATGCCAGTGCTCCCAAGTGGGCTCCAACTCAAGATAACATTTTCATTCAGTTTTATGGAATCAGATATGGTTCAAGTACTGCACATGTATAATTTAAATAAAATCAAGGTATTAATGAAAAATGTTTTCTAGCATCTAGCACACTTACTAGAACCATCCCAGGATATTTTCCAATCTATAGTAAGAAGGAGGTGAGCATAGATTACTGATAGACTGTAGATGAAGTTTTTTTATTTTCTGCCAACTAGAAATGCAATACAGGTACACAAAAGCAAGGTTCAAGACTTCATTTAAATTTTCTGAAAAATGGGGAGGTCTACAGTGCACTGAAAACAGCTTAGTAAAACAATGTTGTAATGCACTCCAATTTAACATAATGATTTTATGGGTGACACTGAGTCCCATTAGTAATAGATCAGTAACTGAAGGCAAAAGTATATGCTTTAAATAGATAAATGTTTCCTCTGCATCTTAAAAACTAGTTTGTTCCATCCAAGTTTTGTAAAAAAGGAGTAGCTGCTGCTCAAGACATAATTACCACTCATTTCTGGCAAACACTCGGTGTTTAAACCCTACCAATAAGAGTTATCTCTCTTTGGATTGGCAGTTTACTGTTAATTTTCAAAAGTACTTTGAAGATTTCAAGGGCTGTAATCATCTTTACTGTTATTGTGAGTTGGTTTTTTTTTGTTTGTTTTTTGTTTTTTGTTTTTTTTCCCCCACAGATGTGATAAAGTTCACAAAGTAGCTGAGGATAGCTTTAAATGGTGAATAATCAGATGAAACCTCTGGATCCAAACACCTACCCGACATATGGATGAATAAAAGTGATATATGCTTGCCTTATTACTCTTTCAGAAATTGCAAATAATCCTTGAACAAAATGTAATGGAGCAGGTACAGTGGTGATGAATGACTGTACGAAACTTCCAGAATATTGAAAATCTGTCACAGTCTCCTTTGTAGTTCTGGTGTATTGCCATTGAAGAAATATGTTGATTTTTTTCCCTATTTCATTCTTATTGCAGCATTTATTTGGTCTCCATTACATTCTGTCCATCATAATCTTCAGATGCATTTAATGTTTTCCTAGTTTGAAAATGGTGGATGCAAAAGCAACACCTCAAAATAGCACTTTTCACATGTTAATAGACTGATAGCTTCAGTTGTCAATGGTTGGCTTTTTGGTATAGGTTTTCACTCCCACTGCAGAAAGCCCAACAGGATAGAGGAAGAGATTTGTTCTGTTTAACCAGTAGAACTAATGATCTTGTTTGCCGCACATGACACTGTCAGTCTGAAAGCTGTGGGCTGCTCTTTATAATATGAAGAGGGTGTTTGGGAGGAGATGACATTGTTCATGGTTCAGAGAAAATCTATGAAGGTGGAGAAAATACAACATCTTGAAATAAATTTTTCATGTTGTCTATCATAAGCTTATTGATGTTATCTTTCATACTCAGGTGTGACAGCCAGCTTCAATGCTTCTATCTGAAAGTCCAAATCACTGGAATGACCATGCACTCTGCTAGCATTCCAGGGTTGGGGACAATTTACTTTCGGGACAATTTACTTTCAGACATGTGAGGTTTCATAGTACCTTTCATCCAATCTAGCTTCAGTAACTTTGTGGAGTTTACTTAAACATAGGCCTTTAGCAGCAGCTGCAAAGGCAATGGATGTGAGTTATTTGTTCTTTTCTTCTTACGTGATCTTAATAGCACCAATGTGCCATGGCTCTAGTTATACCATTGCACACCATTAGGTTTGCCTTACTCCTTTTTCTGTACAGCAAAGACCTAAACAGAGGGAAGGCAATTATACATCATAAATGAGTTTTTACTCTTGCCTTAACTGGACCAAGCCAGTGTCAGAGACTGAGAACACTGTGGTAGGATACTGGAGTTTTCTTATCTTGCTCCATACTGCATGGAGATGCTATCAGTAAGGAGACATTCTGGAGAGTTTTACTACATTTGTTCCTTCCACTTTTCATGTAAGAAAAACTATTGACTTCACAGCTGTTCAAATCTCTCAATTATTTGGTGGAGTTTCTTTAGTAATGAATCCATCTAAACACTCAAGTTATATGAACTTAACAAGAGCTGCATAAGATAAGAGGTATCACATCTTCAGTGCATTGGGAGGAGAATAAGACAGACATATATTCGGGTCATTCTTCTCTATCAATTCTCCTCTGGGCTAGTTCCTTTTATGAGTCAGAAAAGAAATAAGTATTTCATAGTGTTAGAGAACATGATGGTGAAATTCTGTGCTTCCTGGATGTCTGCATAAATGCACACTTTATCAGACATTTGTCTTTAAAGACTTTGCTTTGCAGTAGTATGTTTGCCTGTTGGGGTGGAATTGTTGCTGTTAGCGTACTGGGTGTATGTGTACATCAGGATGTACATGTGCTAGTCTCGGTGTATGGCAATAAATTCATTGCTAGAAAGAGAACATTCTGAAGTTGTTACTATCAAAAAGGTAATTAGGCATTTGCTTTATGGCGCTAGTTTTAACTCAGTTTTTGAAACAGTTTTACAGGTTTTGACAATCTTATGTACATTCTTAATATTCAGAGATTCATGGACAGGAAACAGAAAGGTGTAACAGCTTCTCAGGTGAGACTTACTTAACCATGATATATTTATGAATAAGTTGTGTGCAAATACGAAGAGAAAAAAATCTGAACAGGGATGAGGTCAAACAGTTACTTCTATTGCCAGTTGGAAAGATATTAAGTTTCAAAAAGAAATTGGTGGGCAGATTGCCAAAATATCTGTTTCATCTGTAAAACGATCACACACTAGAACCATTCTGGAAGTTCAGGAAAAAGAGAAAACACTGAATTAAAGCAGTGGTGACAGTATCTCTCTGTATTTTGAATATATATAAAAGAGCTATTGATATTGTTTGTTTATTATAGCATGTTTCTTGCAAAAGCAATTCATAGGGAACGGAGTAAGAGTGTTAGGCAGTCTTTTGACAGTGATCTTAGTAAAAATCTTTCTGTGGCAAAGCCCTGATGTATATATTTTTTTCTAGTTATAGAAAAATCAAATCTATTTTATTTCCACTTAAAATACCACAAACCACATACTACTTTCATGGACAATTTCTAGTCAGGAGTGTTAATTGGTTTGCGAATAGAGGCCAAGTTAAGTTTGTCTTTCAAACATAATTTTTAATATATATATATCCACTCTAGCATATATTTATGAAAGATGTTTTTCAAATGAGTGACGGGAGTTTCCTTTATTCCTGGCAATTACAGTCTCAGTCATTGACTGTTTCAGAGGACATGTTTAGTAAGTAATATTAGCTGCCAACTCATCGATGTCCTGCCAATGCTGATTTCATGTCTTCTAGTTTGCTGGAGACAGAAAACAAAACTTCCTTTTCTAGTAGGGATATGGATGGAAGCTTGGAATAAATATGAGGTGAAATGATAAAAGGAGTATATTCTTAGGACTTTTTGCAAACCCTGAGAAGATTTTCACAAGTAAGTCTTCCTTACTAGAGAGCCTACTGATCAGGTGGGTTATTAAGTTCTGAACCCCAACCAAAAACTCTTTTTCTTTTCAACTGCACAGTTACTGTATCTTTGTCTCCCAGACTTAGCACTACTTTGGCCATCTATTATTTCTGAAAACTAGCATAATCCAATGACAGCATGAAGAGTCAGAACTGCATTCTGCTCTTTGTTCTGCCTTTTCCTCTAGCTATTCAACCTTGAGCCTGTCTATTTAAGTTCTTATGTCTCAATTTCACTGCATATAAGGGGACAATACGTCTAATTAATCATTAAGCTAAACAAATGCAGATCAGTCTTGTAAAACATATAACTCTGTAAATTGGTCAAGAGTGTTAACCTGTTCCAGAATGGGCCTAATAAAATGTCCTATCCCTTTGGTAACTTTTAACATGAAGATATGAATGCACACTTATAACCTATTGTATTCCAGATATGATTTAGAACAGGTTTTGTTTATTACAAAGTCAGATGATAACTTTTCCTCATCAGGGAACTCCTGTCATGGTGTCTTGCAGACCCTCCAGTCAAACTTTCACAGCTGTAGTTTTTATCCACTGTGATTTAGTGTAGAGATCTGGATACCTGTGGGTTCTTTTTTTTTTTCTCATTGATCTCTTTACAGCTATTCCAAAGCAATCCCTACTCTTGCTACAGTCTTACTCTTTTTCAAAAAAATGTACAGTCGATTTTTGCTAGGAGAAATTAGCTTTGTCCAAACTTTCCTTAGTGAGAACCCAGTACATAACAGTTACCAAATGGTCAGGAAATGCTTTTAATTCTGTGCTATTATCTTTATGTATAAACTAGAAACTGCAAACACTAAACCCTATGTGGCATAGTACCTAGTCACTCACAATTTCTTTTTTGGGTCGTGGTGTCGTGTATCTTTTCCAAAATCATAAAGTCTCCTGAGATGAGTTTTCTACTTGTGATTGTTGGACGGTGTAAGGTGCAGTATGAAATTGCCTCATGCGGTATGAAATTCTCATTTGATTAGAAATCACATCGCTGTATTCATGTACCATTGCAAGCACCACATTGCATTTGATTTATGACTAAAATTTGAGTCTAAGATACCCACATTTGTGTAATGGTTGTGGTTTTGTGGCTTGTAACCTCAGTTAAGTCCTCAAGCATACTGTAATGAGGAGGTAAATTCTTTTATGTAGGAATGTGTCTGCTAATCTTAAGAAAGTCTCCTCCATTCTGTGATGATGCTAGGCAAACAGCTGCAATAAGATGTTTCTGCAGGTTTTGTTCATGGCATATACACTTTGAAAGGCTCAAGTCATCTAATTCTAGGTTATTAGCAGTGTTTGTGTTAATCTGTTCTATTTGGTCTCATCTTCTTTAATCACTCTTTAGGATGCATTTCCTATCCTTGAGCATCTCTGAAACAGACCTCTTGCAGCTCAGCAATGTTTTTTCAAAAACTCTCTCAAGAGAGCAAAACTAAGGTACATCTCATAACCAAGTATATTATATGTTGCCTTGGGCAATTAGTGCTTTCAGGATCAAGACCCAAATCTGTCTTGGCTATGCAGTGTAGTAACCCTTGCTACCTTTGCATATTTAGGCATCCCCTTGACAGTATTTCAAATGAGAAAGTGACAGATGAGAAATGATACATAGTACTCTTATATGTTTTCATATTAAAAAAATAGGTGCTATTGTTTCAAAACGGCAAAACTCTTTTATCTCATGAAGAAACTTCAATAGTTTCTATGAAAGCTTTGGTTGCTTAAAAAGTTGGTGAGTGTACCCATATGTTTTCATATGATTCTTTTATGATGCTGGCCAGCGATGATGAAATTAGCATGTTTTGATCTATATACAAGTTGTTCATAAAGAACTTGAAAGGCGTAGTTAGGAAAATCCAAGTGCTGAAACATTTAAGGTATACTCTCTGGTCTCACTTTTGTGTGATTGTCAGCCAGGGACTATCATGATCAAGGTAGCTTGCCAATTGCCTGCCATAGTAATAATATTTATTGCTGTAGTGGGGATTTCCTATCAGAGATCAGAAGACAGACTTTTATACATTGTTTCTCCTAGGTAACCTATTCAAATCAGTAGAAGAGATCTGGTAGTCAGGGGAAAATAATCAAAAGATATATATTTTTGATCTTTGGGTTTATTTGAACTTCATTTTTTTTTGTTCAGGTTTTCCTTCATGTAGCTGATAAAAAAATGAAGGAAATTGGCTGATGTTCTGTTTTTCTATACAAAATTCATAACTGTTTAATGATATTAAGTTAATGTATTTTATTACTGAGTTATGAGGCATAACTTATTTTTTCATGCTACCAGAAAGCAGATATATACAGTTTTGCAGGAAATCAATCTCATTTAAGTCTGTTAGAAATGTATGAGAATACTAACTTATTCTAACCATATTTGGCTAACATTTCTACTTCTCTTTTCCTCAGACAAAAATAGACAGTGTTTCAAAGCACTGATGATGACAGGATGGGGTTAAAATGTTGTGAACAATTCCCAGGCCCAACCCCCGACTATGTGCAGAAACTATGCTCCTCATGAAGTTGATTACCTCCAAAAATTGATCTGCCAGTCATCAATTTTTCTTCTATGAACTTAACCTCCTGTCTTCCCTTCACAAGCACATTCACCTTCAGGAGCAAATCAGGGCTTCCTAATTATACAGTTTTACATATTTTTAAA
The DNA here is from genome assembly GCA_013399895.1 of Serilophus lunatus. Classification (NCBI taxonomy): domain Eukaryota; kingdom Metazoa; phylum Chordata; class Aves; order Passeriformes; family Eurylaimidae; genus Serilophus; species Serilophus lunatus. The sequence goes on along the minus strand of VXBA01003016.1, from coordinate 319,760 downwards.
AACTATAGACTGAATTGCTTTTTCAACCAGCATCTCCTGTTTCATTGGAGAGAGATGGATTTTTCTAATGAAGGCTATGCCAAAGTTGCTTGTATTGTTTAGTGTTTATTGTCAGACATAGCTCTGGATTTTGAACAGCTGCCCTGCTTTTACAAAGGGATATATCTTCCTGCTCCCAAGGAAAGCATTGCCTTGCCTCCCAAGACATGCCAAATCCCTCGCCCAGCATGGATACCTTAGGCTGCAGCACTAACACCAGTGCTTCTGTGCAAAAAGGTGCATCCGAGGCAGCTGAAGGAGCCAGGCTGCAAAGCACGGAGTGCTTTGAGTGCAAGCAGTGTGCTGAGTGATGTGAGTGACAGCCAAGATGAGCATGCAGGGAGGTGAGGCAATGGCAGCCAGATATCAAACTGCTTTGCCAGCATTTAGCTCTAAGTTACATAGACGGAAGGCAGGATCAGAAGGTGTTTGGCCTGATGCAGATCTCACCTGCCTTTTAAGGACAGACAGCCACCGAATTTTTTTCTTTTAAAAACATTCAGTAGAATGTTCACCTTACATATTCCCTGAACTACAGCACCTGAGGCCTCTCGTGGTATGGGTCTTCATATCTCTAGGAGTTCTGTCTTTTGTTTTCAGCTAAATAGTCACAAGTGTGACCACTGGCAAACATAGTGATGTTTTTCTAATGCTCTACAAACTATATGGGGATCAGAAGTTTATTTGATAGGAAATGCTCATCAAGCTGTAATTTTAGAGTAATATTTTTTGTCATTAATGTCTGATTATACAGAAGTCTAAAGACTTTGGACTGCATACTCAGTCCTGATCTGGAGCATTCACTTGTAGATAAAACAAACTATTAGAATTATTCACCTTTGTAGTGTCTACAATTTACACTTAAAATTTCCTAGATTCCTTTGATGGCTCTGTAACACATTTATGTTTTTCTAGTATTAAAAAAAAGAAAAATATTATGTTACAATAAATTATTATTTAATTCTGAAACATGAATATATTAGTAAACAAGAATGTGAGAATATTGTGTTTCAAATCTGAGTTGATATCTTATTTTGTCAAATGAACAGACAAATTTTGCCAGTATTTCAACAAGAAGGCATGAAAGGACATATACTGTAGAGAGAGAGAGAGCTTCAGCTTCACTGGGAACCTTAGCCATCTATGATGCATCTTTGGAAACTCATAAAACATGATCTGCCATGTTTGTTTCTTGTGTGATGATGATGATGATCCTGGCTTTCATTTTTTTAAAGACCTAATTTTAAAAGTTACAGTTCCGCTTGCTAGATTAAAGCTGTCATGGAAAAAAAAAAAAAAGACAATTCCTACCCATGTAGATGGGAAAACCAAGAAAAGATAGGAAAGCAATATTTTTTCATATACTATAATTACTAAGATAACTATTTTCTTTAACAGTTCTTTCCTTCTATTTTTAGTAGACTTACATTATCTCATCACATTATGTACAGTCTTCCTGCACCCAAAGGGTCAATGATAATGTCAGTTTGCTGCTTTCTATTCCCTGGAACTGAGTAACTTGCCAATCAAGTGAAGCAGAAAATTAAATTAAGAGAATCCTATATTTTTAATGAAGTTTGAAAAGAAGAATGGTGAGCAAATAATCATCCCATTCAAATATAACAAAACCTAAGACAGGGCACAAAAGAGATATTTCAATCAGAAGCACAAACTTATGGCCAAATCTGTGATATGCTTATAGTCCTGCACAACACTGTTAGTTAAAAAAAAATAAAAAGGAGAAAACATTCTAATTTCATTTTTTTAGATGAGAAAATCCCATCAGCTCTGATAGGCTGTAAAAATAACAAGTAGCCTGAGGTAGGGCTTTGCAACACATCCGCTGTAATATTGTACCCTTCAGAACTCTACCTTTCACAGAAATGCTTTCCCAGCCTTCAGGGCAAATGCCAGTAAACGACATTGTATTTTGATAGCATTCCTTTCCAGAGGAAGAGGTAGAATTCTAAAGAACTAGAGAGTCTTAAAATACTGGTCACATAAAACATTATTTAAGAAATAGAAACCCCACAAAGGTTATTGTGAGACAAAGCAGTCCACTTAGCACACTACCTGTGACTTCTGTACATGGAAGAACAACATACCATTAAGGAGGGTGGTATCTCTTATCAGGCACCTGCAGTACTAGTCCTGTAGCCTTGAAATAGTACAATCAAAAGGAACAGTACAGTAGTAACCCTATTGACATCATGTATACCATAAAGAGAGAGAGAGAGATAAACCCCATTTTCAAACTGGGACTTATTTTTTCCCAGTAAAAGTTCTGCTACTATCAGAACAACTGACAAAAGAAATGCTGAAGAACCAGTGTAGTTCTTTACCATAATTTTCTTCCAACAAGACTGAAATTCTATTGATTGGTAGAATTTACTCCCAGAAAAAAAAAAAAAAAGAAAAAAGAAATAAGGCATCATCTGCAGCATGGGGCACTTAAGAACAACCCATATCATGGAGAGAAGCATACACATAGTACGAATCATTTTTATTAGTAAGAGGGTTTGGCAGTCAATATCAATACCCTATATCATGGCCAATGCCAGATGTAAAGGACAGAAGATAGGACCAAGACAAGCATATAGTAGTATTTCCTCAGTACAACACTTTCATCTTCCAGCTTCTTGCTTTACTTCACTATCACTTGTAATAACTACTTTGTTGTTCTCTTTCTTAGATTTGGTGTCCATTAATGCAGAAGTTCCTTTTTCTCTTTTAATACTCCTTCTTCCTCCCTGATCAATTTATCAATGAGGGAAAGGAGTATAAAGAAATTAGGAAAGAAAAATGGTTCTCAGATGTGGTTTAAAATCTAGATTTTCTGAAAAGTAAGATAGCAGTCTGCACTATGGACTCAGATTTTAGTGTAGGAAAGGGGCAACATAGATATCTGTGATATAAGAGGAATAATTCTTTCATCATTCTTGGCATTGCAAAGGCTCTTTAACTTATTAAAGCAGTTTCAAACTTTTATCTGGAGCTGACTTGATTCTTAACTGGCCTAAGGATCAAAAAGATATAAAGATTGTTTAAAACAATATTTCCCCTAATTATATTGATTTCTGCAACATAGGTTTCATGAATAAATCCTAGGAGTTAAAACTGATGGCAAATAATATTTTGTTTATTAAAGGTATAACTTACTGACAAGAAAAATATCTCGATTCAGTTATCAACACTTAGCATTTAATTTTAATATATAATTCCAGATGTAAGATTTGAACATTCCAAAATTCGTCTTTGAAAAAAATTAATCACTTAACAAAAAATTATCTGCTTTTCTTGATGATTATGAAATATGTATGAAAGAATAAAACATTTGTTTTGAATGTTACACTGCCATCTAATGAAATAACTGTAAATTACATGAACATATTTTATAGTTTTGTCTGTTTTTACAAGTAAGTATAATACAGGATGGAACTTCATTATTAATAGCATTTATAATAAGGGGAAAACAGTACCTTTATTAATTATTCATTACGACAACAATAATATAATTATTCACAATTTAAAATAAGAATTAGCTGATTATATGGCAAGCAGCTGGAAAAAAACTCATTGTGGAGATGATATTTAAATAAAACTGTGAACTAAATAAATAGGGTGAATAAGGTTTTCTCTGAAAACATGAAAAATAAGAATTAGAATTAAATGAAATTTCACTTCACATATTCTAATAGATTTTTTTTCTTGATATCATATAATCCTAAACACAGTATTTATAGTGCCAGAGGTTATTGTCACCAACTAGTGCACATAAGATCCTAAACCAATTTTGGGGATGAAGATACACGGAGTAGAGGCCATGGGCTCTGTTTGCAGATATGCAGTGTACCTCTTGAATGAACCTGGAAAGTCACTAAGGGAAAATCCTGCCCTTCATCTGTCTGCATAAAAGTACTCAAGCACAGCAGCACTGCTATGTGGATGCAAAGCAGGATAAGGGGATCCCCTGAGGGTTCATAGTGCTTCATTTTCTGGGACTGTTGGAGACCAGCTGGGAACCAGCCTTGTTTGGATTTCCCCTGTTCTGGTGATTTTGGGGAGCTTCTAAGTAGCTTGGTGGCAGCGCTGGATGTAGGGCAGAGTGTCTCAGCATGGAAAGGCGATGCATGAGTCTGCTCTGCACTGTGCCGTGGATTTATGGCAAAAGGGCTTTCAGTCTGAGTCTAATTTCTAATTATGAACTCAGTGAAAAATAGCCCTACTCTTGGTTCAACTATGGCAATGCTAATTGGAAGTAACCTTATTAGTGCTCATATTTGTGTAAAAAACTCTATTGTGAAGAATATCTACAGATGTCAAAACACGTCACTATATACAAACAAAACACACTGCTAACATGTCTGTTAATTCACTACCGTGTGTTTTACTGCAGAGTGTAACCATCAGTATTTATTCTATAGTCTCAGTTGATATTATGCTAACCTGGCCAAATGCTGGTTTGCTATCTCATAATAATAAGGACATTGACTTTTCACCAGTGTTTCTTGGTTCATCCTGTAGCTGAAACTTGACATAAACAAAAGGGGAAAAGGCATATACAATATCAGATAGGATAGTCTCACCAATCATCAAGCCTAAGATCTGGCTTTTCAGTGAATGAGAGCATCCTGTTGATTTCATGGAACATGAGGATCTTCACACAGGCAAGATCAAAGGGCTGTGTTATGTTTCAACACATAACTTTATGGGACAGATGGAATCCACTTGGGGAGACCTGTAACACCCAGGGACAGATTATCAAAAGTTTCAGACACTGGAACCTATTAGTGTGTTCATACCCTTATTCCAACACTCTCAACATTTTTAAGCTATGTTTAAAGCATCAGTGTACAGTTCAACTACTGCAAAATTTCAGATGAAGATTAAAAGGATGAGTTTAAAGGATGTGGCAGGTTAAAAGAAATTTTGGGTTGGATTTTCTTTGTTTCCACATGGATATTTTTGATTAGTTTTCAGATACAATTTTGTTCAGCAAGGGAGAAATCAGTATTTTTGTGAAACATAGCAGAACTTAAAACATCTTTTGTCTGGTAATAAACATTAAAATGATGCATGTCCTTGTCTCTGAGACCTTGGAGTATGAAAATTAAGTAATGTAACCTAAGGGGACCCTTTCCCAAATCCCCAACATTGTGTAGTCTCTGATTTTATGTAGAAGAGACACAAAGTTGAAGTTGGATGTTTTTCTGCACCTAGCACAAGAATACAGAAATCTATGTCATGTAATAACAACTACATGGGTGTTCATCCTCAGATTTCTTATCACTTTTCAAGAATCACAGAATATGTTGAGTTGAAAGGGACCCACAAGGATCACTGAATCCAACTCTTAGCCCTACACAGGACTATCCCCAAGAATCACACTGTGTGCCTGAGAGTATCATCCAAACACATTTTGAACTCTGTCAGGCTTGGTGCTGTGAGCACTTCCCTGGGGAGCCAGTACCCAATCACACTTTGGATAAATGAGGTCTCCCCTCAGCCTCCTCTCATCCAGGCTGAACAGACCAAGTGACCTCAGCTGCTCCTCACATGGCTTCCCCTCAAGGCCCTTCACCAACTTCATTGCCCTCCTTCGGACACTCTCCAATAGCTTCATGTCTCTCCTATATTATGGTGGTTAACACTCACACAATATTCAAGGTGAGGCCACACCAATTCAGAGCTGAGAGGGAAAATCCCCTCCCTTGACCAGCTGGTGATGCTTTGCCTGATGTCCCCACAAGGGACACAGTTGGCCATCCTGGATGCCAGGGCACTGCTGACTCATATCCAACTTGCCATCAGCAAAGACCACCACATCCCTGTCCCCAGCACTGCTTTCCAGCATCTCATTCTCCAGTATTTACATACATCCAGGGTTGCCCCAGGTGCAGAATCTGGCACTTCCTCATGTGGAACTTCATATGGTTGGTGATTGCCCAGTCCTCTCATTTGTTGAGGTCTCTCTACAGGGCCTCCCTGTCTTCCAGGGAGTCAACAGTTCATTCCATGTTTATGTCATCTGCAAACTTGCTTAGTATCCCTTCCAGTCTTGTGTCCAAGTCATTTATGAAGACGTTGAAGAGCACAGGGCCTGAGATGGAGCCCTGTGGAACCCCACTGGTGACAGGTTACCAGTCTGCTGCCACTCCATTCGCTGTTACCCTCTGTGCTTGACCCATGAGCCAATTTCTCACCCATCACATGATGTGTTTAATTTGAAAACTCTTAAAGCCCTATTTAGAGACCTGTCATCCTCTGCTCTTCATTTGAATGCTTCTTTTATGGAACAGTTCGCTTTTCTCAAATTGCTAATTAGAAATCCTCGTGAATTACTTTCTGACCCATATGAAGTGATGTCAATTCATTATCAGGCTATTAATTTCTAAATTTATTCCTCTTTGGGATTTGGGCATGAAAAATAGCTTCCTGTAATGATAATCAGCTCTTCATCTAATTGAAGAGTCATATGAATAAATAAAGGTTTAAGAACTCTTAATGAGCAGTCTGTATGTAGTTTTTTTCACATGGAGGTGAATATAAAAAAATACAAGTAACCTTCACATTCAAATCTAGTGGAGTTCCAGGCATTAAATGGGATCATCCATTTTTAAACACAAAGAACTTCTGCTAATGCTTCCAACAAAATCACAGGTCCTCCTGCTGCATCATTGGTGGGATCATTCTTTACTGTAACTTAGGTGAGAGGAAAATGCGTAATTTGAACAGCTATAGTTTTACTTAATCTATTCCACTCTTCCTGTCTAATCAAATCAACTCTTTCCACCTACTTACTGCTCTAAGCAGTAGAACTACCTCCCATATGCAATATCTCATGTTATTCCACTACACCGTTGTAGGATTTATTTGCAATTAATTTAGGACTTCTTGAGGAGTAATAGAAGACACTAAAGATGTTTTCTACATGGAATAGTGAAGGAAGAAGAAAGCAACATTGGCTTAAAATGGCATATTTGCTACACTTGTTGGACATGTTTTCACAGTCAGAAAAACTGCTTTTATCTACCCTGTCTGGATTATATTAAAGATGACTGAGGACCTAATAATGTGAACCTCATTTTTAGAATTAATTATAACAGAACAAAAAACTGTCAAATATTCTTGTTTTTGAAGGACTGGAGAATAATAGAATGTAAGAACTGCTGCGACGTAGGCTCGCATTCATTTTTTTGTGACATAAGCATAAACACTCTGCACTCCAGGAAGGATGCTCAGTGCTTATGGACTGCCAAAACAGACCCAGTAGACAACTGGGCTCAGCTTTGGCTGAATAGTCTTTAATCACATCATTGCAGTGTCTGAAATGCAGACAGAATTAGAACTCTTCATGCTTTTTTTGCAGCATGTGCATGGTCAGATACGACAAGCATTTTGCTTTGTATAATTTTGCTAGACCCAGAAAACAATTCTACGCAGCCTGTATGATTATTTTCCCTATATATTTGTAGCCATGAATCATTGTTTCCAGTTTTATTAAAAATCTGTCAGGGTAAATAGCCTTTTAATAAAAATAAAATAGTAATTTTATACATCTTGGCAAGAAGGTAGAATGTAGTCTCTGTTTTAAAACTGTGCTTTAACATTTCTTTGATTGCATCACTCTATTAGAATCCTCTCCTATTTTAAGTACAGAATTTGAGAATGAAGAGGAAGGGGTTAAAAACTACACTATCAAGCAGGTGTGTTGGGTAGCGAAGGCTTTAGCTTACTTCTTGGCCCTTACACAGTGCAGGTGTTCACATCAGCATTTTCATCCTGTTTGATATTTGGGCTTTTGTGTTTGTCATCTGGGGACTTTTACACTAAATCCGTAGGAAAACCCCCCATTGCTTTGTTGTTTTGGCTGAATAGGATAAAACAGAATTGATTCCTCATTGGTCTTAGGTTTAAAAAGACTAGCACAGCTCTGTCTGTCAATCTGAGAGGTGGAGAGTTTTTTTAACTTAATAGTTTAAATTAATAGATCATCCTGTACAAAACAAATCACTGAGAGGTAAATGATGACAATTAATGAAATCTGCAATTACTGATAAAGAATCTGAAAAATGTGTCAAAAATGAATTAATTTAATATCTGCATTGCATGTCTTATAGATCTGATAGATTTGCTGAGAAAATGAATAACATTTTTGATTTATGATAAAAAATAACTTTGAATTATGTATGTGATATTAAAGAATAAACAATGAAATGTACAAAAAGATCATGTAACTTTAAAACCTTTACACATGCAAAAGACATTTTGTAAGTCTTTATATACAGATTTAAATTACCATGTTTCTTTAGATCAGCTGAGGTGTTTGTCTTCAATGTCAATAGAATCTGCACAGTAATTTCTTTTTCAATTCAAGTGACACAAAAGCACACCACTGCCTCTTTCTTCTCTAACTTCTGCAAAGTGACTAACAAAGTATAATAAGACCTTCTGAATATTTATAAAACTTATTCAGCAACTGTTTTAGTCCCTTCTTATTAAGAGTCTTAAATTAATTTTGAATAGCTGATATCCTATAGTTGTTGTTTATGACATGTTTTGCATTCAGACCATTCAGGGCAGAAACTTAGAGTAAGTTGAAGACATATTTACTTTTCCTCAGGGACTTCCCTGAAATTGCTTAACTACTCTCATAATTATAATTGTTAAAAAGAAAATACAATCCCTTCCATTTGTTTCCAAACTAATTTCTACAAAAATTTTCTAATTTGTATTACAGTTATTGGCTTAGTGTGGAAAGGGTTTTCATGAGAGCGTCCTTGTATTCCTGGATGACATACCAGTATGAAAAATGAGGAACTGGTTCACTTTAAGTAAAGATATCAGTCTGCCTCTGTGATAACTAGAGAATTCTCTTTTTTTGAGTAATTTCCAGATCCAGCTGTTTGCCTTTCACCTTAGATGTACACCAAAAGTGTTAAGCAGTAATCACACTTCTATACATAATTTATATATATATGTATATATAATGTTATATTAAATATGCGCACTTATATTTACAGTAATTACACTTATCTACATAATTTATATATATGTATACATAATATTATAATATTATGTTAAATATACGCACCTATATTTTAGCAGCAAGAAGAGAACAGTGATATTTTGCTGCCTGTTATTCTATTGATAACTCTGAAGGTACTTTCCTCTTCTTGAGTCTCGAGCAATGCTTATAATAGTACAGGACAGGGTTTTGGAACTATTCCACACTTCTTTTTAACTCGTTAAATGCTGTTTCAAATGCATCCAAAGATTGTGTAATGATGCTTTTAACAACAATAGATCAGAAATTTGTGATGTCAGTGTATTTCTAAGCTGTTACTGCAAAACACAGGAAGATACTCATATGCAAGGTCACGTTCTATAATTTCCTTTCTGTATCACTGAGCTGAGTTGAAAACCATGTCATATACCTTTCTGGATATCTATAAAGCAATGCATTTGCTACTTGAAAAACAATTCCATGCTCTTGACAAATCATCACACCAAAATTTACTATGTATGTAGAAGATTTTATCAGCTATGTCACAAGCTCAAACCACTTTGTGGGGTAAAATTTGACTTTCTCTCATTTTTTTGGTATGTTTATTGGTATGTTTATCTCATTATGCCAATAGTTGGCTTGGACAGGGAAAGAGATAAAATTTTATTTATGATTCAGTTTTCATAAATCTTTTTAACAGTTGCTAAAATATTCTGTGATTTCATAACGCACTTCACAACTTAAGTGAAGATGCAATTTATCATCATGTCAATGACACTGAAAGGATCACTCTTTAAAACAGAGATGTATCTTAATACATCAGAGCCTGCCTAGAACCCATCGAGATGTCTCTGGTACTTGATTATTCATTTTGGTAATGCTAACCAGCTGCCAGTTTAAAGTCTGATATAGGAGTCCACTTGAGAATCCTCCCTCTCCTCAGATAATCAGGCAAGTTGTTCCATATTAGCAAACTGGTTTATTGCCTGTGAAACCTAAACTGACAGCCACCAGTGTTGTGCTTTGAACCACTTTCATGTCTGAACATGACTGACACAGAATGACTTCATTAACTTTCATTAAAGTGCATTAGAAAAAAATTTAAGATTGAGTTCAGGTGCCGAAAGTGAAGTACTCTTTGCCCTATTGTTAGAGTAAACCTGGTTTTTGTGTTGCTAGACATCACTATTTCTATTTTTGTTGGAGTATTAATTAATTAACTGCAAGATTATTTTGGTAAAATTTTCCCAAAATATTAACTATTTTTGATCATGAACATTTAGGAATCCTTTTTGAAATGCTGAAGTAGAGAAACAAGGAGAAAGACATTCTAGATTTAAAGACTGAAGAATATTCAGTATGTGAAAATAATAGGAGATTCAGGATTGGAAAATAGCAGAAAGTAAAACTTGTGTAGTTTCTAATGTGGTCTGAGGGTTACTAATATAATCCTTAGCATATCCATGTAGGAAAAAAAATTAAAATACAACAATAATAGTTTTTAGGCATTGTTTCTTCAAAAAGAAAATCTCAAAGAATGGGAAATGTTTTGCTTAGGAAGGCTCTCAGAGGTATTCAAATGTATGGTTATCAGGCCCTAAATATCAAATCTACTTTCTTCCTTCCCACTTCCCCAAACAGTGTCCTAAAATCAGTCATAAACTCTAAGATAATTTTACTCACAATCCATACAAAATCATCTCACAAGTGCGGAGGGAAAAAATATTTGAAAAAACTAGTAATGCTTTTAGTTACTGTGCCTAAAAGTGAAGGTTGTTGCTGCAGTTTGTTATCAAGATGTCAGTAAAACATACATCTTTTAAAAAAAGAGAGAATATTATACAGTTTATACAAGTACTCATGATAATGCATAACCCAGGTGTTAATAACTGTAGATGAGCCCTTCTCGCTGTCTATGCATCCCTCATGCCCTTTGTTTATATGTATTGTACATCCCCACACCTTCAGTATGTTGTGTGATCTCGTAGATAGGAACCTAGCTTGCGGTTTTAGATATGAAATCATAGGTTGTTAAACTAATTTTGATAAGTACTGCATTGAAGCTAAACTAATCAAGGGACACTTGATGTGGCCAAGTATTTTTCCACATTATAGATTGCCTACAAGTAAGATAATGCAATTCAAGCCAAAGCAATTTCTGTTTAACAGAGCTAGTAGTAAGAATATGCCATAAAGAAGTATTTGCCTTTGAATGTTTGTATTTTAAATGGGAAACCTCAGTTTTCTGGCATTGCAAATGATGGTAACAGCTGCCATTGTGTAATGTAAATCAGTGAGATACATTTATGGCTACCAATTATACAAGAGGAGTTAATTAATTAAAAGAAGGAAAGAAAAGGTAGAGGAAAGCTACACTGTAACTAAAAGTTTAATGAAGAGAAAACAACAAATAGGTTTTGATTTAAAATTCCCACAAATTATTTTGACCCAGCCTGTTAAAGGAAGAATGCAACTGGTTTCCTTAAAGCCGAGGATGTGCTATTAGGACAGAGAATGAATTTTCTGCCTTCCTGGCAAGGTACTGGTTGTGGTAATTATTATAAAATCTGCAGTCTACTAGATTATCTGCCTAAAACAATGTTTACTTGGTTCAGGTGTAGAAATATAATTCCATTTTGTGAAGTTGGTCAGAACATGCAAATAAATGAGGTTTTATGTACATGACTTTGCTGAACTTAACAAATACACAAATTGATTTACAGTTTGAAGCACACAGGCATGTGATACCCGGTCCATGATAAAGTCTCTTAGGAGAAATATACCCATTCACACTTCCTAAGAAATCAGTTCGAGAGAATGAACTTAAATGCTTCAGGCTTCTGTGTCACAAGGTAGTCATATTTATAATTCAGTTGATGGAACCTTCTCTGAGATGAAAGTCAGTGTCGTTTCAGAGCCAGTAGGGGTACTGCAGACATGGTATTTGTTCTCAGACAACTGCAAGAGAAGTGTAGGGAACAGAACAAAGCACTCTATGTAGCTTCCGTTGACCTCACCAAAGCGTTTGACACTGTGAGCAGAAAAGGCCTGTGGTAGATCTTGGAACGATTAGGTTGTCCTCCCAAATTCCTCAAAATCATTATCCTGCTACATGAGAATCAGTGCGGCCAAGTCAGATATGGCGATGCACTCTCTGAGCCCTTCTCAATAGCTAATGGTGTGAAACAAGGTTGCATTCTTGCACCAACTCTATTCACCATTTTCTTCAGCATGATGCTCCAAAGGGCCATGGCAGACCTCGATGAAGATAACGGCATTTACATCCGATATCGTGCTGATGGGAGCCTATTCAACCTAAGGTGACTGAAGGCCCACACCAAGACCCTAAATCACCTTGTCCGCGAGCTGCTTTTTGCTGATGATGCCGCCCTCGTTGCTCACACAGAAGCAGCTCTGCAGCGCTTAACATCCTTCTTTGCAGAGGCTGCTGAGCTTTTTGGGCTGGAAGTCAGCTTGAAGAAGACAGAAGTTCTTTACCAACCTGCACCTCAGGAAGTCTTCCATCATCCCCACATCACCATAGGCAAATCAGAGCTTAAGTCAGTCCAGCAGTTTAACTATCTAGGAAGTATCATTTCCTCGGATGGTAAGATTGACAAAGAGATAGACAACAGGTTAGCAAAGGCATACAGAGCCTTTGGACAACTCCATAAAAGAGTTTGGTGCAATAAACATTTGAAGAAAAGTACAAAGATTAGTGTCTACAGGGCCACTGTACTGTCTACTCTTTTCTATGGGTCTGAATCATGGGTCATCTACCACCATCACCTGTGACTCTTCCAACACTTCCATCAGCGCTGCCTCTGTGCAATCTTAAACATCCACTGGACTGACCACGTGACTAATGTTACTGTCCTTGAACAGGCAGGGGTCACCAGTATTGAGGCCATGCTGCTGAGGACACAGCTGTGCTGGGCAGGGCACGTCTCCAGGATGGAGGATCACCGCCTCCCTAAGATTGTGCTCTGTGGTGAACTCGCCACTGGCTGCCACAACAGAGGAGCCCCAAAGAGGAGATACAAGGACTCCCTGAAACAACATCTCAGTGTTGGTCATATTGACTGCCATCAGTGGTCCACTCTGGCCTCCAATCGAGAGACATGGAGACACACCATCCATAGTGCTGCTGCCTCCTTTGAGAATGCACATAGAATCAGTCTCGAGGAGAAAAGACAACACAGAAAGAACCGTCTCTCATCACTACTAAAGGAGACTTTCCACTGTGCTTTTTGCAGCCGGACTTGCCTGTCCCGCATCGACCTTTTTAGCCATGAGCGTGCTTGCAAGCAAGAGTGGGTAGAGCCCTTCTCCTATCTTCGTTTGCAAAGCCTAGCCACGATGATGATGGCACCCTAAACCTCACATTTGCACTGAACTCCAAGGTTAAAACAATTGATGGGTTGTCTGAATCAGTAGATCCTTAGCAAGAAAGGAGGACAACTCTCTCAGGAAAAAATTCTTGACTGTGAGCGTGATGAGGCACTTGAACAGGTTGCTCAGGGAACTTGTGAATGCCCCATTCCTGAAAGTGTTCAAGACCAGGTTGGATGGGGCTTTCAGCAACCTGATCTAATGAAAGATGTCCCTGCCCACAGCAGAAGGGTTGGAACTAGGTGATCATTAAAGTCTCTTCAAACACAGGCCATTTGATGAGTCTGTGATTTTTAAGATGAAGAGTTCATCCTGTATAAGAAGTAATGTATCACCCATGTTAGTAAAGCAACAAAGGGATCAGAATTATAGTTAGTTTTAGATTTCAGTAAGTATACATATTCTTTCTTATTTTTAACATGAATGAAGCTTAACTTTGTATTCAGAAGGAATCTAGTTTTGATTAATTATCGAGAAGGTAGTGAAATACCGTTTAATTAAGTTTTTGCAGAGTGAGGTGCAACATCTGTGTTTTCTTAACACCAGTCAAATATATTAATATGTGTCCATATTGCATCTGTCTTGGTCCAAGAGTTACTTCAATGCCAGTAGTCAAGTGATGCAGATGAACTGTAAAAAAGTTTTCTCCAAATTTCCTGCTATTCATGATAAAGATGACACAGGCAAAGTACTTGAAAGCCAGGAAAATGCTGAGAAAGTTTCTCTGGATTTCATTGGACTGAGAAGATCAAAGAGAAAATGGCAAGAAAACACAAAGGGTATAGAGGATTTGATAGAATTTCAGCTGTCTAAGAATGCTGGTGAACAGCAGGTTTCTCAGAGTCTTATGGTCTGCTGTATTTTGGAATTTCTTCATCAAACATCTTGGAGAAAACACATGCAACATGTAATTTCCATATGAATGAAGTAGTGGCAGGTGACTTGAGCTGAACATGGGTGTTCTGAACCAATCTTTTTTGTGGAATAATATTATTTTGTCTTTTTAAATACATAACTAAACATTTTTTGCTTATAATGCTAATATTAATTTCATTAATTAAAAAGTATTTCCTTTTGCTATCTTTATACATAATTCAAAAAGTGCTTCTTTATTCTAACATGACAATTGAAATAGATCTAAAATTTTTAAAGTCAGATAAAAAAGACAGACAGGAATTGACATTTCCCGCTCAACCTTATTTCATTCTCTTGTCCACATGTGTTACGATATAATCTTTAATTACACAATCACATACAGCTTTTCTCCCAGGAAACTTCTGTCTTATAGAGTGAGTAATAGTTACGCAACATTTCTTTTTATCTTGTTCACTTGTGGTTTAGCCTCAGGCCTTGTTTATGTTACATCATCCAAAATCTATTATCACATCACTTAATTTCTTCATGGCTGCTCCTAAACTATCTTTATTTTCCCTTTGAAAGTGTATTATCGGTGCCTCATTTTTGCAGCTCTGGAACTGAAACAAACTGATTAAGGCCAAATTTAGTATATCCATTTCTGGGTGCCAAAAATGAGACATGAAGAATGATTATTTCAAGAATACCTGAGTTTTTGAAGCAGTATAGACACAGTTGCAGTGCTCACTGACTTTATTTCCTCTCTATCACAAATATTAGATGTCTCATTAAAATTTTTCATTGGGTATCTATCTGCATCATTTAAAACCTGGGTGCATTCAACTTTATGGATGCTTTTCCTTTTCCTGCAATTTAACTTCTTTTAGTTCACATTTTCCAATAATTTTTTAAAAAAATTAGGTTTTCCCCAGGTTCCCCCTCTGTATGTGTCTTTCCCAGCATTCTGATTCCCTTGCATCTTTCTGAACTCCAGATATTTGTGGTTTCTGTAGCCTCTTCTATGGCTCCCGTGTTTCTCTAATTCTCCAACTCCTTCCTCACTTTTCTCTTTCTGCAAACTTGTAAGCTGTCTCTCCACACTTGCCACTCCTGAATTCAAGACAGGTAGTTTCCTCTTCTTTTGCACTGTGTGGAAGCCAGCTGAAAGGTACATGAGGATAGGAGAAATGGACATTTTGCTTTCAGCTCCAGGGTCCTGTGTCACATAGTTTGGCAATTAGCTGGAATAATCATAAAGAAGTCCTGTTACGGCCTTGCATCTCTGGGCAACAGTGTGCTCAGTGCAGGTGGAATCATTGAAAGCTTGACTGACCAGGTGTAAATGAGTCTTTGAAAGGCTTATAATTCAACCACCATAAAAGGAATTTTTCAGAGAAAGAAAATAGTGCATGTTACATCAGAGATACTGCCTAGACAACTTCTAGTTTTCTACTCTTGACAATACATGGAGCATGGAGATTTTTTGTGGAAGATTTTTTAAGTGTCAAAATCTCATTCTCAAAAAAGGCTATTCTGTTTCAGCTGAAACCTTCCTCAAACAGCTTATGCTGAGAAAGACAAATGAAAGTCTGACAAAAGATATAAAGTAGCTTCAAATCCAAACCTAACAGTGAACAATACCTAAGATGAAAGTTTTGTGACACTAGTAGACTATAAAAGTAATAACTTTGTTCCTATTATATTTGCTCAGTCCTGATTATAGCAACCAGTACACTTAAATCAGCTCCGGAACTTTGCAGACAAAGAATTCAAGGAACCTTTTTTAGAATAAAATAAAAAGGTGTTTCTAAGGCTATATTTCAGTGAAATAACAGATCCATAATACAGTTATCTCAAACAAGCAATAATTTCATTTTTCTTATCATTACAATGAACTTTTTGTTTTCTCATCCCATTATTCTTCTAATCATTATAAATTCTTGTCTTCTGTCTGGCTTTGGTATTCAAAATCAAATTTGGCATCAAAACGACCTTTTCCCATCCTTGCTTTTACTTCTGATTCTGGCCTTCTTGTGTTTTTCTTTCCCTCCCCTTCTGATTCTTTCTACCTCTTGGGAAGGTATCTGATGTCTTCTAACTCCTCAATATACAGTAGCATTATTATATGCTTATCATATGGTTATATATTACTTTCTGTAATTTATTCACACTGACTTATGGTCCTAAGAGTAGAATGCATTTTATTTTGGCATAGTAGTTGCCTATTTGCAAGGAATAAGTCTTTCTGGCGTTGGTTGTGCAAAAGAAGTTCACATTCAACACAAATCAGAAATAACATTTAGTTGAAAACAACCTTCCAGCAATAAATAAACTCTCTGAAAATGCAGCAAAAAATATAAATACTTGTAAAGGAATTGAGAATAACATCATAACAAATCCATTGTTTTGAGATAGATGATAACCTTTTTTATAAGTTAATGATAAAACCAAATTGTATTGGATGCAAAAAATAAACAATGTTCATTAACAGGCATTGTTTAAAGCATTTTGATATCACAGTTAACTTTTTATATAGGTAGAGAAGTATGCAGAGATGAGGGTGCAAGTAACACTTCCAAACAAGTAGAGGCACAAAGGAATTTGAGATGATATCCCTAATGAAACCCAGAGCTGCAGCACTGTGAGAAAATTAAAGCTTGGGCCAAGAATCAAAGAGAAGCTCAAAATGCTTCAGAAGGCTTTTTATAGTCTAGGATCAAGGAGGTTTCAGCTTTTAGTGTGGAAAGGGCTAATAATGATCTGCTAATCTGTGTGCAGCATTTATATTGTTTTCCTTGTAATTCTTAAAAGTCTATCAAAGCCTAGAAGTAAGGGTTTGCATGTTGGGAATCAGATGTGGCTATGAGACCAGCGCATATAACACCACCTTGGCTTATGTGATGTTCAGGAGGATGTGGAATGCTTTTAGGACTGTCTAAAGGTTAAAAACTTTAAATGCTGGTACTTTCTTCAGTGACATTCTGGCAACAAAAAGTAGACATAAAGCAGAACAGAAGCACCTGGAGCATATTTGCCCTACAATAAGGCTTAAGGAAGGAGCTGAATAGACACCAGATCTATAAAATTTGTTTTTCACCTTGTCTTAAACTTTTAAATAAACTTTCAAAACAGCCAAGATTAGAGAATTCAGAGAAATTTGAAATGTACTTTGATATAATTTGTTTTTCCATCTGAATAACAAAAGTTTCTGGTTCTTACATATTTTAATTTTTTAATTAATTTTAGTACAATAGATATCCTTTATGACCTTAAATATGCAAATTCCTGTAAAGTAGGTTAAAGTTTTGACCCAAATGAAGCCAATGTTTTTCTCTTTATTTCTGTGTTACAGGGCTCTGCCTCCAGTTTTAAATTTTTATAATAATCCTCAAAGCTTTTAATTTTCTGAAAAATCTCTGATGGTAGAGCACTCAAACATCTGAAGAAAAATATATAGGGAAAAAATCTGTGGGGGAGGGGAAACAGAGTCGTTTGGATTATGAACCTGTTGATTACGTATAGGACCCAAGTACACTAAGTTTTCAGCGTTAGTTTTTCAGTCTACATAGAGTAAGCATCCATATTCCTGAATTGTAAATTCTGAAGGCAGTGGTCTAATATATTTAACTTTATGTTGTTAATTTCTAAGTAGTGATTTTGTGGTTGATCACTTCAAATTATTCTTATTTGTTACATAAATAATTGCAAACTCAATATAGGCATGCATTTGTGGAAAAATACAATTGAGTGTCCTGAAAGACTCTAATTCTTTCAAACAAATTTGGAACTGGTTTACATGTGTAAAAGATCTATGAATTTCCCTGAAAGCAGGTTACCAAGCAGACACAGTGGAGAGGCTACAATAATTCCCCTCGTACAAAAAAGAAAGTGCAATCTTTACTGTTCATAGACATTAAAGAAGTCACACTGGAAGAGGGAAGGAGTAACAGAGTAGAGGAGAGAGGAAGAGATGTAGAAAGAGAATAAAAAAGTAAGTGGGGCTCTAAATACCTTGCTTTCTTGAGAATTAACTTATTAGACACCAAAAAATCCATTTAAGAGGGAGTAACTTTGATCAAGGACTGATTCTCTACTGTAAAAAAGGCATGAATGTTCTTTTTTCAGACCATGAAATGGAATATGCTCTCTCCTCATGGCTTGTTCATAGTGGTCGAACTCATGTATATTTTAATTAATTTTAAATGTCTATCGATCATGAAACACAAATTCACTGGGAACATTCAGACAGATATATGAATTTCTAATGCCTTTCACACTTGTCAAGTCATTTTATCTTAATCTGGCTTGTCATTATTTACTTTCAGATTTTACAGCTACGTTTAGAGACAGATTGTAGAACTCATCAAGTGAAATGTAGCCTCTCTTTAGGTCTATTGGAGATTACCACTGACTTCAAAGCAGGAATTTACCCATATTGTTCCCATTCACATCCTGGAATGTCATGTTTACTAGTTGAAATACCATATGTATTGGGCTTGATTTTCTATTCAAATCACAAATGGTAGGATTGTTCTGTTAGCCAAAGAATTCTTATCCAAGTAAAAACCAAAATAATATGCTGCCGAACTATTAGAAGAGAGATTAAACCCAAACCTTTTATGTTAGAAAAAAATAAACTATATAAACTATGTTATTTTTTGTAATCAAAGCTGTAGACCACACATGTAAAATGCACTTAAATAATTTCACATTTTATGATATATCAGGTTGGCATGGTGAAAGTTCTTGTCTTCAACTAATTAATTAAATGCTACCTAAGATTTTTATGAATATTTATGTGATTTGCAGTGGGATACAGAGATTCTGTAGCGCCATAATAAACTGGGAGCAATTTTTTTGTTGGCTTGATAGAGGAATAAGATAGTGGTAGGCAACCACCTCTACAAAACACAACCTAAACTTAGGTCTGCACTTAGGTCACAGCTGGAAACAGGACTAGAAGCACAGATGTCAAAGGAATAAAATTTGTAAGAAGACTCTTTGGAGACAGAAGAAAACCATGCTGTCACTGCTAAATTGAGAACAAATGAGCATAAAATGATAATTCCTAAAAAGTATTTGAAATTGTCTAGGGTCTTCTGTTTCCAAGGGTCTAGAAATTTAAGGAAAGAAAGATTTAAAGATTTGCTTGTCCTAAAATGTGTTTTTTATTAAATGCTTTCCAAAGACTTTTTATTACACATATTGTTTAAGGCACTAAAAAAAATTTGATGCTACATAGTGGGACATGTGGGGAATTTCATCACATAAATAATGAATCAAAGTAAGGGCAAGAATGACATGAGCCCTGGTCACTTTAGTGATGGTCTCTTCCATTTGAAGAAATAAAAGAAGTCCCTTAAAATCCCTTTGAATACTAGAAAAGGAGAAAAAAAACCCTCAGACTTATAGCTGAAAGTATTTATGCTGTATTTATGTACAAAATATCTTCTGTATTAGGATAATTAATTATCCCGAAGAAATTGAGAGAAGGTACTATCATGTCAAGTTGTATTAATAAAAGCAAGAACAGGTGCTCAGTTTTCTACGAAAAAGACAAACTCTTAATTTGTGCTACTGTGCTAGTCCTTTATTTCTGCACTAAGGAAGAGGTCAGCTAATTGTCCCACTTTTTGTCGCCCAGCATGTTTTTTGTGCAAAAGGAATTCCTTCAAAAGCACGTTAGGTAATAGTCTCACATACAGCAATTGTCAGTAGATCCAGGAGTAGAACCGAATGAGCAGTCTTTGTCACATATTAAAAGTGTGGAAATACCACTTTGTGCTTAAGACCTTTAAGTATATAATTTGAAGGATGAGTATATGGGACTTTGAAGCAAATAAACATGAGCAGTTTGGACTTGGTACTGAAACTCATCAGGGTCCAAGAATACTCTAAAATGCAGCTGTTGTGGCAGCCTCTGCCTCACATTCCTTCCTGTACAGCACCCTTGTTTCTGTCTCCTGCCACCTCCTTTACATATACTAAAGAGAGCAGGCAACAGGCAGCACACATGGCCAAATGCTTGAGGTTTTGGTTTCATCACCTATAATAAAAAGAATAATTCCATAGAGATCAGAGATAATCTCTGGTATTACCATGACTAGGTAGGCACTCAGAGCTGTTAAATAATAGGTTGTATGAATATTATATGCTGATGATTAAATGTAAAAATGGCTTAAACTTGATATGGAGGATATGTCCCCTAACATAAATTTCATAGAAGACTATAAAATACAGTATTGTATGTAGTTATTTAATGTTTAAGAAAAAAAAAGAATGGAAAAAAAATACACTCTACTCTCTGATTGAGTTGGATAAGCACTAATAGGTTTCCTGATTAGTTTTTTATACCTATGTAATAAATTCCATCTCTCCACACGGCAATATTATTGACAGTGTTCGTTCAGAAGAAGGAGATTCTAACCTGAAATTAATAATTTTTGTTTGATTTTGTATGCTTCCTGTTTAATGTCTAATTCTTTAAACACATTCAATAGCCAAGAAATCAAAACTATATATAAATGCCTTCAGTAATAGCAGACTTAAGAGCTGCTAATAGGACTAGGTTCTGATGGTTTTAGTCAGGAAAAATGAAATAAATTTAAAGTGAAGTAGTAGCTTAAAGAACTGAAAAATATAAATTGCCAATTACACACAAGGGAATGGTTTTACACTGTGTTGACATTGCTTCATGTTAACTGCTTCTTCCTTCTTATTGCACAAAGAATAATGCCATGGAAGGAAAAACACAGAAGAATAATATTTTCCCAAGATATTGTCATAACACTAGTAACTATAGATAAAATTTACCTTCTTAAAAGACACTTCTTTAATAATTTCAAGAACAAGTACATTTACCCCCCAAATAAGGAGTAATATACTGATTTCTTGCTTGTAAAACATGTTTTACAAGATTTTATTGTAAGATGCCAAGAGACATAATGGAAGACTTATTAGCATTGTTTCTTATGGTGAATCATTTTTAAATATATGTTTTACAAGCTTTTAATTAAATGAGTAAGAAATTATTTTTAAAGCTATATCTTGCACTAGCAAGACATGATACATGTTTTACTGCAGTAGAACTCAGTCTCTGCTAGGGTTGTACAGTGCGCTGCTCCCAAACTACCCCAATATAAAAATTGATAAATTTCTGTAATGATGGGTTAAATTCTTTTTTTATCCCAATTTCATAGAACAATTACAGTTTTTTTCATATTAAGCATTCAGGCATATAGAAACAGGATGTTCTACTGTATGCTCTGAAAAGTATTACTGTCTATTAAGCTACATGATTAATAGCCTCAGAGGCCAAATTCTTAGGGGACAGATGCATTTTGCTCCAAATTTGCCTTTGGAAAAATGTCCTCTCTCCATTCTTGCCCACAATCAGGAATTGTGTGAATGTATCAGTTTTAGGGTAAACTTTTAGGGCTAACTTTGTCATCAAAAAGGATGAATCAAAAAGGAATTACCTTTACCTGAAAAGGTATATTGATATGTTATATTTACCTTAATAACATTGTTGATCTTGCTTGGCTGTGGATTTGTTTTGATTAAAAAGACACTGTAGCAGATTGGAATGTTCTTGAATGTTCTTGCTGTCTTTTATAAGATGTTGATGTAGTCTTTAATAATATAGTGACAATAAATACTGCAAATAGTGGTGCAAGTGGCAGGATACAGGATTTCCTGAGCAAGTCAACTACTATGGCTCTGTGGGCAAGTATGGCAAACATTGCTGTTGTTTTTCCCTCTACTTCCAACAACCAAAAAAGTAAATTTTCAAGTTTGAAGTATTGAATATTACATTATTTTTGCCATTTTTTTTTTGGAGGGAAGGATAATCAAGTTTTTTTTTTCTAGTGTCATAATGAAAACTTCTTAGAAACTAAGCATGTAAAAAGCCAGGCAAGCCTTGGAAATGTTTTCTACCTGAAACTTTTCCATTGAAACAGATGAATCAGTAAGCCCAGTAATTGAAGTAACTTCTTGCCCTCTAGAGAAAAGGTGATTCCTACAGGTCAAAACAGGGTTACTGGTAGGTCAGCTGAGATAGCCATTACGGCAGCTATCTGCACAGTGTTTAGACTTTAAGTAAACCAGACATGTTATAATGTGGAACTGCTGGTTCTTGGTTGAATTTCATTACGAAAAAGACAGTTTATTAAGCCCGAGATCACTGAGGAAAAACACAAATCCTGTCTCTAAGCAGAAGTTGTATCAGATTAAGTAAAACTGGTTTTGATACTTTTCTAGCTGTAGTATAATAAACCTGTTTAGGCATCAATATCATTCATAGCCATCATTTAACTACTTTCTTGATCTGGTAATTGTTGTTTTGTATTTCTACTTGAAATTTTTCTTCTACTTGTTATTTTTGCTATATTCAAGCCAGCATTGCTTTCCAGGTATGAAATTAATTAATTGAAATATTTGTGTTATGATAATATATGCCACTAAAATCAAAGTAAGATTGGTTGACTAGGACTTCTCTGTATGTTGTACAATCTAGTGTGAATGTTCCTGAAAACCAAACATAACACTTAATTTTGTTGCATTTTAAACGTTAATATATATTCATTCAATTAATATTTTTGGCATACTCTCCTTCTGTAAAATTACTTTCATGTAGTGCTATAGAGGGAATTGAAAATTGGATAAAATTGTGGAATTTTTTTGATTTTGTTTCCAGGCACAACTGTGAAAAACATTCAATAAAATTATTTATTATATGTAAGAGCTACAGCTATAGCTGTCCTCTACTAGAAATTAATCTGTTGTAAATTTTGAGAACTCAGTGAATTTTTTTTTACATAAAAAGTGGTTACACCTCAGCTTCAGATGAGATACACTATCTGTCAGATGAGATAGATACACACCTGCTGTCTGAATTTCATGAAGGAAAACACAAGTATGCTCCAAGACAGGAGCTGCAGAATACTCTAAACTGTGTCTGACCTGGACATTTGGAGAAACATAGCTCCAAGGTAAGTAACAGCGTGCCCCACCATGTAAGTAAAGATTCAGCCTGGAAGAAGAATGTGGATCTATGTGTTTTTTCTGAAGTTTAGCTTACCTCAGCTCAGTACATTCCCAGCCCAGAGAGATCGATGCTCCAGTTATCATGTATTTGGGTTAACAAAGACTCTTTTCTGCTTTCCAAAGCTGGCTTTTCTATTTTGATGAGTTATCAGAACTCTATTTTATATATCAACTGTCAAGTTCAGTTGCCTTGTTTGTTATATATCACAAAAACTACTGTCAAGAAAACACAAAATAACAACAATCAAGAATCAATAATACTATCAGGACCTCTGAAACACCTCCTTTGGTTCCCTGCTATTTTATGGTTAAGCTGCAGAACTGCCTGTATCTTTCTAAGGAACATGCTGTTCCTTGATGGGGAATGGCTTTCTGGCTATTAACTTGCCCCCTGTTTTCTTAATCTGAACTGGCCTGAAACACAGTCCTTTCTTTTTCACAGATGTCTCTACTTTCTACTCTCAAGACTTCTGCACAACACAGGGCCATTTTTCATGTTAAAAGGATAGAAACTTTGGCCGGCTTATTTTAATTGTCAAATGTTCAAAGAACAAACTCAAGGGCAAAGGAGGTAAAACAACTACAAAATTAATGTAAAAATAGAAGAAAAAAATCCCAATTCAAAAGTGTATGAATAAAAAGATAAAAGGACTCAGTTAATTTCTGTTATTTCCACATTTATCTCAGAAGTCACAGGAAATAATTCAGGAAAGCCCCAGTTTTATGCTTAGGGAAAGCCATGGTGCTCTTGCTCATTAAAGTCATGTCTCTCTTCCCTCTTCTCTTCCCATTCTTGTCAATTACATTCTTGTCAATTACATTCTTGAAATTGGAGTAAACTTTCCTCATTTGGGAGAACTAACATTTCTGCTGAAGTACATACAACCAAATCTTTTTCTCACAAGTTTAATAAAAATGTGAATTCTCAGGAACCTATTGGGATGAATTACCCTCAGTAATGCAAATGTTATGAATCAGGTTATAATATAAATTTTGTTCTAGAGAAATACCTCACTTCTGGCTGTGCGAGTTCAATAGCATTACAGTTAGAAATTGTGATTGTGATTCTCTTTCATTAAAATCATCATGATTTCACTGATACACACATTGCATTTCATTTCTATTTTATGAGGTCATCTTTCCAGATACTGCCTCTTGTAGTCAAACCAGTGTTTTCTACACATAGGACACAGAAAGAACGCAAAGGAGACAAAATGAGGAGTGCATAAGATATTCTGTATCTTATCCAGATTACCTCACAAGTTCTAATTGGACTCCTCCAAAAGAGTATCTGGATTTGTGCTACACTTTTATAACTACAACATAGTATTACAATGGAAAAGTAATAAGATTGCTTCTTTATAATTTTGATGTCTATCGATCTTTTTCGTGGATTGAATTATGATTTTCTTTGCTGTAATCAGTCAAATATGAGTGTAAGGGTCAATAGATATGCTTACATAGCACTCTCCAGAGCCACCCAGAGAACTCAACAGGCAAACCCTGGTTTGTCTCTGTTATGTGCATCTGAATACCATTAAAGAGAATTTCACCAAGGATATTTCATCTGTTCAGTTATGATCCACCTTTATTCAATTTATATCATGA
The DNA here is from genome assembly GCA_013399895.1 of Serilophus lunatus. NCBI lineage: Eukaryota > Metazoa > Chordata > Aves > Passeriformes > Eurylaimidae > Serilophus > Serilophus lunatus. Next base: position 294,811 of record VXBA01003016.1, on the reverse strand, counting down.
TTATATTAGAATTATCAGTCCCTTGTTATATTAATGGACAAATGTAAAAATTAGGCACAAAATTTCATGAGTTTAAAGGTTCATTCTGACTGTACAAACAAGGAATTTTTACTTGATTTGATAAAGTATCCAACTCAACAGGGGAACTGTGAACTCTGAATGATAGTATATGGGGAAGAAGTCATCTCACCTGTGAAGCTGCATTTTAGCATAGAGCATCAAAGAAATATTCTCTTTCTCAAGATCCAGTTAATAGTATGCATGAGATAAGAGTGATGTATTCCTCAGGATCTTTCAATGAAAGTACAGCACATTAGGGGATTTTAAAAATTTTTGTTAACTTCACTGACAAAAACTTCAAGAAAACAGAAAACAAACCCCTTGCTCTTAATCTTGCCATCACTGATAACTGTCAAAAAACCTAAAGCTCTTATTAGTCATTGGAAAGTTATATATCATATTGTTTGAGTTTTTGTTACTACACAGTTTTTAAGTTGTTGTTTCTGCACCATGGGTTGCCGTGAAAGTAATTAAGAAAAATAAGGGTGCTTCTGTCAGAGAGCTTATATTTTCCATCTAGGATTTCAATGGGAAAAAAAAAAAAAAAGAGTGTTACACTTCTGCCTCCCTCTTTCTCCAAAGTGCAAACAATGCATATTAAAAGACCTATGTTAGGACTACTGGGTCTGATGGAACAATGTGCTCCGTGTATATATATCAAGTTACTGGAACAGAAGAGTATGCAGCAGTCTCATTTGGGTATCCAAAACCCCAGTCACATGGAACTAGAGAACACCCGAAACATATATATTCCTTAATCTATATAATTCATTTTGTCTCTCTTTAAAACTAGGTTATTCTGTTCCTCAGGCTCATAAGATATTGTAAAATGAAGATTGGAAAGTTAAGGAAATTTTTTGAGGATCTCAAATAAGATATGCCACAGATTTGCAAAATGGTATTAAATAAATTAGTAAGGCACTACAGTATTAATTAAAAAAATTAAGAACCAGTAATATATTCACAAGAGCAGTATAAATTCCATGGAAGTACTTTGATGGGGTTGCTTTGATAGATGATTTTTCTGAAGTTATAAAAAGACCACAAATAGGTTTTGGTTAAATTTATCTCTAGCAAAATTACCCTGAAATTAGTGGTTTCTTTATAGATATAGGTCCAGATTCCTGGTTGATACAAGGCCTGCACAAATATTTTGAAGTCATTAAGACTGCTTGAGTGTTAGAACAATACGCAATTTTTTGCATAGGGCTATCAGTGTTGACAGTCAAATTCTGCTCATGAACTGTGGAAATGCTACACCTGGAGGACATATATAAAATTGCAGTGCTTTTCAATGATAAGTAACTAACACCTTGTGAAAAATTGCTCAGCAACTTGTAGTACTTCTCTTGAGTTAATTATATCTTTGTAGTGATTTAACTTCTTATTTATATATTATTTATTCTATTTATTTAATTAAAGGTATTGACTGCAGCCATGAAACTCTTCTGCAAAAGAAAAAGAAATTTTGAGGATACTGCTCAGCCTCTGGTGAAAGGAAACTGGGTAGAACATATAGTATGAGACAGAGACAGTACAAACAATGCTTGTTTAAAGAGAAATAAAATATGGTTCTATTTTATTGTTCCATTCAACATGGTATTTACTGAGTTTATGCATTTTCCATTTTTAAAACTGAATGATATGTCTCTGATTTAATGGCACTTCCTGTCATTCAGAAACTGTGGAATAAAATTATGTATCTGCCATCCCTTCAATGTAAGTTTTTCCCAAGCTAAGTAACAGCCATGGAAAGATGCTATGAGTTCATATCACAGTGTAAATTCAGAAAAAATAATAATGAAAAACAGAGTAATAAATCCATGCTAAGTGAAAAAGCTGTTCTATTTTACTGTAAAAATTGACTTCAAGATGGTGACACACAGGGAAGATTCCATGGTTTGGCTTATGACTCCCCCGTTGATTGTCTGTGGAGGTAATCCCCATGCTATGGACCAAGAGGCTATGTGAGCGTATCCATGGCCTGGGTTGTTCTGCTTCACCTCTGAGGATTTCATCCTATGAGTTACAATTTTGTCTCATGAAAATTTCCTCTGATATTTAGACTTGGTGAAGAAACGCAGCTCCAAGCTCTCTGCTTTGCCAGTGCCCTGCGTCCATTCTCCAGCTCCCTCTGTGCAGCCCAGCCATGTGTCCTGATGAGTCTAGACCACCTGTGGGCTAACATCCCAGTTCGGCCTTGGCCAGTTCCATCTGAGATGCCCAGTGTCTGGGGCTGGGGACAGCACAGCTGCTCTGCTCCTGTCTGGGCATCTGCCAGGCACGTCCCAGACAGCTGGGTACCATGATAGGCCTCAGCTCCCTGTTCCTGAGGCAACAGCTGCTGGTGCTTTGCCCTGCAGGTGTTTCCTTCGTAACCATGAGGAGAGCTGTGGGCAGGGATGCATCTTGTTCACCTTCCTTCTGGGTTACCGGCACTAAAGTGGCCTCCAGCTCCTTGAACGGCCACCTCTGCAGCTGGGCAAGTGCAGGGAGCTCCTTCCCTTATTTTGCAAAACAGCTTCTAATCTGCAGTTATTGGAGAGATGATGATCATTCACGGATGTGAAACTTGTGTGTGAAGAGAACAAATCATTTTATTAACAAACAAAGAAAATGAATGTAAACCTTATGACTTGGTTCGTAATATACAAATGATATTCTCCTTGAATGAGAATACAGTTCTTACCTGACTTTTGTTCTATAAGCCTGTCACGGGTTTAACCTGAAAGGTTTCCTTGGAGGGGGGTTTGTCTTTTAAAACTTTTTCTGTTTTCCTGAGAGGGAAGGGGATTTGTCTTTTAAAACCTTTTTTTTGCTGTTCTCGAGAGAGTGAAGCAGGATGAGACGGATGGAGCCCCATCCTGGGCTGACGGTTCAGCTGGACTGGGAATGCGACGGGTAGGGGTGCAGCCCCCACGGCCCTTGCGGTGGAGCGCGGCGGACTGGTGGTGCCATGTTCCCCCGCCGAGCGTGGGTCCAGCGCCCGTGGAGTGGCGGTGTCTCCGCCGTGCTGCCTCTCGCCTCCGCTTCTCGGCCACTTCCGTGCTTGCGCTCCTGCCGCGGCAGCCCAGAAGGCGTGGGGTGCGGCAAGGAGACATAGTCTGCTGCTTCTGCGGAACCAGCGATTTGGGCTCCGCCATGGTGGGTGCGGCGCGGTCCGAGCTGCCCGCGGGGCTCCTGGTGCATGCTGGGCTGGAGCCAGGGCCGGGGGGGCGGCGGCAGGGCAGGTGCCGGGGCCAGCCCCGCTCACTCCCCCTGCGACCCTGAGGCGAGCTGTGAGCGAAGCATGGCGTGAGCTACATGGGAGTGGCGGTGGGTGCAGTGTGGCCCTGCTGGGCGCAAGGCAGCTCCTGCTGAGTGCCCACAGAACCTCCGGCTGCCTCGGAGTGCGGGAGGCAGGTGCGGTGGCAGCTTTAGTCACCCCTGGTGCAGGCACCGCTGGCCCCCTGGGCCCCTCCTGGGGGACCCTGCAGTGCTGGCAGGGCGATGGTGGTGGCCCCCTCTTCTTGGCGAGTGCAGCTGCAGGCATTTTGGCAGGAATGCCGTCTTGCCTCATGGTGAAATCTCAGAGAGAGGGCAGAGTCCTGCACCGCCATCCAATGGGAGGTGGCGCCCCCCAGAAGGCTGCCCTGAGTAAACACAAGAACAGGCACTTCACAAAAGCCGGGGGAGCAGAAGTCTTGTCTCTTTCGGCTTCCTTGTGTTGCTGGGAGAGGCACGGCTGCTCCTTCTTAGTCCCCTGCAACACAGCGTCATTGTGGCTCACTCTCCTTCGTCTCCCGTGTCTCCCTTGGCACGGGCAGCAGCGCGGCATCATCGGAGCTTGGGCAGTGACGGCAGGGAACCATCCGGTGGCAACACGAGTGTGGTATCTCCCCCCTTGGGTCCCCCGGCGCCCCTTTCTACTGTCATTCTTTTCCAGCAGCTCCTAGAGTGGGACCAGCACCATCCACGGGGCGGCCTTCCCTCCTTCCCTTGCTCCACAGCCAGCTTGGAGGAGCAGTTTAGTTTTTTCTTTTTTTTTTTGCTAAGTATTATTGGGTCAGTTTTGTGTGATTGGTTTATGCTTATAGTGGTTCTTATACACTTTATAGCCCATAGACAATAAACAGTTGTTATTGTTATCTTTCTGTTAAGTCTTTCGTCATTGGTAGCGCCCCCTAGTGTCCAAGTCAGGACAAAGCCCTAGTCATTTCCTGGTAAAATGAAAGAACAGCCTGGAAATGGAATCATCCCACTTCACCTTCACATTTTTTTTTTTTGCAAAAACTCCGATGGATTTTGGTAAGTGGAGAGGTAGTGTTTTTAAAAATTTTATGTACAAATTTGCAAATCAAAGGAAATGAAGGGGAAGTTAAACACTACACATAAAAATCTGTGTTTTGAAAAAAACTAGGCAGGGAACATAAATAAAAGAGACCATGAAGTATAGAAACAGGGAAAGTATAGAATAAATTATTAAATAATTGCAGAATGAGAATTAGATTTCAGCTCTGTCTGTAGACAGTTAACTTTGGGCCCTCATATATTTATGTTCATGTGTGCTTCTTTAGCATAGAAAAACAAAATTGTAAAATCCATAGAAATACTGTTACCAGCTTTTCTTTTTACTGCAGCATTAACATTGCCATTTTTTTAGTACTTTCCACCATATGCCTATATTCTTTACCAATACATTAAAGCTCAAGCTTGCAAGGACAGCAGCGTTATGTTCCACTGCCTTTATGCAGCATCTTAAATCAGAGTTCACACTGCCTTTATGCAGCATCTTAAATCAGAGTTCAGAATTAGTTGTTTGAACTGTGCTCAGTGATGGAGAGTGCTTGTGAAGTAGTATATTTTTAACTACTCCCATTATGATCTCTTCATTGTAAATACTAATTTATAAATCTCAGCCTGCAAACTAAAACTGATAAAGATCAGAACAATCAGAGTAAATGCAGTATAGTAGGCAATAATCAATACATACACAGCACCATACAGGCTACCATGAAGAAAATTAAGTTCATCCTGGTTAGACCTAGTACAGTCCTCAGCCACCTCTCATGGGAAAAGTGAACCAAAAAGGGCTCAATTTTCTACATAAATATTGTCTGGCATAATTAAATATCTGCAAAAGAATCACTAAATACTTTTCACAGGCATGTTTTATTGGGTCTGTCTGAGATGGACCCCATTTCCCAAATCGCAGCCCTCAAAGTGCTGTGCTGTGCATTGGTGGCTGGAACTGTGCTGATAACACACCAATGTTTTGGCTACTGCTGAGCACAGCACTGGGACTGTAGTGTCCCTTCCCCAACCGAGGGCAAGATTCTGGGAGGGGACACAAGTAGGGCAGCTGAACCAGACTGACCGAAGGGATATTCCACACCATATGACATCAGCTCAGGTATAAAGCTAAGGAGAAGCAGGAAGCGTGGGGGGCATCCACAGTCTCCCATGATGGCTCAGCAAGAGAACCACTACTCGTGTTGAAGCCCTACTTCTCTGGATGTGGGCGGTCATCGCTGTGGATGGGAAGCAGAGATTAGATTAGTGCTTTGTTTTCCACGCACTTTGCTTTATTTTTGCATTTTGCTTTTAGTAAACTGCCTTATTCCAACCCACCGTTTACCATCTCATTCTTTTCCCTTGCCTGGCTGGGGCAGGGGGAGTGGTAAAAGGGGGTTAGAGCGACTGTGGGCTCCTGGGGGCCAGCCAAGGTTAACCCATTACACATGTTTTGAAAGACAGGAAAAATAATCGGATTATTCATACATCTCTGGAGAATTATTTAAAATCCATGGCTGCTTTGTGTTTGTGTTTGTAAATTGGGATTTGAGAATAAAAGGTATAATTTGAAGTGACAGATGATCTTCACTTAGTGAAATATTCTTGCATCTAGACAGATCACCAATTAGACAGTGGTTTTATTTTATATTTGAGTTTGGAAACAAACTCTGAGGTGCTGGAAAAAGTATTGTAAGTTATTGTAAATCTGAAGTATTCTGTAACTTATAAATAAGAGACTTCTCCAGGTGGATTTTAATACATATTCAAGGGCATGGTGTGGAGATGTATCCACATATTTATTTTCTTACTAAGCAGCTGTCACTGGTCAGTTTTAAAGAGGAAAGTGTGTTAGATAGTTCTTCTGGTGTGATTTAGTGTGGCCATATCTTTTGAAAGCAGAAATGTGGAGAAACATTGTCAAATGAATTGAAGATTACACTGCTATCTCTTTTCCGTCTTGTATGAATCTGTTGCTATTTGTTGTTGTTCATTGAATTGCGAAAACTTGGACAAGGGTAGTGGAAAAGTGAGAAAACATTAGAGCACATTGACACTACAAAATGAAACATGATGCAAAAATCTCCAGGTAAACAGAAACATACTGCTGAAACCTGGCTAAATAATTATCCATGTGATAGCAATAAGTGTAAAAGTATCAACACAAACCAGAGAATTATAAATCTTCCTACAATTTAGGGGAAAGTTAGTAGATTTTAAACTGTAATTCTAGGGTCAGTACATAAACTTTTTAACACTGTCTTGCATCTCCAAATTTATTGCACAAAAAAATGGAGTAAGAGAGCCTAAGCTGAAAAATACCCAAAGCAGCATAATGGGTTACTTTCATTGATTTCTGTGATAGAATTTCTGGATCTTAGAAAATTAAAACAAGCCTTTTTTTTTTTTTTTTTATTGCTACAATAACAAAAGTGATGCTATTTTTTTAAATGTTTGTGAGTTAAGGCAATTTTTATTTTTTTTTGCAAGAAGGCTTAAGATTTTCTTTACGAAAAGTACAAAATTACATTGTAGAGGTTAGTTATATATTTGACTACCTTTTACCTACAGCCATTTAAACTTTAACTCTCTGAGTATTTCTCTGAAAAAAACCAAAACAGTAGGGGATTCTTGTGTGTAGTTACTGGTGAAATTGTTCTGAAGCCAAACAGAGCCCAAAGATATGCATGGATTTAAGAGAACCTGACAGGGCCTCACAGAGATCAAAGAAGGATGGTTAGCCAGTTAGAAAATAGGGCAGCTTAAACTAAAGCCCTGGCATTACAAAACTGTTAAGATGCTCAAAATTTACCTGCCAACATTTGAAATTGCAAGTTAATAAGGTTATAGAAAACCATTCTATAACTTAGGGTTATAGAAAAACTTATTAACCTCAAATCTCTTCCACTGACAACTGTAAATCTTCAGTAGATTTACATACATTTCTCTTCAAAAGAAGGTGGTCTAAAATACTGAAGCTTAGCAAAATGATTAGCATTTCAGTAGTATTTCCCTTTCTTGTAAGCTGCTTCTCATATTACATGTTAAATTTGAAGCGGTATCTCAATCCTTCCTCCAAAATATTAACGAAATAACTGGTAACTAATGAACAGTGCTGAAAAATAGCATCAACATAGCAAAAGATAAAATGTAAGCTGAAAAATTTGTTTAGAAATGTTTCTCTGTTTTACAAGCGCAAGGGCTTGTATCTGTTTTGGAGAATTCAACTGTTGAAACATAAGAGTAATGCAAAATATTAATGAAAAATAAAGAGTTACGCAACCTCAGTTTCTATAAGAATAAACTGTGCTCATTTCCTGAACTTTGCACCAATAACTTTTCAGTGTATGTGTAGTACTCATTAAATTTCTTGGAATAATTAATGTATTAAATGAACAGAGCTTTCTTTCGAACACCACCATTAACAGTGTAGTATTTATTCAAAAATGTTACAAGCACCCTAAGAAATTGTGAGAGTAATACTTGTAACCATCACTGGTTGAAGTAGAAACAGTTTTAAAAACCTTTCTTCATATTTTCTTACAATTCACTCTGAAATTCGTGATCTAAGCAAGTATAGAAAGACTACGAAGGTTTTATTCACATTTCTTTGCAGACTGAGAATGTAAGTTTATCATCCTGGTAACTTTTCACTCAAACCACCCCGAAGTATTTTCAAATGCAAATTAATTATCTGCTATTCTAATTCTTATTGCTAGAATAAGATGTTCCCACCTCACTCTTTTCAGCAGTTTCAAAAGTGCATATTTTTAATGTATGCTGTCTGTATTAATATAAATCAATTTCCTAGAGTAATGCTCATAGAATAGATTAGTTGTTTGCTGACACAAAGCCAATTTTTTTCAGTTGTTTATTCTAGCTGTTGATTTATCAGTTTATCCCATCTATCAGTTGTTGACTTCTAACATGTCAGTTTTGCTGAGGCACTCTGAAGTCGTTAACCCAAAGGAATGGGCCAGAGCACACAAGTGAAGGTAGAAATGAGGAGCAGTGATGCCTCTTTTAGTGGCCATTAAATTGGATCTCACCTAGTCTGAAACTGACAGCCAAAATTACAAGAAAAAGATTTCTTGTCTCATACTTCATATCACAGACTTGATTGGTTCAAAATTAGCTTAGACGCTTAATGACATTTAAAAATATTTCAAAATCTTTATCATGTATCTTAAACATGAAGCTGCAGTTTTACTTCACCTGCACAAGGAAAGTTTCATCCAGTGAAAAATCTACCATAAAGAAAAAAACCCCAACACTAAGCCTGTTCAGAGAGAAGCTCCTTGTATTGCCTTATACATTTTGTTATGGGCACCTGAGCAGGGAACAATGCACCACTTTTCAGTAGAACAAAAGATTCCTTCATTGCCCAAATGCTGGGAAAGATGACAGCTGGAAAATTGGAGCCTCAGAGGGTAGGTAGCTTGCATGAGTCCTAATAGGAAATGGACTATTCATGCGGACTTTAGTGTCTAACCCTATCTACTTCCAACTGAAGTAAGATTAGCCTTTTTAAAAACACCTATGTGTTTTCCTAGGTGTAATGTAATCCTGGATGATTTTGCTTATGAGAAATTTGATGCAAAAGTAGATAAAACAATGTGTCATATATTGGTGTATATGAGAACTTTTTAATACCCTAAAAATATAAATTGCAATGCCCTCTATATATGTGAATTAATGCTTTTTCAACTCACACTGTCTGAAGTAAATTCTATAAAACAAAAAGGATACAAACACTAGTAGGTCAGTACAATGTAATTCCTTACCAGTAGAACTTACAGAACTTAAAAATAAATGGTATTTATATGCTCTCATGTTAAATAGAAGCTGATAATATTTTTGTTTGTAGAAGTATATTATTAGGTTGTATCTCCATTACAGGCTTCCTCACTGTTGTAGTGGAAGAAGGTGACATAAAGGGTTGGTGAATGAAAACTTGGCAGTAAATTGCAAGTACTAGGAGTATTCAAAGTCGAGGTTCTGACTTTTTACTAGTCATTCACCACAGATGTAGCAGGTTTGCCATTGTTTCACTTTCACTATGCCCATGAGACATGCAAATATGGTAATTATAATGATCGTTAAAAATTACTGAGGGATATTCCTGCTCATTTTTGTAATTTTTTCCCCCCAGGAGTTTAATTTGTGTAATTGGAAGCTGAAGTTTGAAGGAATTGGAAGGTTTTCCAGGAAGACACATAACAAGTGATTACACCAAATTCTTCAAAATTCTAACAACTTATGTTAAGGCAGTGATTTTATGCTAAACAGATTTAATTATGAATAGGTTGTGCCTTCTCATTAGAAGCTTTTTCTTCACTGATTAAACCCAAAGAGATTTAGAAATTGAGTCCTCAAATTGCATTCCTCTTTTTCATGTTTTCTAAGATTTTTGTGATAGGTGACCACAGGATTCACAATATCCTTGCCAAATATTTCAAAAGAAGTTCAGATGAACTGTCACACTCACCTTCTCAGTTCCTGCCTGTTGGTGTGGGTATATTTTCATACACACTGTATTACTTCAGACTGTAATTGTTGCAAAGGGAGTTGTTTTCACGTGTACAAAGCAAACGGAGAATGGAAGAGCTATCAGTTTTGCAGCTGTCATCATGGACCTGGGATTCTTGTGTATGAGCAGTGCTGCAACACTTTATGAAAGGGGATTAAAACAGAGGTGAAGGAGGGAACAAACAGAGGTGAAGAAATATTTCAACAGGCAAAAGTAAATCTGTATGATTTACATGAATTGTGGCAGTGTTCTTAAAATTCAAAATATCTACATCTATCTTTTTCCCACCTCCTCTCACTGTACTATAATTTCTGATGGAACAAAGATGTAGACTGATGTAGAAACACCAGTGATAACAGATGAACAGAGGGAACAGTATGATGGTAGGAAACATCAGCTTGGAGTTTTATTTTGTGGGGTAGAGTTGTAATGAAAATAAATGCTAAAAAATGATAGTGGAATTGAGGGAAATAGGGTAGGGCAAGCAAGGATGAAAAAGCGTGAAGTAACGTTGAAAAGATGGGGCTGTTAAAGTGGGAAAGGTCAAATAGTGCGTTCAAGTTCAATTCAATATGCAGATAGTCCTCTGACTGTCATGTAGTCCCAGTTAAGCTGTTCCTGTTCATGCTGTTACTCTGTTAAACACAGTGAGTCTTAATGGTCTGACATGATTTTTGTTTTTACTGTATGCTGTTTCCTGTATTATGAGTGACAGAACAGTTTTATCTGCAGATACTTCAGCTTAAATGAGGCAAGGTGTTGACAGGCTGCTCTTTGCACAGTCCTCTTGCATTGGCATTCAGTTGGCTATTTCATCTGGTGGTATTAAATATTCTACCATTTAAAAAAAACTCCAAACAAACAAAAAACCCCACCCCAAAACAAAAAATCCCCTCAGGATTATCTTTGTTCTAATATTTACCATTGATATAGAGTCATAGAATGATCTGGGTGGAAGCGACCTTAAAGATCATCCCCTGCCAAACCCCTGGCCATGAACAGGGACACCTTTCACTAGACCAGGTCACTCAGAGTTCCATCCAACATGGGCATAGCCTCTCTCAATAACTGTCCCAAAAATCTTTCCTGAACTGAAGATTTGAAATGGTTCTATTCAAGAGTAGAGAATATTTCTCTGAAGTCTCCCTCGACTGGAGTAAACTCTTAAATCAGTAGTTTCATTTGCATATGAATTTTGAAAAGTTCATCCTCCAAATTACTTGAAGTTAATGAGCTAGGTTTAATGGCTCAGAAAGAGAATCCCAAAGAGATCTCTGAGAAAATCCTTGACTGTCATGAGGTTAACACTTTTCTTTTTCCCATTGAGTTCAGTGTTATCAAAATAATGTGGAACTGTAAATCTCATAAGGACACTAGGGCTTAAGTGGGGTATTTTCTCTTCTCTGCTTTGCTCTTCTCTGCAAAATATACATATTATGGAAAATCTAATATCTTGGCAATTTTATTGTCTAATAGACTAGGTGGATCACTGCTTGCCTTGAGAATGGAAGTGATAGCAATTGAAGGCTACTGTCATGTCCTGTGGGTTAGTGGCATTATCAGAGTTATTAACCACTTCACTGGGGCAAGAAGAAGCCTTGCTATCTTAGGAGAAGTCTCTGTCTTCCCTCTGGGAAATTTGGGGGATGGAAGCAGGAGTGCCTGTCAGGGCAATGTTGAAGCCCGTTGCTTATGGAATTGTGATCATCCTGATTGCACAGTATCTGTTGTTGTGGTCTTTGTTATGATAAATATATTTCATGTAATTTAATGTAGCTTTCAGCAAAAGTCCATAATTATTTCTGTTACAGTCTTCTTAAAAAATTACTTCTTTACAATAGCCCTTTCAAAACAGGAGTAAACAGTCTACTGAGAGAGCCTGGCTTTTCTAAGAGGTTTCTTTCAGTCATAGGTTCTTCTATATTTCCATAGCATGTAATTACTTTATGGAAGAAAGAAAAGAAGAACACTGGTCTTGCATTATGTCCAATTTCACACATAAGTATGTGATGATCATCACATAGAACTTTTCTCTTGGGGCTTATACAATCAGGAATGTAAGGATTACACAGAGTGTATCATGTACGTTGTACTACTTCCTGACAGTCTAAAATATCACAGAGCACAATAGTAGTGCCTCCCTTGGAATGACTGCTGACTTTCTTTTGTCAGACCCATAAAGATAAATCACATAAGCTTCTTAAAGTTGGAATAATAATCTTAGGTGATTAAAACAGCTGATGAAAGCTTTAGAAGTTGGCTTGTTGCCACATGCTGATTTCCTGTCATTCCAGGTAATGTTGTTTGACCAGTTACTGGCAAGGTTTCCTTCTCAGGACCTTGCTTTTGTTGATGCTTTGAAATAACAAGCCTCAAAGCTTCAAATTTAATGAATCTATTAGGCATATTCAATCTTGTCCTAGCTGTTAATAGTCCCCTGAAATGTTAAATTTAACTTTAGATTGAACAAAATGCCAATTTGTTGCAATGTTCTTAAAGTTATTATTTCAAAGATTTGAAACCAGAACTTTACCATATATTTGCATTTATGCAAAACTTCATTTCTGTGGTGGAGTCTTACAGACTTACTCTTATCTCTACAGTAGAAGTTGAAGAACATAAATTATTATTGATGTTAGTGTTGCTTAGTAAATGTTGGTGAGTGGCAAGAGGCAAAAAAAAAAAAAGAAAAAATAGGGGAAACCAGAGATTTTGAAATGAAAACACCAAGTAGATCATCCTTGGAGTAGCCCTTATACTACTTAGTTTGGTATCTGTTTATTTTACCTTGTACTCTCATTCTAAACTTTCAAGTATAGTTTTATTTGACCAAAAATTCAGTTGTTACAGTTGAGGCTTAGAAAGCCTGGATTAAAAAAAAAAGGATGAGTTCTGACTAACATTTAGGATTTTAAAATAAATTAGACAATAATACTGCTAATATAATACTCCAGTTAATAGTTTTTGCATTCAGGCTGCATCACTTGGAAGGAGTTAATGATATTGAACTTCACATAAGGTATCTGTTCCAGGATGGTATCTTGAGATTACTACAGATAAGTTTTAGAGTTATCATAATAGATGAATGAAACAATTCACACCTTCCTAAATCTTTTTGTCTACTTTTTGTATGTGAAATGAATGTACATCTGCCTCTACCAGGCTCATGTTTATTTTTCTTTTTGCTTGTCAAGGCAGATTTTGTAGGTGTAGAATTAAAAAAAATCTTTGATTTGTGGGCATTAGTTTCCAACTTCCTAATACGACTAATTTTCTGATGCTAGTTTCTACTAGTTTGTCTCGACAAACAATATTTGGACTTCAGCTGCAAGGCATCCGAGATTTCTTTTGTGTATTTGAAGCTACAGTTAAATAGTTTGATTTTATGGAGAGGGAATTCAGTAGGCAATATAACACTAATCCTGTAACATGAGGCAGAACTGATCATACTATGCTAAGCTTTCACTGTTTATGTTTCTTCAGAAGTGCAGGTAGAATTTTGAAAAACACACTGACTTTCCAGGTTATGTCTGGAATTCTTCTGTATATTTATTCAGTCAAGGGGTGATTTTGTGTTTTTCCTCATCTAAGCCTCAATTCCTCATGTGTGGTGACAAAATTATACTACTCTGCAGTGAAATTACACTGGTGCTCCTGTTTCACATTATGGAGTGCTACAGTGATGAAAACAGGGATGCAGTGTTGTATACAGCTCTGCTAAGATACAACAAATGTACTATCTATCAGCCTTAATATCTACCTTTTTAATGATGTTTACACACTTTCTTTCTTGTCTTGAGCTTTGTTATCACATATACTGAAGCAAAGGTAATGATAACACTAAAAAATCCTCAGTAATGCTGGCACTAATAAACTTAACTAGTATCTTCTATTGAAAATTTGAACCCTTCAGGCTTGTGCCTATGACATTGTATTCTTTATTGACCAGGTAATTCAAGATGCTATTGTAACAACTGCAACACCCTACGTAGGAAGACAAAGGCAACAGGGAGACTTCGTTTTTTCCACCTGCAAATCATAACTCACCATAATTTCCCTGCCTTAGAGGGGAATAAAAGTATTAGAGTAGTCTAAATTTTTAGTTGGGATATTGTATGAAGAGGGAGAGCTGGTAATTTACCTTTCTATTAAATATGTAAGCAAAAGGGAGATGTTAGTAGATAAATAACTTGTTCCAAATGTATATCAAGACAACAGCAATGACTGTGTGCATGAAGGACAGGACAATGAGTTCAGTTGTAATGAAATAGGAAATATATTTTATTTATCACAATTTGAACTGACTCTTTTGACTTGCTACTGTTTGAGTGATTTACCACATGCTTCACTGTCACTAATTGTAACTGTGTCAGTCAGACACATCTGCTTTGTGGCACACCTTATAGAATATATAATTTACCAAGAGTAAATCTATTTTACAGCCATCATCTTTCAAGTAATTTAGAATGACTATAGGCTGCAATTCAGCTTTATTGTGCTGCCAACTTCAGCATTTTAGTTTTAACAGTCTGCTAGACTACACAAACAAGTGTTATGGCATGACCAGAAAAAACAGAGTGCATGAAGAATTTTGAAAAAAAACCCCTGGACTGTTCCCTCTGTACATGAAAAATAGTTTACCTTTTTTTTTTTTTTTTTTTTTATTATGAGCAGTTCGAATTAGCCATTTTGGCCATCTTCAGCACTTGATGAATAATTGAATGTGGTATGGAAAGTATTGGACAAAAATCTCATAACATGAAGATTTATGACTTACATAATACAACTTCCATAAGAAATGCTAAGCATTACTCACGAGAGAATGAAGCTCTACCTCTATTTTCTGTATTGCTCTACTGCAAGCCATCAGTAAACATTTTGATAATATACATAATTAAAAAATTGCATTAGGCCAGTAATATAGCTTTATCTCTTTCTCAATATGTTTTAGCTAAATATTTTGTTACTAGACATGTCAATAAACAACACTGGATGACAGGAATAGTCTGGTATGGCAGAAAATAAATTTAGGAAGTGAAATCAAGTTAGCAAAAGCAGGCAGTTAAGATGACTTAATGTTTGAGGGCATGTGGAATGGGAGGGTAGACTCGTGCACAATAATCAGGCAAGGAAAAAAAAGGAAAGAAGTTGAGTTTATTGCCAGAAAAGTTCAAACTGGAAGGGAAAGAAAGCACAGTGATTTAATGTCTGCTAAAATGTCAGTTCAAAAAATGTGGATGTTAAAACTGTAAGAAATGTAAATCTGCCCAGGATGACTTAACATAGTTATTTTGAGTGTGTATGTGGCATTAAAAGTGTCTGGATTTAATATTAGAATGCTGTCTATTGCTACAAACCTCTTAAGTAGAGGTCATCTCTACATTAAACATTTTATTTCACACAAAATGTCTGTGGGCTAAGAACAGTTAAAGCTGTTTGGAATAGATATGGAATTCATAAAAACAATCACGTGAAGTGTTGGCTACAATGTACCAAACCTGAAATATTTCTATACTAATGCCCACAGCATGAGGAACAAACAAGAAGAGCTCTAAGCTTTGTCCCAGTCCCAGATATTTGACATCACTGGCATAAGTGAAACCTGGTGGGATGATTCCTGTGTCTGGAGTGTCTTTTTGCAGGCTCTTTAGGAGGGATAGGTAGGGTAGAATATGTGGAGGTGTGGCACTAAATATAATAGAAGTGTTAGAATGCATGGAGCTCACAGGTGGCAATAGCACAATTTAGAGTCTCTGGGTAAGAATCAAGGGGCAAACAAACAATATGGATGTCATCACTGAAGTCTGCCATGGACCTTCTGGCCAGGATAGTGACACTGATGAACTATTCTTTGAGGAACTAAGGGATCCTTCTAAGGACAAGTGCCCTCGTCCTTATGGGGCACTTCAGCTTACCAGAAATTAACTGGCAGCATCACACAGACTGTACAACCCAGGCTAGAAGTTTGCTAAAACCCTGGATGACAACTTTATGGAGCAGGTTCTAAGGGACCAGACCTCGGAAAGATGCCCTTCTTGATATGCTCCTTGTCAACAGAGAGGATCTTGTGAGTGAAGTGGAGATTGGTGGCCATTTTGTCCACAATGACCATGAAGTGATTGAGTTTAAAATCTGTTGACAGGAGGAAGAGTACCAGCAAAACCTTAACTCTGGAAATGAGAAGGGCAGACTTCAGGCTGCTCAGGGATTTAGTAAGTAAGGTCCTCGGGGAACATAGTTCTGCATGTGCTAGGGTCCATCACTGCTGGCCACTTTTCAGACATCAGCTCCTAAGGGTGCAGGAGCAGGCAATTCCCAAATGTGAGAAACCAAGTAGGCAAAGCAGAAGGCTGGCTTGGCTGAGTAGGGATCTTCTCCTGGAAATAAGTTAAAAAAAGAAGGTATATGCCCAGTGGAAGCAAGGAAAAGTGACATGGTAAGAATACAGATGTGCTGCTTGCAGCTGTAGGGAGAAAATTCGTGTGGCCAAAATTCCATTGGAGTTGAAGCTGGATGAAATATGGGGGACAATAAAAAGATTTTTTTCAAATATATTTATGGCAATAGGTATAAAAGAAACACCGTTGGCCCATTATAGGACAAAGATGGTCACCCCACGAACAGGGTCAGAGACAAAGGGAAGGTGTTCAATGTTTTTCTTGCGTTTGTCTTCAATATGGATGAGGCACCAAGGGGGTCTCAGTGCCCTGAGGTTGAGGACCATGGTAACAAGAATGTTTAACTCCCAGTCGATCCTGAAATTTTGCAGGATCTGCTGCCACAACTGGATCCCTACAAATCTTTGGGGCCTGGTGGAATTCATTCTAGAGTTCTCAAAGAGCTAACTGAAACAATTGCAAAAATTTTCTTGATGACTTTTGGGTGATCTTGGGAATTCAGAGAGGTTTTCCAGTTGGAACTGGAGTGGAAGCTGACAAATGTTGAAAGACAATGCTGCCATTGGTCACAGCCAGCACAGCTTCCTGAGAGGAAAGTTCTGCTTATCAAACTTGATTTCCTTTTATGACAAGATAACCCACCCAGTTGATCTAGGATTTCAGTAAAGCTTTTGACACTGTCTCTCACAGGATCCTTCTGGACAAATGTCCAGCACACAGCTGAATAAACACATCCTGTGTAGTGGGCGAGCAACTGGCTCATGAGTCAAGCACAGAGGGTAACAGCGAATGGAGTGACAGCAGACTGGTGACCTGTCACCAGTGGGATTCCACAGGGCTCCATCTCAGGCCCTGTGCTCTTCAACGTCTTCATAAATGACTTGGACACAAGACTGGAAGGGATACTAAGCAAGTTTGCAGATGACATAAACATGGAATGAACTGTTGACTCCCTGGAAGACAGGGAGGCCCTGTAGAGAGACCTCAACAAATGAGAGGACTGGGCAATCACCAACCATATGAAGTTCCACATGAGGAAGTGCCAGATTCTGCACCTGGGGCAACCCTGGATGTATGTAAATACTGGAGAATGAGATGCTGGAAAGCAGTGCTGGGGACAGGGATGTGGTGGTCTTTGCTGATGGCAAGTTGGATATGAGTCAGCAGTGCCCTGGCATCCAAGAGGGCTAACTGTGTCCTGGGGGGGTGTCAATCAAAGCATCATCGGCCTGTCGAGGGAGAGGATTATCCCTCTCAGCTTTGAATTGATGTGGCCTCACCTTGAATATTGTGTGAGTTTTGATCACCATCATATAGGAGAGACATGAAGGATGGTGAAGGGCCTTGAGGGGAAGCCGTATGAGGAGTGGCTGAGGTCACCTGGTCTGTTCATTCTGGAGAAAAGGAGACTGAGAGGAGACCTCATTGCAGTTACAACTTCCATGCGGGAAGATGAGGGTTAGACACTGAGGGAGGGATAGACTTCCCTGTGGTGACCAGTGACAGAACCTGAAGGAATGGCCTGAAGTTGTGTCAGGGGAGATTTAGCTTGAATATTAGAAAAAGGGTCACCCAGAGGTTAGTTGTGTGTTGGAACAGGCTCCCCAGGGAAGTGGTCACAGCATCGAGCCTGTCTGAGTTCAAGAAGTGTTTAGACAATACCCTTGGGCACATCTGTGTAGGTCCATGAGTCAGAATGTTGGAGTCACGGCGGAGGTGGAAACGAGCGGATTCAGAAGGTTGATGCAGGAAGACATTTTAATGAGAAAACTTACATCTTTTATTCTTTTTAGAAAACCATCCTTATTGGTCCATATGCCTGTTTCTAACCATTTCATTGGATCAAATTAAGTATTAGATCATCTTCTTTTGTTTTGAGAACTTTCACAATTGTTTTGACACTGGCTAGAACTGTTGTTCACAAAAGCATGAGAAAAGCTCTGCAAAATATATTTTGCAGAGCACCTGTTCATAAGGGAAAGTTGCTGTTGTTGTGCAAGAGATCCAAGCTACCTTGAAAGGTCCTAAGCTGCTTGTGAGAACTACAGATATATTTTGAGAAAGTTTTACCATTGTGCTGAAAAGGGCCAAATACCAAGATATTGTTAACTTTTTGCTTTGCTGTTTCTCAGACAGAAATTTTCCAGGCTATCTTCAGCCTCTGCTAAAAAGACAGAGCTACCTAGTTTAACTTTCAGAATTCTCAAAAAAAAGGCCCCAAAGCTGCAGGCTTTCAAAATCTATCACCACACTGGACATGATTTTTTTTGTCTCTTTCAACTGTATGTTCTGTGATTCAGTAGATTATAAGGTTCTTCATCAGTCTTGATATTCCACATATTATCTCTTCAAAATGCATTTGAACTTAAAATCTACTGGTTTTTACATAAAAGACTTAAGACTACTCAATACGAAGAAATGTTTTGGAGCTGGCTTCACTCTGTTTTTGTGTAAGGTGAATTATAAGTCTGTACTTTTCTTTATCCTGCTCTCTAAGTACATTAAATAAATGGCTTGCCAGGAATTAGTGAACCTACTGTGCTGCAAATTCAGTAAATCAGAATTCCACTATGATTCATGGCATAAGTTAATTGCTTTATTTCACTGATTAAAAGGTGCTCCTAGGACAGTTTTTAACTTCTACTTTAGGCTTTTGAAAGTCTTAAGTATGTGCCCTTAACTGCCATATTATGTAGATACAATATTTTATTTCTTCTCTTTTTGCCTTTGTGCCTGGTTTATGTTCTTCATGTGACTTTTTCCGAGTCTAGACAGTGTCACAGAGGAGGTGTGGGATGAGCCATGAGGGATCAACTGTTGCTGATGGTTTGTGCTCTCTTGGTAGGTGTGTTTGCATTTGAAGGAAGGCACAGAGCCATTGGAGGCAGTGAAGGCAAGAGAGGAAGTTCTACATTTATGCTTTTCTAAATTGTTTATTTGCTCTCCATCCCGAGCAGTGACAAATAACACTTGTTTGGGAATCACTACCTATTCTGTTTTGCTCCTTCTAAATCAAACCATTGTGTACCAGGTATCTAATGGTGCCTGGTTTAAACCCAGCTGTCATCTAAGAACCGTATGGACACTTGCTCCCTCCAGCTCCCCAACATTTCTGCCTATGGGATGGGGAGGAGAAACATGACACAAAAAGGCAAACAATCAAAACTTGTGGCTTAAGAACAGTTTAAAAATTGAAAGCAAAAAAAAATATTATACTGATATTAATAATTATAATAAAAGAAAATCTAAGAAGAACAAGAGATGCACAATACAATTTCTCATCACCTACTGACTGATGATCAGTCACTCCCTGAACAGTGATTGGCTACTCCTGGTCAGTCTCCATCCCAGTTCATATACTAAGCATGACCTATGGCGTGGATTTTCCCTTTGTGCATTTCAGATCAGCTGTCCTGGCTATGCTATTTCATGGCTTGTGGGCCTCCTCACTGCCAGAGAGCATGAGATACTGAAAAGTCCTTGGCTTGCACACGCACTACTTAGCAACAACTGAAACAACAATATATTATCAACATCCTAAAACCAGAAAAGAGCTCTTTACCAGTTACTGGAAAGAAAACTAATTCCATCCCTGCCAAAACCAGGACATGATGAAATAATGTTCTTGGGTTAAAAATGATGATTTAGACAAATCTTCACTTGAACATCTGGCCACCTGTCTTTCTGAAATCAACAAATCATTTCTGCCTCCCACAGCATGCTACCAGTAAGTCTCCATCTTTTCCTTTCCTTTCCTTTCCTTTCCTTTCCTTTCCTTTCCTTTCCTTTCCTTTCCTTTCCTTTCCTTTCCTCTGTCTTCCTTTTCAGTCCTGTATGGCTTCTCATAAACAAATTCTACGTTCCTGGTTTTGAGGGATAATTTATCTTTGAAAACTAGCACCCAGTAGTTGAGATTCCCACATCTTGAGAGAGATTTTTTGTGTGTTATTCCATGCAATATTTGAAAGTCCATTCCTCTCTAGTTGGTTGGACCCAACAAGATTCTATTGCCTTTTCTCTTATGCAGAGACTTTAATGTAAACAAGGGATGCAATGTCTGGGAGAGGAAGGCATCCATAGTAATCTAGAAGGTATAACAGAGTATTTCCTCATTTGCTATAGGAGATATGAAGGCCTTTTCTTGGCATGTAAGTAATTAAATTAAGCATATGCAAGTCGTATATCACAAGGAATCTGGTGTAAGCAGTAGGTAACCTCTCCTGCCCTTATCTCCCCTATTCTAGTTCAAGTGATAAAGTTATTTGGTTTCCTGGGACAATGAAGTCCCCTAATCTGCCACCTTACTCGTCTGCTGTTAGTCTTTGTCCCTGCTTTTCTAGAGACAATACATTCCTTGGAGCAGGGCTTGCTTTTTTTTTGAAAAAAAGTAATGTCTTCTTTTGTATAATTCTTAGTATAAAGGTAGGTAAGAACTCACAGATGTGAAAGTAATTCAGGATAAATAAGAACCCTGCACATAGATTCTTCCTACATGGTTACTGACGTTTTATCAATATAGAGTATTCAATTGCCACCATGTATCTTTTCCAAAAAAACCCCGAAGTCATGTCTTTTCTGAAGTAAGATTAATACTCTGCTAGAAGAAAAGAACTGATTACAATCTCAAAAAGCCTACCGTCTCAGGTGTTGGCAACACAGAGAAGTGAAAGAATTCTGATTGCATTCTTTACTTTATCAGAGTTTGAGTGACTGTTAGATGCCAAATGCTCAAGAGGCCTCTTTGAACAGTCATAATTTTTATCCTGCTTCTTTTTATCTGTCAGTGGTCCCTTACAGTATTTGTTCATATGCTCTGTATCTTGTTTGCTCGCACACTGTAAGACTGAATACAATGCACCTGCCCTTTGGGCTTCAGAAATCACATTAAAAATGAGAAGCAGATGAAAAAGTTGTCACAATAACTTCTATCTCAATTATAATAAATCATAGTTGATGCATTTGCGAGTTCTTATCCAGCTTTATTTGAATAAGAAAAGGAGGAGAAGACTGCACTGGACAGTATGTGTAGGGTCTCTCCTGTGCGGAGGTTCGGCAATCCTTCAGCTTTCCCCTTCCCCTACCCCCCATCACTCTCATTACATTTTACTGGTGTTTTTGTTTTTTAAAAATACTTAGCATGTCTATTACCTCTTGTTTTCTCCTGTGAAATATTTTGCCTTATTGCAAAATTAAGGATTAAGTGTTAGTGCTAAAAATGCTCTAACTGGCATCATTGATGTTTTGAGGTGCCAGACTTTGCACTGCCCAGCTCTGATCTGAACCCACGGACCTGTGGACCTGGGACTGCAGATGATGTTGGGCCTTAGCCGTTGCCTGGGCAGAGCTGTGGGCATAGCTGTGTGTCTACTCCTGTTCCTGTTAGTCCTATTGTTTTTTTTTGGGGCTGACCTTGGGCCTGACTTGTCACTTTGCCTCTATTTGATGATTACTACACCTGCCCTGCTCAGGTCATGGGATGTGCCCTAACAGTAAGGGCACTGTCCTGCTTTATTCTGGGTCACCTTCAGTGTGGAACAGCCATGCTCTTGCTATATTTGTCATGGTACACAATAATGTGTCTAATGATTAGATCTTATAATTCCAGAAGGATGTTTAATTACCAAGTAAGAGTATTGTAGAAACTCTGCCCTAACCTTGAAGTGTTGCAGATTTTCTCACATTTTATAGGTGATATTAAAAGCCTTAAAACTGGGATGATTTAAGCACATGTGCTGAGGCTTTACGAAAAATTATCATGAATTTTCAGCATACAAGCCCTCAATTAGATGCCTGTATGCTTCAAAACTTTTGTATTCACCTATTTTGCCTATGCTAGTAAAATGGTAGATAGACATTCTTACTTGTTTCAAGCTGTGACATGAATGGAGAGTACAGTTACCAGCCTGAGAACTGATCTGTTGGTAGTGGAGAGATAAATTGATTTCTTAGACCAATTACCTTTCTGTATATATTTTAAAGGTGCTGAGGCAGAAAATGTGAGAGTCCAGTCTTGGTTTCATCCCTTTGCATTATGATGGAGGCATTACTCCTATGCCTTGGGACATATGGTGGATGTCTCTTGAAGCAAAACACAGACTGATAAAGTAGCTTAATAGAGGCAACTGTCATTTGGGTAGAGAGGGACAGAATTAGTTAAAAACTGTCTTCTATAGTATGATACTTGGAATAAGTAATTTCTTTGACTTCTGTGGCAGATTTCATGCAGATTTCATTTTCCTAGACTTGGTTACATTTAAAAAATAGTAGATGGATCAAAGTAGTGATTGCTCAGCAACTTCTTAGTGGACCTTATGGCATTAAGGGGATTTGAGAATTTTTCATGTTGGGAAAGCAAATTCAGCATATTGGTTGCAATTGGGTTTGGAATTACAGCCTTTTCACTTAGAGAGGAAATCTTTTAGCATACAGAACCTGCTGAAGTAGTGGATGTGAAATGGATCCATCCTGTTGCACAATTCCTTCAGAAAGAAATAGTTAAAAGTCTCTGCTGCACAGGCCCTGAGGCTCCGAGGCTCCTGAAAGAGGGCATCTCGCAGTGTTTCTATCTATATCCAAAATGGGGAATTGGGGCCAGCTGCCCAATCTTTCCATCATCAGTGCCATCATTCAGATTCTAAGATGAAACAAAACTAGAACAATGAAGAACAAGTATAAAAGACTTGAACTGTATTTGAGATTTATGTCAAAAATGTTTCAGTCCTCAGGTAATTTGCTCAGTTCTGGCTCTTTTCGTATTTACTTCAAAGCTTCAGTGAAAATGAAAGGATAGAAAATGGCATTTAGGCTTGCAGATAGCTGCAGTCACATTCTTGTGACTCGATCTGGCCTTGTTGAAGGGTGTCTTCCCCTTAAAAGTCAGGAGCTGTCTACACATCATGAGGAAATGTCTTACATCAGGGCTAGTCAGGGATACAGCAGACGTTCTATGTCATGGGATTATGTATGTTTTCCTCTGGTATGCCTCACTGCAAATTAATATAAATCAGTATATTGAATTGTTTTACCTAAAAGTAGCACACGATCTTACTAGAAAATAATTCAATTGATCAAATAGATAGTTCATGCACAAACTTTAGATCAACAAAAAAATATAGCTTGTATGATGCATTAAATAAAATTTCATGTTTTCTATATTGTGTCAGTAACACAAATTTGTACGGGCAGTCTTTTTCTAACATAGTACAGCCCTGTTATAAACTTGTCATCAATTTTAGAAAGAGTGATTGAATTGCAGTATACTGATGTGAGATCATAAATGTGAAATGCAGAAAAAGACAACCCAAAATCTACATTTCCTACTGACAGTGAGTGTAACTCCTATCAGGACCTTCACCTTGTTCAGTACAGAGTAGAAATCTTTGTTTCACCTCCTTAGTCTCATTTATCGTTTGTCTTTTTTTCATAGTCAGCAAGAATGGGATGCTTAGCTGATTCAATGCTACTTTGTTGTGTATAAGCCAGTTTAATTAGCTCTCTTGCATGACTTTCTGGTACCCTGTAGTAGCTGAGTGCTACCAAGCATGTTGTGGATGATCCAAATTATTTCTCTGGTCTTTCAAGTGAGCAAAGTGTGGGTGACTTTTGATTGAGATTAGAGAGCTTTACATGGCATAAGGAAGACTTCTATATAGGTTTGTAGTGTTTGTGATAAAGTCCACAGATGATAGAACATCTGAACAAAATGTTGTCTGTGTGAGAAACAGAGTTTTAAGAGTGAGAAAGACATGTAGTTGTCTTTAGATACATATTTGCCTGTGTGGAGAGAGAGAGACAAGGAAAGCAGCAATTGCCGGCATGTTTTACATTTCACAGTGAAAAATCAAGTATACAGACTTAATTTGTGCAAACATCTATCTAGCCACTCTTTAATACACCAGTACAAATGTGCATATAAATAGAGTTTTTCTCTAATAGAATGTAAATTCTTGTTAACATTGCAACAACAACTTTTTACTTAAGAAAAAAATCTAAATGCCCCCTTCTTATCAAGATAAATATTTGAGTAATGTGAGCCACAGGGGCTGCTTGTCGAGGAAATCAGTCAATTAGCATTTGTACAACAACCTGCATCCTTTGTATCCATCACTTTGAACTGAATGCAAAATGAAACTGTCTCACTCTTGGACTGAGGTAGACAGTTTTTTCTCTTTTGCCATCCCTAAGACGAATTAGGAATGTAAGAAACCTTTCACTCAGAACAAAACGATGATTATAGCAGGTAACAGGACCTCACATTAATCAATGCTTTCAAAGAAAAGGCCTCGACCTGTGCCCTTTGTCTAGCCCACTGGTAGGTATGTTTTTTTCCCAGTTTCTTTCAATGTCAGGGCATTCTCTTTCTGTGTAATATAGTCTCTTGGAAAATGTTTCTCTTTTCAGGCAGTCCTGCATTGATCAAAACCCATCCAGAAAGCCACTGTAGAAATCTGAACTTATAATGATGTTCTTTTATATTTTCTTACAATGAACAATGGCTCTCTCAATGCTAATGGCAACAGTACGTAGATAGAGGCAACAGTGCAAGGAGTTGGGGGTAAATAGCCATTATTTGTAAGACTTGCTGTTTCATGTCCTGGAAAAAAAAATCCTGTCTCCTGCAGCCAAATCTTTACTACCTCTTGTTGAAAACATTCAAGGCCTTTGCAAACCAATGCTGAGATGAAGAAAGATAAACGTGGATTAACATTTTTCTTCTTTTTGGAAGAAAACATTAGTGACAATTAGATGGCAAAAGATCTTAGTTCTCCATCCCTCCTAAGTAAAAAGTCTAAACATTCTGCTTGGTATCCATTTTTTTTTTTTTTCAGTTTGCTGGCCTTGACCTTGAAATCAATTATCCCCCAAATATCAGGATCCAGATTAAATGAGTGGAACTGACTGTGGCTTCACTGAATAAAAGACTCCCTCTGCTGCCTAAAATAGAGATCACCAGATGAAAAAGAATGCTTGTTTCCAAAAGGGCTCAAAACATGGAGTATATGACTGCTTTGTCAGTCTGGTCAGTTTTTTCTCATCTTTCAAGTCTGTTAGTGGTCTTTGTTCTGGGTTGGGTGTTTTTTTGTCGTTTGTTTTTCATTGTTGCTTTTGGTTTTAATTAAGACATTTAAATTCCGAGACATTTAAAATGCAGAGAGTGAAGGAAAAGTTGTTATGCAAATGATGCAATGACATCTTTCATCAAACATCTAGAAATAAGACTGCCAGTAAGCATCAATTTTTTACCTAGTGTTCGTGAATACTGGACTAGCTGATGCTTAGCTCCAGCTGAATTCACTTAATATTCACTCGGCAGGGAAGAGACTTCACTTTCATAGAGGAAAGAACATTTTTTTAGGAAGACAAAGAGGCATATCTAGTGATTTAATTGGGGAGTAAAACAGGCGCAACAGCTTAGGAATACAGCAAGAAAATAGGCTGCTGCAAGAATGTATAGAAAACTTTGGATCCCAGACAGAAACTGAGAATGTAGCACTGGAGTGAGGCACTTAAACCTTCTTAACTGGCATTGTGTTTAAATTCTGTTTTTTTCCATGTATTAGGCATTTTTTTCTGCATGGGAAGCTGTGACAGGTATTCTTGGAACTAGGGTTTGGTAGAGGAAGATGATGGGATATATCATTGTTGCAGTATAAATTGTAAGTTTACTCATGGAATAACAAACATGACAAATCAATTCTGCCTTTATACCAAGTTGAATAGGAAAATGATATTTGCGTCTAATATTTTTGTTGTCTCAGTTCTTTGCCTTTTAAGGTAAATGCAAACATTTGAGTTACTACTTTTCCTCCTCCTTTACCAAACTCAATTTAAAACACCTCTCCTTCACCTTCATAGTCTCTCTCCTTGTTTTTGCAGCATGTAACACTCAGTCTGTCCCAGTCTGGTAAGGTGATGGGTGGTCAGTGCAGGAGGCTGAGGTCAGTGTATAAGGATTTCTTTCTGCTGCTCTTTGCTTCTTGTTTTCCTCCACTGCTTTTTGCTCCTTAAACATTTTCGTCTGCTCTGACATACGTTGCCTATGGGCAGAAGTCCCTGTAGGATGTCTCTGCTCTGGTATGTGTTGCCCATGGGCTGTCATTTCTCAGAGACTTCTTCCTCTTGCATATAGCAGCTCCTTCCAAGAGGATTGTCTCCAAGTGCATCCCCCAAGTACATCCTCCAGGTACATCCTCTCTTGTTTCTCTGTTTTTTGTTTGTTTTGGTGTTGGTTTTTTCTTTTCCTTGCCTCCTCTGTTTTCACAATTCTCTGAACCCTTTTCTTCATTTATCTTCTTAAATACCTCCTCTCATTCTGCTCTAACATGTCTCCTACCCCTTGTGGCTGTCATATTCTTAAATGTGTTTGAGAAAAGGCACCATGTGCTCCCCAACTGGTGTAAGTTTTGGTGAACAATTGGATTTTTTCCTTCTGTTTCAGAGCACTGAATTCAAGCATTGACTGCTATCAAGGCACACTGTTTTCCTGGCTGTCTCACCACACCAGATAGCATATCTTTGCAGTCTAGCGCTGTGAGCATGAACTCCAAAGGCCAACAGAGAGGTTCTATCTCTTTTGTTTTGTCTCAAATTAAATGAGCCAATTTCAGGTAAATTAGTTTCCCAGGACAAAGTTAGGTAGGATGAAATGATGGAAACTGATGTTTACTTTAGCCTTGAATCACCCAAATTAATAATAATCCATAATCATCATCTGTACTAGATGATGAATTTGTGTTTACAGAGAATGCTGACTTTCCAATATTCTAATCTTTGAATCATTTATATCTACAAAAGAACAAGGCTAAATGATAATACAAAAGTGAATGGTTTGATCTTTTCCATTACAGTGCATTTTTTGGTGTCAGAGGAAAACAAGATAGTATAATAATTACCTTGATTCTCCTCTGATTTTTCCTGTACATCTTTTCTTTTTGTAGATATTTTCTATCGTTTCTTTGAATAAATTAGTATGCTTTGCATAAATTAATTCTTTCAGAAAAATTTTTGACCATGAACAAATGCAAGAATCATAAGCTCACAAAGATACTTTATCTTCCTCCAGCTGCCCTACTCTTGAGAAATTTCATGGACTATTGGAATTTTTTTTCTGATGATCTTGTAGATTTCTAACTTAACATACAGTTTTGCAGGTAAATTTGTGGAGCCCATCTGACTATTCCACACTAGCTGTGATTTTTCTGAGTGGTCATTACTGCAGCTGGGTTTGTTTCACTTTGCAGCTTATGTCAATCAAAGACAAAATACAATTTTATTCAGAAGCCATCAATAAAGAACTGGTAGGGGGTTCAATAGCTACTCTTGCCTATCAGGCTTGGCATCAAGGAGAAGTTCTTGAAGAATGAGAAAAATAAAGTAGTGCCTCCTAAAACTCTTAGCACCTCTGATTGGTCCTTCTACAGTTATGCAGACTGGAGAGTTATGCAGACTAAAGAGTTTCCTTGTTTGCATGTACTCCTTTGAACTGTCTTTAAAATTTTGGGAAAGGACACAGCTTAAGTAGCATTTTCCTGCAAAGGGTGATAACCTAGGAAAATTTTACTTCGATTTATCCTGTAAGCTTTGTACACTTCTGCAAGTCAAGTCACCACATTTTAAGGAGTAAGCCTGTTATTTGGAGTGTAATTGGATATTAAAGCTAGAGAGTTTAAGTTTAGGTCATCAAAACTTAGCTTTGTTTTTAATTGCTTTCACTTGCTTTAGAACAAAGTGTGAATCCGACAGGATCAACCTGCTTCCCATTGTCCTTGTGCTTTTTTTGAAGTAATCAGGTTTCTCATTTATAGGAAGAAAAAAAAAATCCCTTCAAATAGCTGTTGTTTAANTTTTTTTTTTTTTTTCCTCTACAGACACAAAGGATAGAGAAAAATGTAACTATGGCTAGTAAATTCCATTTCCACAAAAATGCAAGAATACCTTACTATCAGAAGTACTAAGGTTGTTTTTGTCTTTGGAACAGTACTTTTCTTTATAAAAATATTTATGCTGTCTTAATGGACTGTGGTTGTGTTTAGTGAAAGACCATGGTGAACAGTGCCAGAAATTTACAGTTTCCTTTATGGAAGTAAGTCTGAAAAACTAGTAGTTGAAATCATCTTATGGGATGGCAGAATGATGGTAATAAACGGATCAGCCTGAGTGGCAGAAAATGCTGTGGGTATGAACTGGTCCTCACCTTACTCAGTGCAGCATTATGAAATCCAAAATTATCTCCAGTGAGTCTTTATTCTTCATCAACTGTTATAATAAGTAAGATGAGCCCAGGAGAGAAGTTTTAATAGTGTTCACTATGGTCAGTTCTTAATTTAGTCACCATTTCTTTTAAATTTTATGTCCTTGTGACAAATTAAATGTGCTACTTTTTTCTGCTTTATATTTTTCCTGTAGTAATTTCCCTTCAAGTTTAGTGATTAATATTTTCAGCGTCCCTTAAAAATGCAAATAAAACCACAACTGCTCTTCATACATTAGAAATATCCCTAACGTTCCCTGTCATCATATTGACCTTCATTTAAAGCCAAAACGGGAGTCTAATGATAGTCTACATTTCCTCCATTAGGGGGAATCCTTACTCTATCTTCTGAAGGTTTTATTTTCTCTTAGCATTTTCAAGTTATTTTTTTCCTTAGGAGATGCTGAACCCTGTAGTTAAGTTTCTGAAATCCCTGTTTAAAGTTGTGATCACATCACTGGTATTTTGAGTTTAACAATTCAGTGTATGCAAGAGGAAGATTGACTTCTGTTCATTTGTGCATACATGCACAGTCCTTTCTGTTCTCCTTTTGTACATAATTAGCTATTGCATGAAAATCATAGTTCTTGCACAGAAAAGTAAACAGTTTAAACACTGAATAGGATTATTTTTCAGAATATGTCACTTTTTGAAAGAGTCAACATAGTGAAGAGTTCAGTGGCAGCTACCATGGAAATTCTTTCTTACACAAGCTTTCATTTTTAGCTGAACCTGGCTCCATTGTTTGAGCCACTTTTCAAAGCATTCTACAGAAAAACAACATTCATATGGAGCTGATTTGCTTAGCCAGTTTGGAAAAAAATCATTGTTTTTGAAAAGTACATTCAAAACCACTGTGATGGTGGTGAATCTTAAGAGGGATACTAATATTTAACCTTGACTAAAGATTTTCACCATCTGAAATCATGGAAAAGAACTGCGGCAAAATCACTACTTTTGGATAACTTCTAAGATTTTCCCTTTTGTTCCAAGCAGTGAGAGATCATTCGTTGCTTTTTGAACAGGGAAACCATTGCAGAACTAAGAAAACATTGCAGTGCACATTGTGTTGTTTTTTTGTGCGTTCTGGGAGATAGTTGTGACTTAAATGTCTATGAGGAACAAAGTTGATTTTATGAAGTGAGTGAGCAACAAAGGAATGAGAATATATGTGCTGGAGATAATTATACTTTTGAAAGAGAAGAGCTGTTTTTTTGGGGACAGTCTTTCATCTTTGTCAAATACAAAGCAATACAAAGCTACTTTTTCTCTCTCTTTTTTTTTTTTAAATTTTTGATAGAAACAAGATAAGGAGGAAAAAAGGAATGAGAACAGAAATTGAATATAGTTATTTCTCAGGTGAAAGAAAGTGAAGTAGTAATTTTTCTGCTAGCATTTTTTCTCCCTCCTCAGGCAGCATTAGCTATTAAAATTAAAAAAGAGATAAAAAATCAAAATCTTTTATTTAACTTGCTCACTAAGTACAAGTAGTTTCTGGCAAAATAGGAACTGACTCTACCTTCCTTTTTACAGAAGTTGTCCTTGAAGAACAACTGATAAGAGTGGCACAGTTGTATTGCACCAGATGATGATTTAATTAGCTGACTTTTTCTTGAGTGGAAAACTGGGATATGTGCGGCTGAGACAATAAATGGACCAAAGTTTGAAGTAAACTCTTCAGTGGCTTCTCTTCTATAGCTCTTTAGCTGCTGTGTATTTGTGTAGCTTGCATGATTTCTATACTGTAAGTGCAGAAGGATATCTATGTTTTAGGCTGTTATTTTATTTTTATATTCCGATATCTGCATTAATTTTGTTTGAACATCATATAGCACTGGCTTAACACAGCAGAATAAAAGGAACACATTGAAAAAGCAAATGATTGCCGTGGATTTCACATGCTCCATTTTTTCAGTGTATAAAATGAGAATAGATATCCCCTTTATGTGAAAGATGCATTCCCAAACAGAATATTTTTTGAAATTATATGAACATTTAAACGAAAAAGCTCATTTTTATACTAACTTAATATCGAGCTTATTATGTGATTATCGAAAAATACATAGTTGTATAATGTAATTAAAAGAAGTGAAATTAATTGTAATGGTAATCATCTTCAGACTGAAGGCTTGAAGATTTTACCTTTTCAAAAAATTATAGGAACTTATGAATATCTGTTATTTTAGAACTTATTCAAGTGCTTGCATTTGTGTTTTGTGTCTTGGAATGGCTTTAAAAAAACAGTGCATATGACAGAATAACTAAGGAAGAGCTGAAGGAAACTGACTTCATCCAAAAATGAACTTTACTATGTTAACTCTGGTGCTAGTGTTCCCAATGGAATGTGTTTTACTGTAAGAAATATAGTGTGTAGATTGAGAAACCAGAAATGTAATTCGTAAAAATAAAATGTTTCCTGGATGAATACAAGAAAACGCTTTCTTAGATTTCTGTTGTCTGTTGTGTTCATAAGGGTTGGAGATTTCTGCCTACTGGGGGAGGAACCAACTGGAATGTTAGAAAAGCAATTCTTGCTGACTTTTCTTCCAGTATCAGATGCTTTTTCTTCTTCTGTTTTCAGCACGACTTCTACCACTATTTGCATGATTTTCTTAATAAGGAAATAATAGGGGAGCAGGACGAGGCTATTCTTATCAGAAGTTGTGACCAGAGTCAGGAAGGAAGTATAAAAGAAGGAGGCAGCAGGTAAGAGGCAATCATAACAAATGGAGTTTAGAGCAGAGGTGAACAGACATGAGTTTATTGGAAATCTAGAAGTATCTAACAGAGGTGATCACGGCAACTAAAGGTGAGGAAAAAGTGAGTGCCAAGTACCATGCATACAAAAAAAAGCCACAGGCTTTTTTAACATATTCAGGCATCCTTTGTCTCAAAACAGAAACAGGAAGCTACATGTAAAAAAGTAGTACTAATCTGAACTCTAAAAGTTGTAAGAGAAAAAACATTAGCAGATGCTTCAGCTGGAGGATTTGTGACACTTATGTCTTCAAATAAGAGAACTCAGCTACTGAGACAGCAACAATACTGTTACAGACAGGGCAATGACAAAATTATTTGAACGTAGCTGTGACTAAAATAAACCTCCAGGCTTTAACGACTTCAATGACATGGTGGCATAATGATTCTTCAAGAGTTATAAGCTGAATATTGTCTGCATTATAAGCTATGTGACCTTAGAGTTTTTATGCTTATATAATTCAGGTGTGTAAAAGTACAATTTAAGGAGTGACACTTTCTAGATTACAAAAATGAGAGCTGTGGCAATATACCTGTCTCTTTCTGTACAAATTATTGTGGAGATACTACCATGAAGTATATGAAATGGGTACAGCAGTAAGACACTACTTTTGTTGGAAGAAAAAAAATTCAATCAAAGCAAATTATATTTTTAGTCACAATTAATTTAACATTTGATTTTTATCTTCTAGTTTATTTTTTCTTATTTCTATTTCCTACATTTTCAGAGGAATAAATGATCAGATGCATTAACAGCCTATATCTTCTCTTTTTACTAGCAGTTTTCTTCATCACTCATTAATCTTTTCTAAGCAAATAGATCTTGGAAATGTGTCCCTCTGTGTCAATATTGAATCAGTCTCCCCATGTGATGACATGGTGTCTGGATCTGGTTAATGACGCGGCACTCAAGTCAGTACTTAATTAATAAAAAATAGTGGTGTACAAAGGCAATGTGCTGTTGCAGAGGGACTGCGTGTAGCTCACATGAGATGTATAAAATTGACATCTTGCATTCCGTTTGACAAATTCTTGTGTTTGCACACCGAAATATAGGCAGTAGCCTATTCTCCCATAGATTTCAGGGACATTCGTAATTTTTCTGTGCTGTTAGGTTCCCAAATGTTCAAAAGCCTGGACCTAAATGCCTTTGAACAATTTAATCCCCATTTCATTTTCTACTTCTCTGGTTACTTTTTAAATGGAGATGAAGAATGTTTAGTCAGGGCTGAGATTAAACTTTAAAATTTTCTCATAGTGTGTTTAATGGAGTCTTAAAAACACATATATTGAAGTGATTACTGAAGCATTTCAAGAATTTATTTTAATAGTAATTTTAATGGACTTTAATTTCAGCTGCATCCCCTGTTATCTTTTCCAGTTTCTGAAGATCCTTTTAGAAACTGGTGTTTACCCTTATCTTTACTTTTATGCTGTAATGCTACATATGTATGCACTTTGACTTTTTCTACAGCCATGAAGCATCTCCGTGTATTTCTTTATCCACTCATTTGATCTGCCAACCTGAACCCCCTTTCTGTTGGTAGCAGTGTTCCGGAGGCAAGACCACTCATTAGCTCTGCTGTAGATATGTAAGGCTCTGCAGCAAGGACGATATTGCCTAGAATTTAATTATTTATTTAACATTTTTAGGATAGCTTAAGCTTAAGTTCAACAACAAATCTTACTTTTTTTTAGATCTGATGACAAACTATGTATTGGTTTTAGCATTATGAAAACAAGCAGCTGCCAGGCAGGATGTTCAGTGTTGCTTAAACGGGTGGCTAGAAATTTTACTGAATAGTGTTTGGAGTATAGGCACTTGTTTAGGAATGATCACAAGTGAAATTTCTGGAGTTAAAGATAGCCAAACATTGGCATACTCTGTCTCCTTAGCAGTCAAACAAAAGAACATCAATGACTTGAAATTAAAAGCTCATATAAAGAGACAGTATTTGAATTGGGTGTATATGTACGAAGAAAAGAAATTGACTCTTCCTTTGAAGCTTTGATTGCACTTACTTTTTGATGGCCTTAGCATAAAACCCAGAGAAGATCAATTTACCTGTGACATGGGAAGAAATTTAGTGTACTTTTTGCATCTTAATAGGAGGCTCTTCATTGTGTTGCTGTGGGTAATTGATTGGTAGCATTGAAATGGAAAACTCCCAGACATGTAGTGCTTGATTAGTGTGCCTTCCACATAGACATAGTAGATGTTTTCATGAATTGTATATGGACATAACAAATATATGCTTTCAGAATTTGATGATGTTGCTTTTTGAAGCATGTGTGTACTGGTTTTATGAAATACCAACCCAAATAAATGGGAAGGTTAATGATCAGGAGAACTATGTTTTCATATCACTGGCAGATTACTGATTTCCTGCCTTATTTTCTAAATTATTTATTCTTGCTCTATTCTACAGCTTTTGCTGGAGTGTATAGTAGCTTAGAAATGAATTGCTTATAGTGGATTATAGTACTATTCATCAGAGGAACAAATTCCTCTGAGCTGGTGACATAGCTGCTCTTGATTTCCATAGAGCTATATTCACAATAGTTTTATGCAAAGGGCCAGGTCATTGCATTCCCTTGTACATATGTTGTGTCCCTATCTGATGCTAGATACATCTATTTGAATGCAAAGTGTCTGTGATACTTACATAGCTTGGATAAACATTTACATTCCCTTCATTAATCTTCCTTTTCAATGGTTATTTAGGATATTTCAGTCCTGAATGGGTAATTGTTTATAAGTTTATATTTATTAATGATGAACTTTATGTAAATGAACTTACATATAGACAACAGATATTACAGTTAAATTTATTTCTACTTTTTAGAATTAAATTTTCTGGATAATACAAGTTCAAGTTGCCAAGTAGTAACAATACTTCTTGTAAACAGTAACAGATGTTGACAATTCATCCTAGCTTTCATCCTCTTTTCCTAGCTATGATTTTGCAAAATTTAGTATGTCTCACATTTCTTATTTGCCATATATCCGTAAATGCTGGGAGGAAAACATTATTGAAGGACTTTCAATGGAGGGAAAGAAATAGCAAAATCATTGTTTTCCTTTTTAGCGTTAAACTCTACCCATAAAATAGCTAAAAGGCCTTAATCAAAATATCAAAGTTTAGACATGCTTCCAAACCTGAAGTCAGTAGGTTATGTCCTCTGTCTATACCATTACCTTTTAAGGTGTTGTAATCACATGCAAAAGTAATTATTGATATTGAAAAGCATTTGTTCCCAACAAATGTCTACTTATATAACTATGCAGATGATAAAGTAATAACTCATAATACCTGCATAATAATAAAATTTTAATTATGAAGAAGCATTTTTACTTTTAAGACAATTGATAACTTTAAGTTACTTGCTCCTATAGTGAGTATGGATGTACAGAAAGTGTGTGGCTGTAAAAGATGCAGTCCCATGCTTTAAAGAGATCACGAGTATTGGTGGCTTCTGCCAGTGTGGTCATCTGTGTTCTCTTCCTAGTAATATATTGCTTTTGTTTTACTCTGACTTTGTTTTGTCAGATTGAGTTATGAAGAAGAAAAGACTCTTGCCTCTTTATTCAGCACTGTTTTTAACCACGACTCCTGAATTGCCTTGAAAGGCTCTCCCACTACAGGGCTGATCAAATTTCATATCACAGTTTAGATATTTGAGTTAATAATAACAAGTATGTTGGAAGATACTAATTTCTAATTTTCAGTCCTTGAACAATAAATATAAAAATATAAATACCAAATTTTGAATGGGCTCATCTTAGTAAATCTCTCTAATTATGCACCAGGCATATCTTATGTGCCCTAGTATTAGGAAATAATTAAGACTAGTTAATTGCTGGATTCAGTAATACTTGCATAGGGAGGGGAAACAGTGATGTTCTTTTTACATGTTCTCTTCAGCCCAAAATATCGTATTTTATTTTGGTAGTTCAATTTCATAGTGAGTTGATTGCTAAAGAGAAATCTTTTAAAGACATAGTAATTTTACACTTTATATGAAACCCTGGAGAGAAACACTACTTTAATCTTAGTTACAAAAAGGGAAGCCATCATTCAAGCATTCAAGAGATATCTGTTTTCTTTTAGTATTGTCCTTTAAATTCGACCTCAGAAAGAGCACAGGTGGTACACTGTGCAATTATCTATTCTAAGTCAATTCAAGGGAAATTTCTGGCTTTTGCAAACCATGAACTTGATGTTGCTTCTCATCAAATAGGTTAATTTGAATAGGTCTGGTATATGAGAATTTTAATTTTCATTAGCTTGACTTTTCTGGCAAGGCAATCAATAACTATACTTTTCATCTAGACAGTGACAAAATGTACTAGTTACTCAAATAAAGTAAGATCATTCACATTGTGAAAAATAGTTCAGCCTAAGCTCAAACTTAGAATAATCACAGGTTTGCTTTCTAAATTGAGAACCTGGTTCCACAATTTGCACTAAATTTGTTCTATTTGTATTGTCTAGGTTTTAAAAACCTAAATTCAAAGCTTATAGAAGTCAATGTAAGTCTGTCTCTCTTTTTTTTAAGTGCTTCTTTTAATTTAGATTTACTGTGAATTAAAGATTTGCAGGAGTTTGTTCATTCCAATGGTTTTATTTCTTAGTTGAAATAGATTTCTTTTGTGGCGCATTTTCAATATCCTAGAGGCTGTGATTTTTTAAAAACCTGTGGAGTTGTACTCCTGTTCTGTTCAAAGTCCTACTGAAGGAAAAAGAGAATTAATGGAATTTTGTTATGTTGTGTATAAATCTGCACCTGAAACATATTTGCTGTAGAAAAGGTTAAAAACTGCTGAAACAGAATTGCTGCCTATTCCTCTTTCCTTTTTTCCTTATCCTGTCCCATAAAGCAATCAAACTGTGTTTTTGGAGTCTATCTTGATACCCCAAATGTGGCACCTTAGTCTTTGCCATGTCTTTCATTTTTACCTTTGTGACATAATCTTCACATTCAAGCACTTGAATGTAATGTAAAGACTGAGAGAAACTGAAAAACTTAAAACTTTGCTATTTTCTGCCTAAAAATTGGTAAAAATGCATTGTATGGATTTTTCTTTCAAGTCTGTTTCATTTTATAATAGAATGATATGTGGTGTTTCCCTCAAAGAGCATGGCAAACAAGAAATGTAATTCTCTGTTAAAGGTCAGTTGACAAGTGTAAAATGAGCCAATGATTTTGACTCTCCTAGCCTCAGTTTCCAATTTGTAAAATAACAATATATTCACCTAGTTAGCTATCATGGGTGTTTCCAATTTCAATGTTTGTGAGAAGCTCAGGTGCAATAATGATAATGCTGAAAAAAAACCCAAATGAAAGGGAAGAAAAATAAATTACTCTGATTTCAGAACAAGGGTTGCATGGAACTATATACTGAGCCCACAGGCACAAAGCATAGTAACTGGCTGTTGATTTCACTTATGTATCCAGTGAGGTAGGACGATATGAAGTCATACAAGTGTTGTACGTTAATTCTTGTGGTCTGTTCCATAAATGTGTGAGGGCAGAAAAAATTAGGTATATTGGTGTATTCCAATTCTTCTAGCAAGTGTCTCTTTAGTATCTTGGCTCTGTATAATCTAAATACTAAATCACTACTGAACTAATATTACACTGGGATACATTCTCAGAACTAAGTTGTCATTTGCTGCAACACTGCATGCTAGATAGGCTAGGTAATATACTATATCCACAGAGAATTACTGAAGTTCAGGAATCTGGTTTTTTCTCCAAGCTTGGGAATGGAATGAACTTTGGACAAGATGGTTTGTTCATTTGTTTCCATCCAGGAGGGGTGGCTGTTTTTAATTCTCTTTCAATCTAAGTCTTATTGCTCTCATGAAGTAGTTTTTCTGAGTACAAGATTGCTTACCAACTTTTATCTGGGACTAATCCTGCCTTTCTCGTATCCTTGATTTTATCTCTTCTGCCAGAAGCCCTAGAGTCTTGCTTTTCTCTGTTTTTTTTGGTGGATATGTGGTTTTTGANTTTTTTAACTCAGTCACATTGCTGCAGCTGTGCTAGGGATGATCTTTGCTCTTTCAAGCCTGTTGATTTGTAGGTAATAAAAGAACCTCCCGAACTTCCCTGTTTTTTTACATTACTAAAATCTAGGGAAGATTAACACCAACAGAGAGAGCCCTGTTTACACATAGAAGTTCACTATGACTGAAGGGAATCACAAGTGAGGAAACACTAATGCACAAGAATGGACTTAATTAATTTCTCAACTGTCCTGTTTTAAAGCAGCTGCAAGTGCAAAACTTATATAAGCAGTGATTTACTCTGTTACATTTCCTTGTTGGATGTAGTTATTACTTTCCCTGTTTTCTTATAAGATCAAAGTCAGTTCATGATTTATGTTTTCAGATATATCAATGTGCTTATCAGGTCATCATACTTTCCACAGTGTCTGGTCTATTCCTCCAGGTTTACCTCTCCATCCTTAGAGCCAAATGCTATGTGAGTTCTTTGAAGTGTGTGAAACTCTGAAGGTTACCTTTGTAAAATTTTTATTGCATGTTTTTTTATATTTGCAAGGGTCATATTCCTGTGTTATCTTCAAATTTTTATTTTTTAAAATTAATAAACATGAAGAACACGGTTTGGCCATTTTTTCTTTTCTGTTATGGTTAAGAGTAACAAAAGTAAAAAACCCCAGTTTTTCTGCTCCAGGACTGTTGAGTTCTCAGCCACTCTTGAATTTTTTATATTTTCATAAAGTTAATAAATAACTGCCTGCCACTTTGATGAAAATTAAATGGAACATAACTCTATTTGCAGGTTTTCAAATGACACAGAACAGTAAAAAGCTCCCTCGAGAACACTAAAGGGTTTTCTGATAAACCATGATTAATTTCCACTCTATTCTTATTGACTTTTTTTTTTTTCCAAACAAGTTCAGATTTCAATATCATAGACTACCAATTTTCATAGAATTGATTCATGAGCTGGAGTTGCATCTCTTTTACTCAAATGTCTGAACCTTGGTGAAAGAACTCATAATCCATGAATATTTCTGTTTTTAAAACCACTGCTGTTGGTTGATCTAGTGTTTCAGGAAGACAAAGAATTTTACATCATATTAAATAGCACTTATACTATATAAAGTATCATTAATATATCTTCTAAACACTAACTAATAAGTACAGTAATAATGCACATCTTTATATTTTAACGGCCACTAACTTTCTTTACTGTATTTTTGAGGAGTGGGTCAAAAACCAAAAAGAGGCACAGATGCTATTCATTGGCAGTTCTTTCCTCCAAGAGGTTTCTCCAACACCTGTCTTCATATACCTGAGCATATTCCTATGCACTTTCCAAAACAATCAGATATTGTACTTGTAAATGTGCAAATATGGCTTTCCTGCCCTCCCCCCCCCCAGATATTTGTGAAGAGGGTACTCAATGTGATTTTGCTCTTTCTTTTCCTTTTTATTAAGCAAAGGGTAGATATGATGCTCACATATTGCTATTAAATATAACCAGAAAAGGTCTACAATGTTAAGCCCAATGTTGACAGCTTAAGGAAAGGAATAAATACTTGAAGTCTGGGAATGCGGAAGGTGTCATGAAGAGAAGAGATTTTTGAAATCTATAAAATAAGTGATTCTACTTTACTTTAGTATTAAGCTTAGTTCTTATGGTCTATCAATGCAGCAAAGATAATGTAAAACTTTAACTTACTGTCTCACTTGAAATCAACTGAGATTTTTTAATTACTTTAAAAAATCTCAACAACTGCCTAAGACTCTGTTTATTTTGTTATCCTAAGAATGGTTGGACTTGGTTATTTGAGATGACAATCTTTATAACAAAACATCTACCAAATGATATTCCATTTTCTAATGATCCATGAAGACCATGAAGAGACCACTATAAATCATATAGGAAAGAAAAAAAATGTTGTTCTTGTGGATAAACAAAGGTTTAAACCCAGGTATGTGATGTCTTAAGATAACTCTTTACCTTCTCAAAAAAGTATGCTGCATTTTTTGATTTCTCCTAGTAAAACACTGCCCGTATTCTGAAAACTCCAGCTTGATTGAAATCCTAAAATATAAATAAATGGAATTATGTTTTGCTGACATACTGTTGCACAAAAGGATCGTTAAAATACTTGAAATATAAACATATTCTTATGACAGGAAAGGAAAATGAACAGTTCTTATGGAACTCCCCTGAGGATTTATTGTTAGCCCTTGCATTCACTTTGAGCTTTGAACCAAGCCTTAGAAATGGGCCAAATTTCGGATGGGTATAACTTGCAGACTCCAGCCCACAGAGTAATTTGCTCATAATCTTTCAGAGAAAGTGTGTCTTCTCTTTGTCTGTATCCAAGTAAGCCTGCTTCCTGGAGATTTACAGCTCCTGTGCTACTTGAGCTTACTGTGAGCTATGCAGAATAACAGTTGTATATGCCTCTTTTATGGTTTTGGCTCTTAATATATGAGCAAATAGCAAAAATATTATACAGCCAGTTGCCTGGCATTACTAAGTCCTTATATTTATTTCATATGAGCTATGAATGATTGAATAATGGATTTTGGCTGACAAAAATCTCGTAAATATGTGTTTGATAACAATTACTAAAGCTATTCTCATTGTGTTTTGGACATCGGAGCAAAATCTCACATTCATGTATTTCCATGTGAAGTTTTCTTGTTTAATTTTACTGGAAGACTTCCTTACAAGGACATGAGTCAGCCTGATCAGTGTGCAGTAACCAGTTTACAATTCTTTGTCCTTCTAATGTGTGCCAATACATTCAATTTTTTCTGTAGTTAGTGCAAATGAAAAATGGCTAGGCATTGACAAACAGTGCTTTGGGATACATCTGGAGATAGGTTTAAGGATTTTTAAGACATTTTTTAAGACTGGTTATATGAAAGGAAAATTTTTTTTACAGACAGAGTGATTTCCCACTGGAACGGGCTGCCTAGGGAGGTGGTGGAGTCATCATCCCTGGATGTGTTTAAGAAGAGGTTAGATGATGTACTTAGTGACATGATTTAGATGATGGGATGGTATTGGGTAATAGGTTGGTGATAGACTAGGTAATAGGCAACAGGTTGGACTTGATAATGTCTATGGTCTTTTCCAACCTTGTTAATTCTGTGATTCTGCAAATATACTTTGAGATTCTGGAACAGGATTTTGGGATCATGATTTTTTATCATGTCCCAATGGGGAGTAATATGCTAATATTAATAATATCTTTTATTTCCTTCTGTTGTCTCTAGCAGAAATTGCTGAAAAGCTTGCTTGCAGTCTTTAAAAAAAGTTTCAGTTATATAAGTATTTAAATATATCAAACCCCTTTAAAAGTACTATGAAACTGTTGTGAATTTGTGCTATTTGTGATTCTGTGATTTGACTCGAACTTAAATTGGTAACTACTGTAAAGAATAATAAAAAAAGGTTTTACAAATATATTAGTGGTAAAAGGAAGGGTAAGACCGACCTTTGTTCTGTATTGGATGAAGCAGGAAACTTAGTAACTGAAGATGAGGAGAAGGCAGAAGTGCTTAATGCCTTCTTTCCCTCAGTCTTTAGTGAGAAGACAGATTGTCCTCAGGACAACTGTACTCCAGGGTTGTTAAGTGGTGTCAGGGAGCAGAACGGTCCTCCTGTTATTCAAGAAGAGGCAGTCAGAGAACTGCTGGGACACTTGGATATACATAAATCAATGGGACCAGATGGGATCCATCCCAGGGTGATGAATGAGCTGGCGGATGAGATTGCGAAGCCGCTCTCCATCATTTACCACCAGTCGTGGCTCACTGGTGAGGTTCCGGAAGACTGGAAGCTGGCCAATGTGATGCCTATTTACAAAAAGGGTAGAAAGGAGGATCCTGGTAATTACAGGCCAGTTAGCCTGACCTCAGTACTGGTTGAGGTAATGGAAAAGTTCATACTGAGTGCTATCACGCAGCACTTACAGGATGGCCAGGGCATTGGACCCAGCCAGCATGGGTTTACAAGGGGTAGGTCATGTTTGACCAACCTGATCTCCTTTTCTGACCAGGTGACCCGCCTGGTGGACGTGGGGAAGGCTGTGGATGTTGTCTATTTGGACTTCAGCAAGGCCTTTGATACTGTCTCCCACAACATACTCCTGGAAAAGCTGGCAGCTTGCAGCTTGGACAAGAGCACTCTTTGCTGGGTTAAGAACTGGCTGGATGGTTGGGCCCAGAGAGTGATGGTGAACGGTGCTGCATCCAGCTGGTGGCCAGTCACCAGTGGTGTCCCTCAGGGGTCTGTGCTGGGACCAGTGTTGTTCAATATTTTTATTGCTGACTTGTGTGTA
Source organism: Serilophus lunatus (assembly GCA_013399895.1). Classification (NCBI taxonomy): domain Eukaryota; kingdom Metazoa; phylum Chordata; class Aves; order Passeriformes; family Eurylaimidae; genus Serilophus; species Serilophus lunatus. The sequence continues at coordinate 253,202 of VXBA01003016.1, read as the reverse complement.
TTGAGTACTTCGTCAGTAAATTTGTGGATGACACTAAGCTGGGAGCTTGTGTCGATCTATTGGAAGGAAGGAGGGCTCTGCAGAGAGACCTGGATTGGTTGGATAGTTGGGAAGTATCCAATAAGATGACATTTAATAAGTCTAAGTGCTGAGTCCTGCATTTTGGCCGCAAAAACCCCCTGCAACATTACAAGCTGGGGACAGTGTGGCTGGACAGTGCCCAGGTGGAAAGGGACCTAGGGATACTGGTTGACAGCCAGCTCAACATGAGCCAGCAGTGTGTCCTGGTGGCCAAGAAGGCCAACGGCATCCTGGCCTGCATTAGGAATGGTGTGGCCAGCAGGAACAGGGAGGTTATTCTACCTCTGTACTTGGCACTGGTAAGACCACATCTGAAGTACTGTGTCCAGTTCTGGGCCCCTCAGTTTAGGAAGGACACGGAGATGATTGAGCGCATCCAGAGGAGAGCAGTGAGACTGGTGGGGGGCTTAGAGCACAAGCCCTGTGAGGAACAAATGAGGGAGTTAGAGTTGTTTAGCCTGGAGAAAAGGAGACTCAGAGGTGACTTTATCACTCTCTACAACTTCCTGAAAGGTGGTTGTAGTCAGGTGGGGGTTGGTCTCTTCCACCAGGCAGCAATTGACAGAATGAGAGGACACAGTCTCAAGCTGCATCAAGGAAGGTGTAGGTTAGACATTAGAAAGAAGTTTTTCACAGAAAGAATAATAAAGTATTGGAATAGTCTGCCCGGGGAGGTGGTGAAGTCACCATCCCTGGATGTGTTTAAAAAAAGGCTGGATGTGGCACTTGGTGACATAGTCTCGTTGAGGTGTTAGGGCAAGGTTTGAACTCAATGATCTTGGACGTCTCTTTCAACCTAGTAATTCTGTGATTCTGTGACTCAATTGCTTGTGTCTGGAGAACCAAATGGGAAGAATGATCTGGAGAATACTATTTACAAGAATTGTAAACCAGTCCTTGTGCTGGTCCATGCAGCAGAAGGTCAGGGAGGGTGGGAATCTGACATCAGGGGGCCTAATATTTGCAAGCAGTTTAATGTCTTTTTGCAAGAAACAGGACAGCAGTTATGTTCTTGAGTGATTTTTATGTGAGTAAAGCACGGGTAGCACTTGCTGGTTTTTACACGTGCCATCTGAAGTGTTAAGGCTTTATTCTTAGGAGTTGGCTTAGTATGTCTAGACAGCAAGAACTTCAATATTGGTCTGAGGTTTTGAATGAGCCAGAGTGCATTTTGTGCGGACAAAGCATAATTTAAAGCTTTTTTTTTTTAATCATAAAGTATACTATCATAGAGAAATAGCCTTGGTTGCTCAGTGGAAAAATATGACTTAAGCAGTAGATGCTCATTTTGTGACAAAACACCATTCATTCTAACCTATGTTACTATTGATAAAAGTATTTTCTAACTCAAAGTGTATCATTATCATGGTATATTCCCTGAAAGAAAAGATAGCTATGTGAAGATGAAAATGCATGTATTGTGCATAAGCCATATTAACAGATACAAAATATCAACGCGTGTTCACTAAGATGCTGCTGCAGCTAATTGCATGTGCATGACATGCAGTTCATTTTTCCAATTGGAAATCATGTTTGTGCTGGAAGCTAGTGTGGGCCTGCCATGCTCCTGAAGCACCGGGAATTGTGCTACTACTTGCCTTATGGAGACTGATAACAAATTACTGGGGAAGATAGAATCTAATGCTAACTGTAACAGTCTCTGGCACTTACTCATACTCTCTTGTTATTTCGGTTTTCACTGGCTCCTGTAAGCATAGAGTTTTCTTCACAAAATCTCTTGAAATCTATTATGCTGGTATTTCACAAAGATGAGTAAATAATGTAAATAAGATTAATAGAAGAGATGGAAAGAGAACCTAGATGGAAAGGCAAAGCCCAGAACATGCAGGTTCAGGAAGACAGAAGATGCTGGTATCTGAATATCAGAAGACTGGACAAAACAGAGGTCTGTGATAGGAAGGAACCTATTGGCTTGAAGGTAGCTGCTTTTTACTTGTTGATCTCATACAGCAAATGAACAAACCTGTCTAATGACACCACACAATATGGGATTATTCAGCTATATCATAACAATTTTCCTATCTTTTGCTTCATCTGCTACTCAAGGTTGCCCATTTATTTTAAAGTCTTAATTTCTTAGGTAGGGCTATTACAAACTTTCAAGCTTATCTGAGCACCTAATTTGACCTGCAACACTTTTATGAGAGATGATGATGTGTGAGGCTGAAAGAACTCAGCATGAAAAAAATTTGGTTTCATATAAACATCCAATAGCAGTAGATAAGCTTGAGTCCTACCTATTCCGTTTTATCAAGTCACCCTAAACCTAACTGTATTTTGGTACAGCTACGGAAGCTAACAAACTTTTCAGGGTTTTTTTTTTTATGTGTTAGATTGAAAAAATGGCATTTTATTTAAAAATGGATATTACGTATACTGTTATGGCTTTTACAGTAATATGATCTTTCACCAACTGGAAATGTTGGTCAGCAAAATTTTGATTCTGTGTTTCACTTCACTTTCCTAGTCTGCAAGACCTTATAGATAGCCAAGTCAGCATATTTCTTAGAATGAAGAAAGCCCTTTCATATGAGAAGTGAAATATTTCTTGCACTTTGTAAAATTCTAGGTTCTGATCTTGGCTTATAGATACACTTGTCCCCCTTTTGTTTCAAGATATGTGAATTTCCATTTGATAGATATGAATAAAAGCATGGTAGTCCTACTCTTAACTGCTCTGCTCTATGCACCTTGGAATGAAAAAACGTTGTCAGAAAAGGGCGACAGTACTGGATTTAAAAAGACTTTTCTTTCACTTCAGTGGATCACAAATATCTTTGGAATCAGCAGGGGAGTGAAGATGATTTCCCAAGGCATGGAAGCTTTTACTTTTTCTTTTTTTAGGCTTTGTTCTTGTATTTATTTTATTTGAGAATCTCATCTAGGTTTGTTGCCAAAGACTAGAGCTGTGCTACAGTCTATCACTCACTCTTGAAGGGCCTTATGAGGAAGAACATCAAAAGACCTCATTACTTTTAGCCAGTGATGAAGTTACATGTCTGGTAGATGCAGGTGGGGATACTTGTCTAGCAGCAAAATGAATAATAAAAAAATGTCATGTGATTGAGTCAAAATGTCTGCTGTCTTTAAAAAACCCCGTGTACAAACATACTAATTTTTAATTTAATCAGGACAGAATGTTTTCATGCTGCTCCATAAAATGAGAGACTTCTAAAAATGATGCATCATGCTCTGTGAATGTGAGGAATTAAATATCTCCTTGTGGAGGTTTGGGNGGAAAGGGGGTGTTTCATTTTAAACTATTTGCTGGCTCCCTGGTTCTGTAAATCCTGTGGGTTTTTTTTCCCCTTAAAAGCTTAGGCTCCTCACCCCCTTTTTTCCCCCAGGCTGGGGCGAGGGGGCTGAGACAGCCCCGTGTTTTGCCTGGTCTCTCTTCCCCCTCCTGCTTGGTTTCTTGCTTGGGGGAGGCAGCGGTGGGTCACCCCAGCTGTTCCCCACAGTTTCTCTTAGCAGAGACTCACTGGGACACTGGGCGGAGACAGAGATTGGCAGCAGTTGCCGGCGAACGCAGTGCTGCACAGGGTCCAGCGGCTTTCCCCAAGTTTTCGCGGCACAGAGGAGTGGAGCCCAGCGCCGGCCGGCTGTGGAGCCTGGTGCTGACTGGCTGCTGATCACGGCAGCAGTGCCGGAGAGGGGACAGGAGCGGAGCAATTCTGGCCGGCTGCCGGTTCGCGGTTGTGGCGCCGGGGACAGATGGTCGCTGTGCTGCTCCCTGTCCCCTCCCCGGGCGGCGGCTGGCTTTGGTGCCCTGGTGCCCGCAGGTGCGGGGCAGCAGCGGCAGGGATGCCTCACCGCTGCGGCCGGTGGCTGGTGGTCGGTAGCAGCTGTGCCGGCCCCGCGCCGCTGTGGGGGAGCCTGGCGAGGGGTTCTACAGTCCTGGCAGCCCTGAGAGCATCCCCCCGCACGGCGGTGTGGGCACGGCGTCTGCTCCGGGCGGCTCCTGCGGTCCCGTGGCCTCAGGGACCCCTTTTTGGGTTCCTGTAGACGGCAGGTGCCCGGGGAGGCTGCAGCCAGCCTGCAGCTGGTAAAAAAACATGGCGCCAGCAAGCGGCAGGCTCCCGGTTTTTGGTGAGAACCGCCATTTTGCTGGAACTGAAGATCTCGGAAAGAGGGGTGGAGCCCAGACCGCTGGCCAATGCAAAGAGGCGAAGCCAGGAAGAAGACGGCGAGATTCATGTGGGACTTGGAGGGCTTAGAAAGCCTTAAAAACAGAAGCTCCCTCTGTTCGGTTTCCTGCAAGCTGGAGAGCAGCAGCACGGCCCCTCCTCTCCTGACTTCCAGGCCCTGCGGCTTGACTCTGCCCACCTCCATCAGCACCAGAGCCTAGCCAACACAATTGCAAGTGGAAAGCTTCCCCCAAGTAGCTTCCCTGGGTCCGGGGGGCTGCTTTTCACTTTTTTTTGTGTTTTGCAGAGACTTCAAGGGCTGGGAGTCATTACCATCGGAAGGAGGCACAGAGAGAGAGGAGAGGAGCGGCTTTCCCTTCCCCCTGCTTCTCCTTGGCCAGCCTGCCTGGCCCTTGAAAAGCAGTTCCTTTATTCCCTTTTTTTCCTTTTCCCTTTTTGCGTATTTTTTTTTTGTCGGGTATTCTCTGTGTTAAGTCTGGGGTTCCCTTAAATTGCTTTCTTTGGTTGAACTCCAGACGAATAAACTGTGTCCCTGTTGTTTAAATTCTGTTCAGTCTTCTCGTCACTGTGTAGCCTGCTCCTAGTTAAAACAGTGTTCCTAAACCACCACACTCCTTAATTACAATAAATATTTAAAATGTTAGTATGAGAAATGAGTGTTACTGACTATGTATCTGAGTCCTTGCTTTAACTTGAATTTGAGTAGTTCTCAATTTCTCCATGTAACATGTAAACTATTACACTGCATAGGTAATAATTCTGTTTTTCACAGAAAATTTCAGAATTATTGCACTCATCTTTATTTTAAAATAAAGATTAGATTTGAAATACTGTCCATTTCCTCTTTCACCAAGGTTTATGCCTTACAGTATTCCATACTTAATGCTCCTTCTTCTCTCTGACCTTTCATATTGTATTTTTAGTTGTGAACTCTTTTCACACCATTGCTATTCTTGGAAACAGTAGCTTCTCCTTCTCTGGTGTAACCACCTTTGAACAGATTTTTAAATACAACCATCTTGACTCATTACTATTTATACTTGAAGTTCAATCTTTAAAAAAAAAAAAAAAGGAAAGAGATAATTCAATTGAAAACTGACCTAGTAAAAAAAGATAATTTTTGTTTGTTTAAAAAAATACTTTCTTTTCAATTTAATTTTCCAGCCTCCTGACTGCAAAAAAATTATGTGGTCAATTTTATGGAGAACTAATGCTATGCTTTTTTCAGAACCATCTTATTCCACTAAAAAGACACTATTTCTAAAGGGCACTCCAAATACTATCCAACTGTGAGAGGTAAGGATTACACTTAGGGTGCCTAAGAAAATGAATTCATAAAGATTAAGCAAAAATATTTCTACTGTTACTTACTTAATTGTGGAAATGATATTTAAGTGATACCTTTACAAGTATTTTAATAAAATTAAAAATTGAATAAAAAATTGTAGGATTGAATTGTAAGTTAGCAATGCAGTAATTTTTTTCATTAAAAGCCCACTTCCCTACAGAAATATTACATCAATACTGATTTTCTTCTTGTAAGATCCTCTTAAAATTACTTGAGAGGTGTGTACATTTTGGATGATATATGTTGTGGGATAGCGTCCCAGCATAGATGTGTTTGATTTGTCATACATTTAGCTAATGACCATCTCCTTTTTGTAGTCTTTGTTGAGCCTGCAGATGCCATGTCTCCATAGGGACACACAGAGTATCTCTTTAGCCTGGAATTGTTAATTGCTCTAGTCCCTCTTCCCTCATCCAAAAAGTGCCACCTAGTTTGACTTTCAGGCAAATAATTAACTAGAAATGGCTATTTTTTAATTGCTTTTCTATCCCAGGCTAATATTTACAATGCAACATACATATCATGTACAAAGTAAGATGAAGTCAGAGTCCATGATGAAAAGCTTTGCTCAGAAGTTGAATTCATGTCAGTATAGGAGGTAAAATAAATTATTCTGAGTTGTAACAATAGTTTTACAAGAGTAGAAATGAGAACATTTTTCATAGTGCAAAAATTCATTTAGTTATTCCATTTTCTTAAGATTTTAATTTAAATTTAAAAATAACCCTTTGAGCTGAGACTATGTGTGAGAAATTTCAGCCCGATGGGGATTTTTTCAAAGCTAAAAGATAGTGAAAATAGTGCTAAGGAAGGAATTAGTTCTGTAGAATATTAACTGTGACTCTGTACTATAATTATGTTTCTTAGGTGAGACGGCAGCATTTTTGTTTTGAAGTTACATCTCTATTAAGATGAATTGTCTGCTGCTTTGTATTTGTTTCTGGCTTAAAAACAAATAAGGAGTGATTGTTTTGATTATTTTATGTGAAAGTGAACCAAATCTATGACGTAGGCTTTATTTTTGAAGGAAAAACCTTGTGATGTTAACAATAAGCGTATACTTTTAATTCCCAACTATATGACCTGGTATTTGATTCTGCTGATTTTACATTTTTCACTACATTCTGCTAACCAAGTAATCCAGATAACTCTGTAAAAGTTTAATGCTATTCTTGCTCTATATCATGCTTTTAGTTTGTACCATCTCATAATAAATATAAGGAAAATTTAAGAAACTTCTGAAGTATGAATTTAAAGGTGCATAATGCAACACATTTTAATGAAAATTAATCATAGTTATTAGATAAATTCCTAAAAGAAAGATGAATTAATGTAATAGCACTTTAATTTTAATATTTTATTGTATTCAAAATGGAGTAAAATTAAGCAGAATCTTCATGAATACTTGAATATTTTCTAACATGGCAAACAAATAATACAGCCATACAGGATAATAATGAGAACAGAATAAACACTGACATTTTAGTATAAAAATAATGTCTGTTATTAAATGTTTTGCTAAAGTGTTTAATCAGACTCAAATTAAAAAAATAATTAGTAACATCTGTTCTTATCATGCCAAAACCATAAAGCAGGTTCAGTTGCATTTTTAACGTTTATCTAAACTTCCTGTGAGAACCAAGAACTACATCAATACATGGAATGAAGATTTAACTCGCTATTCACTTTTCAAAGAAAAAGACAAAAAATGAGTGACTTTGTTGGCAAATGACTTGCTCAGGCCTTCCATTGTTATGTGTTATGTTTTGCAAGAGAAATGGCTTAATCTTTATTCATATGAATACATTTTGCACAATCAGTACACTTGGAAACTTATGTATTCTGAACAAATGTATACAAAGTCTATAAACAATTTTGTTTCTGACCTAAAACAGATTGATCACATAATGGGATAACTCTGTGCACAGGGGTCTCATCATTATAACAATGAATCATAATTTTTTTTTTTTGCAAGCTCACAATCACCGTCTTGATAGTGTTTAGCAACATCAGAAATAGGTCTTTGTTTTCTTTGTCAATAACTTCATACACAGCTTCAAAAAACCCTGCAGTTGTATACAGGAGTAATAATTTTCAAATTTCCTTGCTTGAGAGCTGCCCTGAACACTGATAATGGGAAAAGTATTTGGAGAATATTTGCACATACTTCTTGAGCTTTCTGTAGGCTAGAATTATCTCTATAGATGGAGAAGCAGGCTGCATTTGTTCGTGCTCAATACATCCTTGCTAGGTATGTTTTACTAATTTAACATTCTAAGTATTTAATTGTCTTTAGAATGGTTCAATCAGCCATATGCCTCAGAGGTTATACTGGGAACTTGTTTGATCCCCAGCCAAGGTTTACTTTCAGATTATAATGAGCAGTTAGTAAGTATTCACCATCTGTTAGGGAGAAAAAAGAAATTTACTTTGTCTGAGTGAGCAAGTGGGAAAATAATTTGAAAATCTTAGTATTAGTTCATACAAATAGATAATGGGCCAAATTTTTTATGAAAGAACTGAGAGAAAGCAAAATTTTTACTGCTACTACAGATCAGCCCTGTGGTATGAATATGGGTACAGCTCTGACTAGAAAATAGGTGGGCAGGAAAGATCCGGGGGCTTCTACTGGATAGCAAGTCTGAATAATTTCTGGGTAACAAATTCTGGTTAGATATATAGATTTTGTTTGTTTGTTTTAATCCTAAAGATAGTCAAAGAGTGGAATAGATGGCCCAGGGTGGGTTGACTGTTCAGCCTTGGTAGTTAAAACTTTATTTGACATGGTCCTTAACAACCTGATTTAACTCGACCCTGCCCTGAGTAGAAGTTTGATCAGCTGATGACCAAAGGTCCTGTTCAACTCAGATTACTATTCAGTTTTATGATTTAGCTACATGATATAATTCCTCCAAATTATGTGTAAAACCATACCACTGGAACGACTATTTTACTGAGGTGAAGTGGACCCAATACATTATTCTTTTGTTGCTGCTCTGATCTTAATTATTCCTTGAAGCTGAGATGTGTTGAAAAGAAGTAATGTGAGATGATGTAGTAAAACCAACATTCTTATTTCTTTTTAGCAGTAGGAGAATGAAATATTCGTCTTTTCTGATGCGAAATTTGAAAGTTAAGAGCTTAAGTAGAAGTCCAGTCTCCGGGTCCTTCTACTGTCAGTGAAATAGTAAATTAGAGAACCTAAGTCACATGCTCTGAATTGTCTCTTAGAAAAACAAATTTCATTTTGTTTATATTAACCTTAAGAGAATTAGCCACTTGTATACAAACATTAAAAACAAATGGTTTTAACATCATGTTTTGAGTTCTTAGTAAATCATGATCAAAACGCTGATATGCTTATGTTCTGGTATTGGCAAAATCTAATTCATAAGCCTATGCAAGAGCTGCAGAAATGTCTGGGTGTCATTAGAGATTTCCTGATTGCTTAGGGCTACAGCAGTTGTTAGAGACTTTGTGCTGAGATAATGAAGCAATGTGAAAATTTCCAGTGCTGCTTGCTTTTTAGTTGAGAACTGTCAAGGATATGCTCTAGCACTTGAGTATCATGGTGTATCTATGTGTCAAATGGGTGATCTAGAAGCAGTTGAAATAGAGGAAGAAGTTCCATTATGGAAAAACTGCTCAGAAATGCAATGGGTTAACATCCAGTATCTTGGATTGTTTTATTGTTTCTGTGTCTTAATTCCCAGAAATATAGCCTGCCTTATGGAAAGAGACATTGTATGGATTGTAATGAACATATCTGTCTATCTTTTTCTGAAAGCCAAGTCTATTTGCTGGCTTGATGTTTGAAAAAATAATTAAGTATGTGACTATTTGCTCCAAAGTACTTTGTTAGAGGGCTCATGAAATGGGAGTATCACACAGCATATAATTCTTTTGCACTTAAGGGTCATTCACAAGCATACAGACAATTTATGCAGTGAGACATTTCAAACTAAATCTTGTGTTTTTATAAAACTCTTTTCTTTTTCCCTGTGAGAGAGAGGTGGTGGGCCAGACTTGAGTATTGAGTCTTAAAGTTGATTTATGTGGTGCCAGTATGGTAATAGATAGCAGCAATATAGGCAACAGATGTTTCTGAAATTTCTTTCCTTATGAGTAGAAGTTGTTCATGGCTTCTGAAATTTTGGCAAGCTAGCATTCTCATGTTCACATGCATTTCAACCAGGAGAATTTAGAAAATACTGTTTTACATAATCTATCCTCTGTCAAACTACTTGTAAAATATTGCCTTAGATTTGTGCTGAGCTTTCATTTTTCATTTTCTACTTCTAATTTTGAACTGTCACTATTTATAATTTGTGAGTTACATTTATCTGTAGAGTCTGAAAGTAAAATAGTGCTGCAATCACTGGGATCACAGTCTTTACAGTCATGCCAAATTTCTAGTTTATGAGGCGCAGTAAAAAATTTCCTTTGCTCAGAAATGATATGGAGCATTGTGGAAAACAGTCACACTCACTTCCCATATCCTGACTTTTTATTTTTTTTGTGATATGGGAGAGGCTAATAATTTGTTTGAATCTTACACCATATGTAGAGAGAAAACCTCTTTAGCAGCTCATCAGAATTTCTGCTAATCTATACTGTCTCATCTGGGATTAGGTATAAATCTTTTCTGAAATGAGGAAACTATTGCTGAACAGAAGACTTAAAAGTCAAGGGTTTTTCTAAGATATATATTTCTTCATAGGTTTCAAACAGCTTACAAAAGTGTAGATGGCAAAACACTTGTAGATTTTTTATAGAATATGTCAAAGTTCTTCGTGTCAAACTTTTACCTCAACTGATATTTGTTAGCTGTGGGTAGAAATTATATGTTAAGGGCAAGTAAATTGCACCTGGAATATCAAGGGAAGGGAACAAACAGAATGTTTCACCTGCAGCTGGTGTGCTAAAAAGAATGAGAGGAAGGAATAATTCAGTTGGGTTTTTTTGTTTGTTTGATGGTGTCTGGGTTTTTTTTTCCATCTCTAACTCCTAAAACAGAATAATCCATAATGAGTTGAGGTTTATTTCCAGGGACTCCTCACACAGTACATTTGCTTGCTAAGTAGAATTCTTGCTAGGCTTAGACATTACAGGTTTATTCTGGCGGAGCTGCAAGCACTCAAGCTATTATGAATTCTGGAGAAACAGGGACATACCTTGCTTGCAGTCACTGGCTACTCTGGTTTCTGCAGCTTCTCCTCTGACCTGAGTATTCCCACTTGACCCTTCGTTCAACAACCTGAACTATCCTGCTGTCAGGCATTGCTCTCAAGGAGGCCTGTATGGCCAATTCTTAAATCAGCACATGCAGTTGTCAGGAGTTTGCAATACCCTGAATTCCCTGGGGAATAATACTAGAGTGATGAGTTCTGTAAAGACACAATACTTTACTGTCTGTCAGATCGCTCAAAAAGCCTAGATTTATAATGAGATTAAGAGTTAAAGTGTGGGCTTTTTTCACAGGGAACTCGGATTTGCAATAATCAAACAGAAGAAAAGCAGTGTACACATGCAGAAACAATGAACTTTTTTTTTCTACCACTTCGGGTAGTTATAGCTAATGGGAAAACTACTTTCTTGCTTGTTCATCTACTCTTAAAATGTCTTTTCTTTGACTGAGTCCTGAGACCTATGTGGTAATGTAGGGACCAGGTAACTTATTTCCTTCTTCATCATTAAAGTCTCTTGATTAACTTTTCTATTTTATAACTTAATTAATACTTTTTATCCTTCAGGGTACTTTCTGTCATAACAGCCTTCTAAATGTGCATTAGCAAAATTGTACAGACTATGAGAAATGTTATATACATATCTTTTCTATTTCATATAATTTCTTTCTATGTATTGTAAAAATTCTAACTTTAATAAAACTAGATAAAATTAACAATAGATGCTAGAATTTTCTCTCCTTACGTGTGCTTAGTTTCAGATTCTTTTCTGGGATAATGTCTATGTATATATATATATATATATACTGAAAAGCAGTGTTTCTGGTCTCAATAAACAATTACACTAAATGCTGCAATTTTATTTTATGATTACATAATAATTTCTATGACAAACTTTCTGAATACAACTGGAGCCATCCTTGAATACAATTGCCAGAGAGACACATGTTGTTTATACTCAATTTTCCTAACTACAGTGCTTGTACAGGTAGTTTCGGTCATTCTTTACATATTTGTGGACAATCTGCTTGGAGTAGAAGTAGAATCCTACATTTCAAAAACTGAAGAGACATTTGAGAAAACATACTTATTAGAACTAATTGTGTATTTTCTGACACTATTCAGCTTTCAAAAATATTAATCTACTGTCACATAGAGTTTTAATAAGTAGTAATTATGATGAAAATTTGAAGAAAGGAAGATATCTTAAAATGAGAAAATATTCTGTTTCAGAAACAAACGATGGAGTAAAAATATGGACTCTGAAATAATAAAATCTTACAATGCTTATTTTTTGAAGGAAGAATGAAATTCAAATCCCTGGTCTGTACTATTTAGTAAGGGAACCTAAATGTTCCTTCTGGAATGTGGTCCAGCTATCAGTTATTGACTTCTTCTGGGGAGTGTTTATCGACTATTTTTGACAGAAGAGGTCATGTCAAACTAGTGATTTATATATATAAATCTGTTCACTGGAAAAAAGTTACAGATTTTCTTGCACAGGTGAAAGTAAGAAAAGATTTTTCTTGAGGATGTTCTAATACAAAATGAGATGTTATTGATATCTCATAAATTCTCATTTTTCATTTTCAAAGCTTAATTTTGGAGAGAAAAGAAGAAAAGATGGACTGGAAGATAGAATGAGCTGGGATCACCTGCTTTTTATATATTTGCATGTGGATGTCATTGGTGAATGGGTTGGATATTAAGCACTCAGGCTGATTCTACTCAGCTGTTGAACTAGGGGGAGGATTTAGTCTAGATTGGGTGGGGTAACTACCTCTTGAAGTGTCCTCTATTTTTTTCACAAGATAATAGAAAGCTGAGCCATTCTACTTCTAACTGTACTGCTTTGTTTATGTACTTTAATAATTTTCTGGAGAACATTTATTTAGAACATTAATTTCATATGCAATAATACACACGTAGATCTATTTAATATATATTGAAAGTATGACTTGATACAAAGATATCTTGCTTTGAAACAGAGTAGTCTTTATGAATAAAGCGTTCATAGGAAGAGACAAACTATTGGCCTTTATAAAGTGAACGATAATTTATTTTCGGGTAAAAATAATAATGGCATTATGAATTTCAGTTTCAGATTCGTATTGATGACAAATTTGTGAAGGACAAAAATGAGTCTAATAAACTTTCTTTTACATACTTGATAGCTGAGATATTTGAGGTGACTCAGCTAAAGCAAGACAGACCCCTGTATTTTAACATGGGACCACTTTATAACCAATTTGCCCACAGATAGTAATTACTTCCAGCAAGAAGTAGTGACAACATTATCTTGCACTTCTCGTGGCATGAGGATCCTGTGAATCCTACATGCCAGGAACATTTAGATGAAGTCACAAAATGTGTAATAGGTTAAGAAATACCCAGGCACCAGCATACTGATTAGGCTTTTATTTTCTGCTGTTTGCCAATTATCAGTTAGTCTTTAATAGGTAGATTTCATGATATTCATCACTCTGGCATTTCCTGTAATTTTCTTCAGTGACTTCTAGGATCATTCTAAGATGCTACTCTTTATGTCTTAGTGTATTTACTTTTCTAATGACTTTAAAAAAGCATGCTCTAGGTTCATGAATTACGGTTTATATTGGGCTATTCTAATATTTTTGATTTCTAACACAAGAAAAATACTATGGACTATATGTTTGTCTGTTATGAACCCTGAAATATTGGTTAGTTTGTAGTACTGTGGGCTTAAAATGCAGTAATGGCTAAATAGTTTACACTTTAAGTGAAGCACAGTACAGTAACAATGTATCTAATGTTTCCTCTTTAAAGAAATAATGTTCCAGCTGTATACATCTCTGAAGAAAATGGTCCAGCTTAAAACAATTAAGGGTTTTTTATACTCCTAAAACCTAATTTTATATATTCAATTTAAACAAAATCCAATTTGGAATATTGGTTGGCTTGCAAACTCCTGGCAAGAGAGTGTGCATTGTTTAAGAAAATAGACCTTCCAATTTCTAATTTGAAAAATTTGATGTCTTCTTTGTACCTCCCACAGTATTTGTAGTGAGAGATACAGATTGAGAATTAACTTTGAGAGAACATGATGCTATATAGGACAATTTGCTAATAAGATGATAGCTTAATTTTGCTCATGTTTTGTAAAATGAAAAACAAAACAAATATTTCTCCTTATCAAGATTGCTGTAAAACCATTGCAATTTTCAAAATGCAGTCCAATAATTACTATTTAGGATGTATTCTCTCTGCATACATCATACTCAACATTCTGTTTTTCAGATGTTTTTTTTTATGTCAAGAAATTTACTCATTTCTAGCACAGAAAATTAATTTTTTTATGAAATATTATTTATTTGACTATGAATTATTTACCTTAGAGCTTTGGTTTATTCCATATGTTTGCGGAGATGGTGGTGGTGTGTATAAAACTTACAGTGATGCATTGCTGCTAACTAAAAGGGTAAAAAAAAATGTCTTAGGAAAATTTGCAGCAAAAACCAGCACATATTTCCTGAAGGAAAGAAATTCTGTCACTGGAACAAAGGCAGCTCTGATGACCATGGCGAAGAGAAGCAGCCTCTTTGCCCTGTCGGGCCATACTCACATAATGAATGGGTGGCAGTGTTGGGCTGGGATGGCTGGAAAGGTGCTATATGTGAGGCAGCTCTCTGTCTTTGCAGACATCAGGTAGGAAGGGGTTGATGAGACTTGCCACAGAGTATGGAGGGCAGAAGTCCTTGCAATTTCCTGTGATAAATCTAACCATGTAACTATCTGTTGTACTCCTCTGCAGTTTCTTCCTTAAAAATCACATTCCCCTGCATTCTTATTACCTTTATGATTTTAATGTAACAAGGAAGACCAAACTAGTTTCCAACTAACTGTAGAAATATAGATACCAAAAGGACAGCTGAATACTGACATGCCTGCAGTCACTGTTTCCATTGTTCTCCTCAGTTCCTTTTTTTGCCTTCCCTTCTGTGTTGTGATTTAAATGGGAGAAATGGAGATTGTTTTTGATGCTATTTTTCATTTGTCATCAAAGAAGAAATGACTGCATATTCCATTTTCTTGGCTACAAGATATCTTAGCTGTTACCAGCCTGATTTTTACTAATTGGAGTTGCTGAGTAAGTACTCGCGTTGGAATCTGACTTATACACAGGTAATACACTAATCAATATATCTTTGATATACTAGCATGCTGGTTTAAAACTAAACCGTCAGGAGATATGAACCCAATTAAAGAGAAATGACAAGTCAGAGTTACAATTTACTAAAAAGATTGCAATAAATACAATGATCAAGAAAAAACTGGTTTTAACCCACAAAGACGG
Organism: Serilophus lunatus; assembly: GCA_013399895.1. NCBI lineage: Eukaryota > Metazoa > Chordata > Aves > Passeriformes > Eurylaimidae > Serilophus > Serilophus lunatus. Next base: position 238,085 of record VXBA01003016.1, on the reverse strand, counting down.
AGTATAACCCAGCACCCTGGGTCAAGTCCAGCAGTCTGCTCATTAGCTCTTGTGCTTAGCACTGAGTGTTCCCTCTGGGTGCAAAGCAGAAGGAAAGGAAACCTGTTGTTAGTCACACTTATGATCGCATAGTCCTGTTGAAGTTCTGGTTCTCATCTGTATGCAAGAGGTGGTGCAAGAAATCCTAAAACCCAAAGATTATGTATCTCAGGTTCAGCTGGGAATGCCCAGTACCTCCCCCAGGGTGGGGAGTTTCACAATTGATAGTTTAACTCTGTGAATCACGGGATACTTTTTGAATCTTTGATGGTCTAGGTTGTTGCAACTGCCCATTATGCTGGTGCAGTTGGGTCCATTATTGGGCCATTGACAGAGACTATCCCTCCAGTTGGGTGTGAAGGTGTTAAGGCCTCCCTGGAGGGGAGTTATCACAGCTGTCATTGTCGTGAAAAGAAACACTCGCCTGCCTCATAGGATGTGTCTCTTTCCTTATCAATTGTAGCCTGAGGTGTCAGGTGTGCGCTGGGCAGCTGCTACAAATTAATTATTATTAATAGTCCCTCAGAAATGACACGGAGGGTGTAGAATATACCATTTTGGTTACACTCACATAGTGATAAAACAGTCCCTGTAACTAGGACAACTAGAAAGAAATCATGACATCACATTTTACATATGTAATCAAGCAATGAAAACCTTACATTATTGGCATTCTTATTAGGGTAATTCTTATGGAACCATAGTTTAAATTGCTTCTTTTTCAATTTATTTACAGGGCATGTTTCAGGATCTTTAAGGGAAAAAATTGTTCTATAAGTGAATTCTGTCATTACAAATACTGCTGACAAATGATGAGACTACTAGATTTGGACAGTTGTGTTATATAAAGAAAACTTGAAATTTTAGAGAAAGCAGTTTTGACCATACATCAAGAAAAATTGTCAACAGTCAAGAAAAATTATTTTATTGTACAACCCTAAATTTTCCTTCTGATTTAAATTTTTAATATATATTATGATTTTTTAAAAGTCCCAAGCAGTTGCAGAGTGGATAAAATTATTGCAGGACCACTTTTATGACTGATGTAAAACTATATAAACTGAACTGATAACTGTGAGAACCCAACAGGCAATTTCTTGGGGTCCCAGTATGATTTGTCTACGCATGTGTGTGTATGAATACACATCCATGCATGCACTCTTCTAGATGTAAGCTAGAATTTAGAGAAAATCTAGAAATTTGTATTAACTTCTTTATTCTTTTGTTTCTCTAATGGAAGTCTGTGACATTTGCATGTACACATTACTTGTTGGGTAAGCTAAAGTAACAGTCCTATCCAACTGTTGAAGCGGAACCTTAAAGAAAGATTGTAAATGTGCTCAAAATACTAGCTAAAACACAGCTGCACGAAACAGTTGATCTCGGCATCTGCTTTTCGGATATTGCTTTATACCACTAGAGGAAATAATCTTGCTTACTTTTTGAAGTAAGTCAGTTAAATATATATAATAGTATTAAGACATTGATAAATGTAGAGTTGTATTTAAGGCCTAAACTGCTTGTGATGAGCTAGATAGTTTATGAGGATCTGGGAAAGTATTGTAGAACAATTTATTATTTTTTAATTTCTTTTTTTGTAATTTATATTGTTCTCTTGGCCTTGAGTAATGGATTATGCATAGAAAATGTACTGGTGCTGCAACAAAAAATAGATCAACTGAGAGGACACCCTTTGCCTGAGGTATCTTTAAAACTGTGAATGGTAAGTTGCGTGATGAATTGGATAGTCTGCATCAAAGGACAGATATATAGTGCCTGAATATGAAAAAGCATAAGTGCATGAAAACATGTCACAACCATATATAGTGCAGGCTGCTCTCAGTGATAAACCAGTTCACTATTGTCTTTGCCACCAACAAAGTATGTCAATTTAGGGTCTGATGCACCTTCTGTTTTATTTATTGGAGTCCGTACACAATACAGACAACTTGAAGTGCTTATTGCTTAGGAGTAAAACTGAAAAATTCTTCTTTGCCTTTATTAAAAAGCAAACCTGCTTCTTTCATTTTTTCTCCAGAAACTGCAGTTGCAGTGTTAGTTTGATGCTTGCCTCTTTCAGTTGTTTCTGAAATGCACAAAACTTATGATGTATTCTAACCTTAATTTACTTGCACTTGGAGGACTGAAGAGTTTCATTAGCATAGCTATTTCATGGAGATAGAATTTAATATTCTCCACAAAATAATAAAATTATGTTTGGGTTAGGTTCAAATAAAAGCAAAGTCTTAAGCTTCTGGCTCCTGCTTTCTCAGATAAAGACGAAGCTGACATTTGTGCATCTGCTTTACTCACCTGGACTGAGGTAAAACCAACTAAAACCAAGTTTATGCTAGATAATAAATGGTCTTCTAGAATATCAGTTTATAACACTCCAGAACCAGATTCATTACATGAGAAGGACAAAGCCACATTTTAACAACATAGTGGACCTTGCTTGACATTATATAAACTATGATTCTGCCAGCAAGGTTCAACTTTCTTCATAGTACCTTGATTTAATTTTCCATTCTCCTATTTGTTTGGGATGTTTTAATAATCTTTATATAATATTTCTTTTTATGTCTCTCTTTTTTTTTTTTCCCTTTCTTTTTCCCTGGGGACTAATATGTGTAGATACTGAAACATACTCTCTGTTCTTCATTCTGTATGCTTCTCTGCTGTGTCCTGCCCCTTTGCTCTTCCATCTTCCATGGTTTCATCAGTTTAGACTGAATTCTCTAAGAGCAGTAAGATGGAATAAGAAAACTTGTTCTTGCCTGCTGTGTGGCAATTCCATTGAAATGAACCTAAACTAACACCAGATGATTACTCTGCCAAATCAGGTGTTAAGAAACCATCTTTAAATTTAGATGGAAAACCAGATGGAAAGAAGAGGATTTTTTTTTCTAATCTTGGGTATGTTTAGTATTTTACTTTTTTGAGCCTGATTCTCTAGAGGGTTTGAATGTTCTTAATGCCCTTTGAAAGACCAGCTTGGAGAAGATTGTGATGATCTTTTTCATTTCCATTTCTAACGGTTCAGCGGTCAGGATATTTGCTTGTGATAACGACAAAAAACCAAATCTCTTCTGTGAGTTGGACATTGTCTGCTAAAAGACTATACTTTCATGGCCATAGCAGCCCTTTTAACTCTTGTGATTACTGTGGGAATGCTTAGCTTCCTATGTATGGTCAAAGGCAGTCTAAGATGCTTTGTCTGCTGTTTTGTATAACTGCCTTTGTGTTTACTGCAACTACTAAAGTTGTGAAGGTAGAAAGGTATTGCAGGGTATTGTTCCCTTTCAGACATGACTCAAATCAATACCAAGATTTCATAATCTTGTTGGTTGATCTGGGCTTGATGCCTGAACAAGGACATTATTTAAACACACAGAATCCTAGAAATATAAAGATAACTGTAAGAAGCATTGTGATTGTCCCTTATGCCCTTTATTACAATGAAAGGCTCCATAAGACATTGCCTGTATGAATCGCGACAAAATTTAAAGACTTATTATTTTTCATCCAAGTAAATATGCTCATGCTGCACCTAGCTATTACTTTGATAGTTTTGGGTGGTGTGTACATAGAATAGAGAAGATTCCTCATCTGAAGTATGTAGTTAAGAGAACTAGTAGCAACATTGATGAGTTTTAGGTATTTTGATAAGTCTGAACTTTACCAAAGAAAAATAAAATAAAATTATCAAGCAGGTAAGCAGAATATTCTGTTCTAAATGTTCAATATATTTTCGGGAAGCAAATTTTAATCTGCGTATAAGAAGAAAGACATTTGGAAATTTGGAGTAATAGAATGTCTAATAAATTGCTTGTTAGTTCACTGAAAGGATTTGTATATTTACCTTTGAGTAGTTCATGAAGGGATGGAAAGAAAAAGAAGGGCAAATTGTGTTTATATATTTATCGAAGGAAAAGGTCTAGATTCAGCTATCTAGAGCATGTAAACTGAGCTGCAAAAGCTTGCCTCAATCTCTGCAAAAAAAAGGCTGTTTAGAAATATTACTGCCTTTAGTAATAATAAGATTTATACAAGGATTCCAAATCGCAAGATGACATTACTTGTGAAAGAGCAAAGACTAGTCAAATACTCTCTCATAACCTTTGTCAGCAGTCAAACTATTAAAGACCTTTCAGACAGCAATTATTGTACTAATGAGCATAGCCTTAAAAGAGGGCATTTGTATTTGTAGACAGCTGATTATATGATGATGATAATTGAGAATATTATGTTTAGGAAATGTCTGTAAATGTACTGGCCTCATATCTGGAGTGAATAGTGTTCTTTCTGTGGATCACATGTGCTTATCTCTTGGTCTGAACCCCAAAACCTCTGATACTAAAACAGGTCTTCTTCTGCAGGCTTCTACTCAAAATTGTCCCTCATGCCTTACTCCTTCTTCTTTCAATGGATACCTGCTGTCTTCCATTAGTTAAACCAACTCCTTTTCTCTATACTTAAATGATCCATGGGCCCTTCCAGATAAGTAAAAATAAATAATTCAAGATCATTCTTTTGGAGCCGTGACTGGAAATATCAGTCTGCTAGCATCTCATTTATGTTTGCAGCAAGAAAGTATCTTTTAATTAAAGTAAATAGAAGTGGGTTAGAGAAATCTAGAATATGTTACTGGCTCATCTTCTTGTAAGACTTTTGTTTAAAAATATTTTCACAAATTTCTGTTATTTGCAATTATACAAATTGCAGTGCCATAGCTCTACAGTGACACTGATAGAGAAACTAAAGCAAAGTTCTAGGGTTTATTTATTTATATATTTAATTTAGATTTTTAGTACATTTGACATAATTCATCTTAGCATTCCTGGAAATGGCTTTATAATGATTGTTACAATGTTATTTTATGTCCTGTGTGACAGGAAGATTAGATAATAATTACTCAAATAACAACCTTCAAAAAAGCTGTCTTTTCTTCAGATAATGTGCAATTTCTGCAGGAAGAAGATGAAGGGGAAAGAAGTATTCCCTTATTGTTGGAAGCATTGGAGTACATCTGTGGTTTACAGGAGCATTTGAAAAATCTTTCAGTTTAATAGGGAGCTTGCTTGATTCAGTAGGCATCAAATCCCATCAAGATAGACAGCTTGGCACATCTTCCTAATATATCAAAGTATTTCCTTTGAACCAAAGACTCCTATTGTGAGACAAGTTTTTCTCAGCGTCTTAAAAATAAACAAATAAATAAAAATTTCAAAACGTCTTGCAGAGTGCTGCAGGTTTTGATTGGATTGTTATCCCATTTTTTTCTTAAGTCATTATCCCCAAATACGATTTTCTTGGAGATATTTTTCTTTATTCTTTCCTTTATTCTTGAAAAGTCTAGTACTGTTTTCTTAATAATATTTCTGTGTTCTTATTTAGAAGAAAATAGAAAGTATTGTAAAACAACATACTACAAGTAACACTTTTTTGTTTCCTAGGATTTAGAATTCCTTCAGTTCGTGCTAGAAAATATTTTTCATCCCAAATATTACAAACTCAGTTATTTTTTGACCTTCTTAATTTCTTTTTACTGGCTAATGATCCATGATAAGAGTTGGGAGCTTTTGTTTACAGTCTCTGTGTAGGATTCCTTTTTGTTTTTTGTGGATGGCTGCAGGCTCCACAAACTCTGTTCTTACCAGAATTCAGACACTTTTATTGTTTTTTACTACTCTTAGTCCACCTGTCTCTTTCTGGTCTGCTATTATACCTTCATCCACAAATTTTGAGGAGTATTTATTCATTCTTGTTTCTTACCTTCAAGAGTTTCCATTAAAAACAGTTGCAAAATTCTTGGTAGTGCATATTATACAAGATTTCTAGTGTAGAAACTGATTTGGCGGACTGTAAATTTTGAGCTGTCCTAAATCAAACATCTAATCTTGTTTGTTTGTAGCGAAAAGTTGTGAATACACTTCAATTTGCTGTTTATTCTCTTCTGCCTTGATACTGCTGGAACAAAAAGAACCAAATCATACTGAAAATATTTCTATCTATTGCAATATATCTAGTTGTGTTTATCTTTCTAATTTTTTTTTTTAATAAAAATTAGTTTTGTGTTCCTGAAACACTGGATTTGCTGTTACAGTAAGGAAACTTGTTTTGTGTGTGTTTTCTGGAAGATGACTTATGTTTCCAACTGTTAATTTTTTGAACTTATAGAGTTAGTGGGTGTTGCAAATACTGGCTTTCTTTAGCATATAAATGATTGTCAATATTTTTTCTTCTTTTGAAACACGAGACATAATGTTTTAGGTTTTATCACAATTAGTTTATTCTTTTTGTCAATATATAGGAATATTATCTGCGTGTTTTTAGTCTTGACCCAGATAGCAACAAATATTTCAGAGTAAGACAAAAGCATGGTGAAGGCATGCTTGATTTTAAATGTTGCATAGACAAAAATAGAACAAGTAATGTTATTCTTTTAAATAATTATTAATGCTACAGAATATTTTCTATATACTCGAAGTATGAAATATACCATGATGAATGAAATAGGGTTTTGCAGAAATTGGAAATGAAATGTTGGAAAGCAGTGCCACAGAAAGGGAACTGGGGGTCGTGGTTGATGGCAAACCGAATATGAGTCAGCAGTGCCCTGTCAGCCAGGAGGGCCAACTGTGTCCTGGGGGGCATCAGGCAAAGCATCACCAGCTGACTGAGGAAGGGGATTGTTCTGCTCTGCACTGGTGTGGCCTCACCTTGAATATTGCAGGCAGTTTTGGGCACCACAACATAAGAAAGATATTCAGCTCTTAGACAGAGTCCAAAGGAAGGCAATGAGGATGATGAAAGTGTCCTGAGGAGAAGCCGTATGAGGAGCAGTTGAGGTCATTTAGTCTGTTCAGCCTCGAGAAGAGGAGACTGAGGAGGGACCTCGTTGCAGTTACAACTTCCTCATGAGGGGAAGAGGAGGGGCAGGCACTGATCTCTCCGCTGTTGTGTTCAGTGACAGGACCTGAGGGAAGGGCCTGAAGTTGTGCCAGGGGAGGTATAGGTTGAATATTAGGAAAAGATTCTTCACCCAGAGGGTGGTGGGTTACTGGAACAGGCTTCCCAGGGAAGTGGTGACAGCCCCAAGACTGACAGGGTTCAGGAAGCACTTAGACACATGGTGTGACTCAGGGATGTTTATGTGCAGGGCTAACAGCTGGATTTCATGACACTTCCAACTCAACATATTCTGTGAAATTATGTGACATTATTATAGAAGATGAACTTAGATATAGTTGTGCAGATCACATCTGGTCAATTTATGGAGTAGTGAAAGCAGACACTGCTTTATTTCACTGAGTGGACCTGAATATGGTCTCCACTCATCTTGTTGATTAATCCCTTTTTATTTACTCAAACATAAAATTTAATTTCTCTGTTAGTGAGGTTAAAATAAAATGAAGACCTACCAAAACAATGTATCTTGATGAAATAATCTTTGGGCTAATCTATGTTATAAGAACAATGGCAAAGTTGGAAATGGCAGATATCAAGGATGTGTAATTCAGTTCCAGTGCTAATTAAGACTAAGCCTAGCTGTTTTTCAAGTATCGTGGCTTTTTTTTGTTTGTTTTGTTTTCTTTCTACCTAAAAAAAGATCCTTTTTATGCTAGTACTATTTAAGCAATATTTACTGACAAATATTGTATGTAATTTTGTAAATGGATCATGTTCTTGCAAGGATAATGTTAATAGTCTGAAGCCTACTAAATGTGGTGAACAAAGAACATTTTTAATTGTCATGCACATATGTAAAATTAAAATGTTTCTATTAATTGTTTCTTGTTTGTTTTTGAGGAAAACAAACGTCTGTTTGTGGTTTTAATAACACTATGCGTTTTGCTTATTAGTGTCACTTTCTGTGGAAAAATATGATGATTAAAGGAGTAGTAAATGTAGAATTTTAGAGTGCCTTACTCAAAAGCTCATAGTTTTACTAATTCCTCTAAGGTGCTGTGCAGATTATGTACTCACTTTATCAGTGGTTTACCACCACGTAGCTATGCTGGGAGACAGTAAGTGAAGTGAATTAAGAGAACTAATTAAGAAAACTAGCCTTATGGGTAAAGATAGGAATAATGAAATGAAATGAAATTGATTGATTATTTTGAAATTTCTCGTATTTTGGGATCAACATTTCTGTTGTATGCCGGTAAAAGGAGCAACCCCAGCACAACAATTTATGTTAAAAGGTAAGACCTGTATATGTCTCTGCTCCTTTGCTTTGCAGCAGCAAGACAGTCCTCATATCCTCTAGACAAGTATGAAGTAGTCTTAGTTATATAACTAACGTTTCATACCAGTGCTTAACTGAACAGGTAATTTTACTGTTTTGAAGATTAATTTTACCATTTTATTCCCGTCTTTTAAAGGAAAAGTGCTTGCCATAAACTGATGTTTGTGCTCAGATATTTGCACAATTTTTAAAGCAATTTTTGCAGTAAAAAAGGAATGCCTTTCTCTCCAGCTTGCCTCCTTTTCCTGTGTAACATCCCTCAATGGAATGTAACAGTTCAGATTTCTTTTCTGAATCATCTAGAAATACATATTAATACAGAGATTAATATTTAAAAAGTCCAACTTCTTGCTCTATAAGAGGACTTTGAAAAGCAAAGCAGATCTGTTGCAGAACTCTAAGTAACAACTGAGTTTAAAAATAAAAGTAAAATTTGAAAATACTTGTTACTGAAAACTTTGCCCATACAGGATAATAATCATCAACTATCTTGAATGAGAGGTTAATCTTTTCTCAGGACAAATAATTCTCTCTTAAATTTTTTCTTAGAGAGCACAATAACAGGTCTGCTTATTAAAATAACATTTTATGTTGAACATACAGGATTAGCTTAATAAAGGGAAAAATTCTTTTTCAAAGAAAATTTTGCTTTGTTAAAATTGTGAGATGTTCTGAAGGCAGAACTGGAAAAACTATATTATTAGAAAATGTTTTGATCCTAATAACTTTATCCTCTTTTAATAAAAAACCTTAATGTCTTGATGTCATTAACAGAAAAAACAGGCTGTGATAGAGACAATTAGTTATTTTTCTTAAAATCACTGTATTTTTAAAGTAAACATCTTTATTCCCTTTAGAGGTGAAAAATACAACTGAAAGTATTTTCACATATCAAATAGTAAAAGAAAAGAACATACAGAGAAAGTGTACTTTATTTAAATTCACTGTATTTGATAACAGTATGAAGGGAAAGCTTTTTTTTTTTTTGAGTTTGCCAGCACTTTTAGCAAGGATTTAACCTAGAAGTTCAAGTAAATAATGAACTGGGAACCAGTGACACCCCCTTTTAAATGTGTTTACCTAATTATTGTCTTCTAATCTCTGCTGTGCAGCCAAGGCTTTATCTTCTCTGCTTTGTACAACTACTTTCTACTGAATACATTCAGCTGGAAAGTTCAGAGCCAACATTCATAGTTTATCCTTTTGCTTTCTTTCTCTTACACAAGACACAGGCTGTGACAGTGACAAATGTTTGGTGACTCTGTTCAGTGTCTGAAGAATATACTGGCATCAGATTCCTCAATGAGTCCGTCACGTAGCTGTTCTTTTCATACTTCTGCTGCAGAGAGCCCAGATTTCAAGGAGTTCAGAGGAAATGACTGTACGCTCTTGTAGTGCAAATGTTGCCTCTGGCAGCCTTGCATACTGTCATGAAGATGCTTTTTTCTCATACTGGCTTGTGTGTCGTCATTACTACCAAGATGAAGAGTAACACAATAGGCCATTATAAGACAAAACTGCTTACACTGAAGAAAACCAGTTTCTTTTACCTATGTATAATGCTGATACTGGCAGAGCTTTCATGTAGATTGTAATACATTTACATAGTGTTATGGTCATGCTTGTAAGATTTGTCTGTTTTTGATTTCCTTTGTCACTGTGTGGTCATTAGCCTCCTCTTGACTGTGAAACTGTTAAGCACACAACACAAATAATCATTTCAGTTATGTCTGTGTGACACAGTGACAAGCAATAGATGGTTAGGGAGACTGTGAAGAAAAATGGCATTTTGGAATGATCCTGCTGTTAGCATGTCTTTGGTCTTTCTGGCAGTTAGTGAATCAGGAGTTTTGAGTTAATGGTGAAAGGCCATGCGTAATCATCTCCTGCAGACTTGTATCATGAATCTATGGATCTTTCAGGTCTATTCTATGTTTTTCACAACCTATGTCTTGTGGATATGTTTTGTAAATTAGTTAGATATTGTGTAGGAAAAAGTACTGCTTTCTTTTTGTTTAAATTAGTCTAAGTCCTATTCCCAGCTCTACATGCTTTCTGTGTAAACTTGGCAAATCACTGTGAAGATAAAATGCAAAATAGAACTTGAATGCCTTAGTTTGAAACACCATAGGTTTTGACTTCCAGCTTCTGTTGTCAGGGTAATCTCGAGCCATGTGTAAAGGTCTTGCATTTCCAGGATATGCCTGATCACCAGTGTTCCTTTCTCTGCAGATATTTTGATTCAATTTAATTTCTCTTATTGAAAAACTACGGGGGTTATATTCCTCAGAATCTCCCAGGTGCTTTACTCAGAAATCCTCCAGGATCTCCAACACACCAAATCCATTGTTCAACAAGGCTCATACTGACATGGCTCTGCTGAGACCCACCACGCAGTGTACCCCTTTGGCTGCTCTCTGCTTTCTGTAGCTGTATTGACCACCAAAGAATGTTCAGCCATTGTCCCCTCTGGGTCTGCAAGATTATTCTAGTTACGTCTTGAGATGTTTCATCCAGTTCTGTCTTGCTGGCAGCCATTTTGCTTTGCAACATAGCAATAAATTGCATGTAGAAACTAAAGATGTTGTGAGTCCTGGACAGCAATTTTCTTAGTTCTGGATAGCTTTCATAGAGCAGGGCTGGAATGTCTGTAGATGTCAGTCTTTAGTTACTGCAAGAAGTATTTTTCCTAGTAATTTTTTCCTAACCATGTCTAATAGGGAGTGAGACTCTCATGGATAAGTATCACTCCAGAGATAGTAGATCGCTGTTGCATATGAAAGAGATTTTTTTTTCTTTTAATTTCATAGGAATGTCATCATCAAAACTATGAGTAAAGGAGTGTGAGAAGAAAGGAAATATTTATTGGATGAAGACAGACTGTGTCTATTTAATTCCTCTTATGAGTAAAGGGTGATGATGAAGTAATTCTGTTTTTATTTTCTTTAAAGTGTTCTGAACTTTTACCCCAAATCAAAGTTATCTTCAGTGCTTTATTTGCTCCTCCCCCCCATATCATGACATAACAGTTAGCTTTGAATCCGGATCTTCTACTTACTAAATGAACACAATGAATTATATTAAAATATAAGGCTCAGAAACATTTTTGTGGCAGGAATGGTTGCCAGCAGTTGCACAATTCTATGATTCTGGCAGGAAAACCTGGAAAATGAAAATAGGCCAGAAATCTGTAATGAAATTAATTTTGTAATGGTTAACTCTACACTCTCAATTCTTTCTTTTAAATCTCAGTTATTTCATAAAACAAAACAAACAAAAAAAACCAAGCAAAAAAACCAAGCAAAAATCTTAAGCGAATTTACATTCCATCTGGCAGTATTGCCCAGATGAAGCTTTTCTGGACTAAATATCAGTAGTTAGCTTGGTAGTCAGCCAGGAAGGCAAAAGTCTTCAGCCTTAAGGAGAAGTGAGCATGCTGTCCTGATAGGCAGTCATTGTGCTGTTTTAGAGAAGCTGCAGATCTAGAGAAGTCAGTGCATGCTTGTGTATGAATTGACCCCATTACATGCACATCAGGTAAATGAGACATATTTATTAATATGCATATGGTTTGTTTTTTTTTTAAAAAAGTATATTGTATCCTGGTAACTGGCTGAATTTTAATATGAATAATGTCACTTTTCATGATTTGCTTTTATATGTCTCTGTTATTTATTTAAATCTGTGTTCCATTTCCTCTCTTCACCGTTGATTTGAATTTTAGAAAGGCAGATGACAGAAAATTCTCAAAACACTTTGAGAATTTCTTTTTATGCATAATTTCTTGTTAGACATCTTTCACATCTGCCAGACTGTATTTCAATGGCTACTCAGGAGTGTATAAGTGTTTAACCTTATATGACGTTTTCTGAATAATTAATATACTTAATGACTTCTGAGCTACAGGAATGTCATATCTGTTCATGTATGGCTCTGCTGGTGACAAAAGGGACAATGTACTATTAGTCCCTGAGGGTTGTTGTGTAGGTGTGGCTAGGATACAACTCCTTTTTTCACATTGCTTATTTGTGACAGATGTCTGACTTCGCCTTGAAGCAAGATTACAAGCTGACAGAAAAAGTGACTTTAAAAAAGCAGGCTATTTCTGGTTGATCTCAACTTTAGAGAGAGATGCCTGCTGCAGTCTGGAATTATTCATATTTGTATATAAGAAAATTCAAGAAAATCATCAACACTGAGTTACACTGGAGATTATTTTTAATTAAAATTATTTCTCTTATGAAAAAACCAAACCTTCCAAACATTGTTCTGTTTTTTCTTGGCAAAGCTATGTCCTGCATCACGAATGTGGTCTCATGCTGAACAGAAAACCTGCAATTTCTGTCTTCAGACTGAAATAATTTGCACAAATTTAATAAACCACAAACTGCCACAATAGCAAGCAGGCTTGCCCCGTCTGAATCTTCTCCCTATTGACTCATATATAAAGACATGCCTTTTTTATATGTTAGCGATTATAATTAAGTTAGGGAATATTCCTGAGAGACTCTAATGTGTAAAAATTTTGATGGGAGAGAGTGGAAGTCAAAGAATAGGAATCTCAAACTAATTTTTTTTTTTTAATAATTGAAAGCCATGTGCTGATTAAAAAGCAATGCATTTAATTTCAAATGTATTTGTAGAGGATATTACTTTGGAGAAGGAAAGAGATTTTACGCTCATTGATTACTCAGGTTTTTCAAAAGTGTAGAAGGGTTGTTCAGAAAAGTGTAATAAAGTTAGTGCCAATTGTTACAGCGTTTCTGAAATCTGACCTACTGTTCATTTGAGTCCATAAGCTTTGAATTCTGTGAAGAACACATGCACATTATCAGCTCAGAAAGCACATTTATATTCTGTGTAAAAGAAATGGATATAAATGTTGACAGAGAGGAATTCAGTCACATAAGGAAAGATCTTATTGAGTCTTACTTAACTAGTTCCTCTTTGGAAAAACATTGATGATTTAATAGTATTTGAAAATACACAAAAGTACAACACGCTTCCGTCATGCTCGTGACTTTCCATTGAGCTCACAGGGGACTTTACAGATTGTGACGTGGAAGTGCGTTTTTTTTTTCATCCAAACTCATATGACTAATAGAATGTAGCTGGAGTTTAGCTGTTTTACATTAACAGATTATTAACAGTAATTAGGTCTAGAGTAAAAGTATTCCCTTTCTCTCCAAGAAACATACTCTATCATTTTTCCCCCAGGAAGTTTTTAAAATTATTTGATTTTATCTGCAGGAAATCAGTATGAGAAGCAGTGAAGTTTTTAAAAAGTGAAGGTCAGAAATTTCAATATTGTACCATTTTTGTGTCCTCCCTAGCAGTTCTCTCTCTTCTTTCTCTTCCCATCTTCCCCCTTCAGCCCCCAATAAAAATCTGAAGAATTGAGGAATTTCTAGCAATAATGTCAACCCGTGGCATTATATGTTTTCAATTCTTTGAAGTCTTACTTCTCAGGATGCAGTTCTTTTTTGACCTTTTTGCTGTACGTATTTATCAGACATGCCAAACATGTCTGATAAACATGTCAAGGCCAAATTGGCAAGCCAAATGTATAGAACAAAGAAGTGAAATTATTTTCCTGATATAATTATAGAAACACATTCACAATCTTCTATCTATTTAATTTTTATATTTATTTGATAATAATATACACTTCTTTCAGTAGTGTATTTGTAAATACCACCACTTGAGTCTGGGTTGGCTAACTGAGCATCTTCATTTTCTTTCACATGCTACAATTTCTCATTTGTAATAATGATTTTCTACTATTTTATTTGTTTTAAAGAATCCTTCTTCACATCAATGTGTTCTCTGTTTCTCTACTGACTGATGTACCAATCTTTCCTCTGACTGAAATGTTTGTTAAATTATGCATTTATTTTGAACCAGCTTCTCCTTTTCTTCTTTAGTTATTAAATAAAAATTAGTAAAATAATTCAGAAGAGAAAAGAAATTGCAAATGCCACAGCATACTTGAGAAGAATGGGTTTTCTAAAGTCTGTAGTATTTGGCTGCAGCATGTGACTTTCATTTAACTATTAAGACGTTCAGTGGAAACAAGTTCTCTGTTATTGAAAGTTAAAGCTTTCTCTACACTTACAGGTGAAATCTCTTCAGTTTCAAGTAGTTTCCAGTGATCAGAGTCTTTTTCTGATGTGGTAGCCCTTCATCTATGCTAATCATCCTTTAATCTTGAACTACTCCCAAACAAGTGGTTCTGGATTTAAGTGTAGAGCTTAAGTTGACTAAAGCATCGTATGGCTCCTCCTTTAAGTATTTTTATCTCCAGAGAAGGTAATTGAAATATCCATTGTCTGCTTGTCCCTAAGCAGATCCACTCACAGCAACTATTTAAATTAGAAAAATAGTCACTGAAGGCTACAGAAAAAAATATTGCTCTTGTTTCAGTAGTTTAGGGGTAAAGATTTCACCTTAAAGGAAATGCAGTCAGATTGGATTTATGTTGAAAAATACACAAGGGAAAATGATTATTTTATTTCTGACAGGGGAAGAAGAAGAAAAGACTGAGATATTGCTGATGAGGATGGGTTTACAATGTAAGATAATGGAAGTATTGTTGTTGTTGATTTTGTGTTTCTGAAAGTCTTTCAGTGTACTGAAATATATATTTTAAATTGTTAGTTGTGTAATATTCCTCTGATTTTTCTCCTTGAGAACTGGTGACTTACCTCTTCTATTGAATTTTTTGGTTTCCATCTCTTAAATAGCTTATCCAGCAGATGCAAGGGGCAAAAATTTCTTAAGTTTTACCAGAAGAGTAATACAAAGAGCAGTTAGTGACTTGTGAGACCTACTTCTAGAAAAATTCATAAGAAAATTTCACTATAAGTTTTGAACTGTTGCATAAAATCTGTTTTTGTTGTTTGAATTTGCTTCAGTTTTAGATTTTCTTTCAGAAAAAAACATGTTCAGGAGTTCCAATACATTTTAAACTGTTGTTTCAGATGTTCTGTTGGAGAAAAGAATATAGAGGAAAGAAAAATAATTTGTTAAAAGGAGTTGCCTGATATATACAAGAATCTGCTGAAGGAAAATGCTTTGCAATTACTGTTATTAATACAACATATCTAGTCCAGTAGAGGGAGCTGGAATGCTGTTCTACTTTCTCCGTGTTTTTACTAGAGATAGTTGTTTATCTAATAAGACTATATTCATTTCAATGTGATTTTTATCTTTAGAATGCCAAATTATTTTCATAAGAGTTGTCTTTTAGAGCAACTAGGCAGACAGAGTTGGCTTTCTTGTACCTTTTCTGTCTTTTCTATATCACAGAATGGGTAAAGCTGGAACTGACCACAGTGGGTCATTTGGTCCAAACCTCCCTCTTCAGGCAGGGCCATCCTAGAGCACATTGCACAGGATTGCATTGAGGCAGTCCTTGAATAACTCCAGAGAGGAAGACAGTCTGGGCAATCTGTTCTAGTGCTCAGTCACACACAGTGAAGAAGTTGTTCTTCATATAAAAGGTGGAACTTCCTGTGCATCAGTTTCTGCCCATTGTCTTTTGTCCTATTGCTTGGCACCACCAAGAAGAGCCTGGCTCCATTCTCTTGACGCTCTCCCTTCACATACTTACAGATATTAATGGGGTCCCCTCTGAGTTTTGTCTTCTTGAGGCTGAACAGGCACAGCTCCCTCAGCCTTTCCTCATGAGAGGTGCTCCAGCCCCCTCATCATCTTTGTAGCAGGTAGCCCTCCACTGGACCTGCTTCAGACTTCCATGTCTCTTTGTACTGAGGAGCCTTTAGTGTTAATTTTCCCATTAGAGTAATTTTTTGTATCCCCTCATAAGAATTATGAAACAAAAACTGTAAGGACTAGTAGCCTATAACGTTGGTTCCCAATCTAGGTATCTAGTTCATGAACACATGTGCAGATTATATTAATAGAAGAAAATACAGTGAGTAGAAAGCTCTGAAACAAGTATTAAGCAGTGATGCAAATGACATCCTGGTAGGTCTGTTGTATCACAGAGGTAAGACTAATATATGCCCTTGATTTCATTCATTTTTAGTGGTTTTGTAAGTATTTCATTCTGTTTTTTTTTTTTTTAATTTCCTTATATAAATTGGCTTTCTGTTTGCAAAAAATCTTTACTAAAAGATATAGATCTAGTATTTAGTCTTACCATCAAATAGTGCTAAAGACTGAACTATTCATTACCAATATATTGGTAATGAAATAGTGCTGAAGACTGAAGTTTTCATTGCCAATATATTGGCATGATTGATTTCTTGCCCTCAGAATGATTTTTGTGTTTCAAACTTATTTATTGTGTATTATTATGTTTATTGTGATAGGTTGTTTTTGTTTGCAGTTTGGGATGCTAGAAAGAAAATCCATACTCTTCTTTTAGTTGCCAAATCCTAGAATTACAACAAGAAAATACTTTTGCCCTTCTACAATTATAATAAGTGAGAAACATTTTTGACAGTCATGAAGAGTATCAGTCATAGAATGGATGAGGTTGAAGGGGACCTCTGGAGATCATCTGGTGCAGCCCAGCTGCTCAGGGAGAGTCATTGACTGCGTCCAGATGGCTTGTGCTGGTGCTTGGTGTACCTCGCAGTAAAACAAATGTTTCCTGATGGAGTCTCCTGTAATTGAGTTTGTGCCTGTTGCTTTTGATCCTGTCACTGGGCACCACAGAAAAGAACCTCACTATTTTGTTGAGGTGTTGGGTGTTGTACTTTTATGATGTGTTTTTTTTGATGTTTTCTATTTGTTTTAATTTTTTTTTTGGTTGGTTTGGGTTTTTTTTTTGGCAGTGGAGTGTGGAGATTTTTTTGTTGTGTTTGTTTGTTTTTGTTATTTTTCTGAGTGTTTTTTTGCTTTAGAGGTGGTTTGTTGTTTTATTTTTTGGTGAAGATTTAGCCCTGGAGACTCAGTCTCAGATGGGAAAAAAAAAATCTTAGCAAGGATTTGAGAAAAGAACCCCTTAGAACAGCAATTAATTTTTGGAAAGGAGATTGTCCTTGTCCTATGTACAATATTTGTTGGTTTTGTCAAAACTCTATCCTAGGTTGGTCAAAATTTGAGGGCAACAGTGGTTTTGGGTGCACATGATATGGAAAGATAGCTGGACATAAAATGAGAGAAAACTGAGAAGTTATATTCATATCCCAAGAAAAGTTATAATGTGGAAATTTTACGGTCAAGCACAGCTCCTATTCCTTGGAGGGAATGCAGTTGGCAGAACCATGATGATTCTCCATATAACAATAAGCCCCTGCTAAGGGGGATAGAATGGAGGGTAGAGGATGAGTGAAGACACCATGGCCAGGATCTGTAGAGATCCTTGCAGAGAGGGGAACTTGATGTTTTGCAGCCGACAAACTGCATAACAACCAATGGAGATGGGAGAAGATGTCCTGCTGCGGAGTTAACAGTAGTGAAATAATTCTCAAATGAACTTGGTTCATTAAAACCTAATTGTAATATTAATGCATACTTCCATCCCAAAGTTGCCCATCTATAAAGTACGATCACCCTCCACTGGGTATGTGCCCTATATTTTTTTGATAATATCTTTAAAAGTGAAGTGAGAGAACTTTATACCAACCAGTAACAAAGGTATTTATGACTAAAGTCACTCAAGTTCCACCTAAACATAAAGAAATAGTATAAAATTAAGTCAAGAATGGGGGGAAAGTTAGGGAATACTCCATTGTAACTGCTGGTATCAGTCAAAGAGCTGAACCTGTCTTCTCCTCAGGGACTCCTAATGGGTAAAAACTGTACTGAATACTTTTATTGGGGATTAGATCTTGCCTGTGTGTTGCCTTGAATATGTTTTTGCAGTCAGATACTAACATCAGCAACCCTTGAACACAAATCTGTGTCAGTTTTGTATTAATAAGGAATGCTATTCTGTAAATTGTTAGTTTGAGTCCTTCCTGGGCATTCGCAGTTGCCTGCAGTGGGTAACGCATTCAAATAAAGTGATAAGACCCACTGAGGAGTCTCCATTATGCTGTTGGTGTAGTTCCCTGAAAATGACAGTGTTACAAACAGATACTCTTGATGAAATCAGTGAGATGTGCATCAGTGGGATATAGGAGTGCCAAGTTTAAGTGGTACATTTCCTGGCAACCAATTAGTTTGTTACTCTTAAAACATGAGTTAAGTGAGTTAAAATATTTTTTAATTTCTATTTAGTTTAAAAAATTATGCAGCCTGTACAGACACTATGTGTGGGGTTTTTGCCCACAAAAAAAAATCAGTTGCAAAATATAGCAAATTTCTTTAAAAGCCTCAAAAATTCTCAATGTCTACATATTTTTTCTGGTTCTCTGAACTGTCCCGATTACCTAGAAATACGAAAGAATCAATAGTAGCAACATGAAAAGCAGGTTGACTCAAACGAGCAGAACTCAGGTGTGTGTGGGGAAAATACAGACAAGAAATAAGAATAATAGTTTTTCAGGAAAGACGAAGGATAAGAGTGAGTGGTAAGGGGCAATACTTAAGGACCAGTCAGAGAAGAAAGGCAAGGGGATAATAATAGACGAAAGTGTGAGCAGAATCTGAAAGAGTGAAACTGGAAATAATAAAGATGGAGAGGTAAATAATAAAGACGAGGAGGTAAATTTATGAAGAAATATGAAGGAAGAAGAAAAATCCTTGAGTTTCAGAAGGTCATCACCGCAGCATAAGCTCTTCCAGTGAACTTGGAATTAAGTATAGGCTTCCTGAGTTTTTTTGGTTTTGCTTGTGACTTTTTTGTGTGTTGGTGGTGGTTTTTTTTTTTTTTTTTTTTTTTTTTAGGGATTAAAAGAATATGCAAAATGATGCAAAGGGATGTGTAGAAGGTGGCCCATGGTACTGTAAAGATAAATGACTCAATAATTTGGGCAGCTTATTCTGGAATTGTATCTGTTGAGGTCACATTAAGAAAAGTGAGACTGTGTTTCATCACTTAGGTTTTGCATAATGACATTTAAAAGAATGATGGAATGGAATTAATTTTTTAAGCACTTAAGCAAAAAAAAAATCAGAATTCTAAAACCTGCAGAAATCTAGTGCCATATCGAATAAAGCATAAAAAGTGATACTAGATTTTTTTTTCTATATTGAAGAAAATAAATTTGCTTCTTTCATTTGTTTAGCAGGTAAAAAATCCATGACCAGTCATGATTTTAACTAATGGACTTTATTCTCACCTTAAAAACATAACAGACTTGTGCTCTTTTTATATTTTTCTTCATATTTTTTTCCTTTATTTTCTGAGTTATTACATTTCTAAAAGATAATCCTCATAATCAAGATTAAGCACACATTAAAAGTAGAGTTCTTTCTTTCATGAAGGAGCTTGTGCACTGGCAAGGGAACAGTTTGATATACAAGTGGAAACCTCCCTGCCATTTAAGGACTACTTCTCTGCAGCAATTCACATTAGGACTCTTTAAGCTCTAAAAACTTGGCAAGCTAATATGACACTGTGATAATATGACCAATTCAGTTCGTAAATTGCAAGAACTGTTCAGTCTCTTAGTGTTTTGCTGTGATATTGTTACGGTGGTAGGTATTTTATCGTGGAAAGCTTGATGTTGAGGGTCTTCAAAGGCCTACGTGTGGGCATGAAAACAGTCTTTGATTTATTGTTTTTCAAAGCACACTTGCTATCTGGAAAATTGGCAGCAATATCAAGGTAAAACCTTAATAGTTGAGGTTATTTTTCTTCTATTTGACTACTTCCATTTCAGAGCTACTGAGTAAGTGCAGGTATGAATTTAACTTACAGGGTCCACAGACATGATTCGACTGACTCATTTCGACTGACTCATTTCTACTGAGAATGCTGTGAGGTATGTTATGCCTACTGTCCATCTGCAGAATTGTGATGCTGGACTTGAAAGTAGGCCAAGTTTGTGATTTTTTTGTCCAGAGAAATTGAAGCAAGCTGAAGCCACAGAATAAAGGGCAACAGGTGCAGAATCCATCCTCTAACTTTTTCGTGTAGTTCTCAAATTTAAATTCTGGGAGGAGGGTGTGATCAAAGTAAGGAGTCAAACTTGCCCTAGTCTGCTCTTCCTTGTTTAGGAAAACTGCTAAGGACTTTAATCCTGCTTTTATGCTATGTTTCCACATGCTTCCATCTATGGAGCCATTTGGAGATTTTATGCAGTTTTAGATGTGCTCTGATCAAAAATAAAGTTGGCTAGAACTGGGTGCTCTGTACTGTTTTCATGCATAACCCTACTACCTCCTAACAAGCAATGAAAATAAGGAGATATTACAGAGAAGATAAAAGATGGAATTACATAAAGAAATGCAACATTATTTTGAGAACTGTAGCCTAAATATGAAAAAACACTGAATGATGTATTCATTGAACCTCTGTGGACTGTTGACAAATGAATCCTAAACCACTAGAAAGATGGCCATCAATTCTTCATACCATAATCACTTATGTCAAAAAGCTCTCAGCGATTGCAGAGTAAGTCAAAGAGCGACATTTTCCAGATCAAAAGCAATGAGTCATTGTTTGACCCTTGTTCAGCCTGAATTCAATAACTTATTAGATTTCAAACAATGGAAAACTGGTCATAAACCCATAATTTCTAACAAGTTATGAATCAATTTAAAAAGCACTTGAATACAGGAATCTGTATTTAACAAAAGTTTTTCAAATACTTTTTATGAAAAGATTGAAACTTCTAGTAAATAATGATGCCAAAACACAAACAGGAAAGAAGAAACCAAAGTTTCAGAATAATTAGGGAACACCAGACATAAGAATGTATGTTGTTAGCATTTTGTAAAAAAAGTATGTTGGCAAAAAATGTATTATTATGCTTGTCCAAGCAATTGAGTGACAGGCTATAACCAAGCAATTTATTGCCTTTATACCACAAGAAGTAAAGAATTGACTTTTCTTTCTGCAATAGACTGTTTTAGATGGCAGCATAAGCGTTTATATGTCCCTATATACACAATACATGCAAACACAAATTTTGGTATTACTTTATGTACAAAATCTACATTAAAATATGTTTCTAATAACATTATTGAACTATATTCTGTAGCCTTATTGTTGTTTGAGGAAATCTTGTGGCCAAAGAAATGTAATTCATCTCCAGCCCCGTGTAACAGGCTATGAGTGAGTGAGCATAGTCCTTGCACACGTGTGCCATTGCCCTAGACTTGGTTAAAAAGTTTGGAGGAGAGTGGGGATGTGGATGTCTGAGAATAAAAGTAAAAAAAAAAAAAATAGTGATGCTCAGATTGAGATTTTTGCTAATGGCTGGTGCTCAGATCATGTCCAGTAGCTGAAAGTATTGAATATGAACATCTGTATATAACTTCTCTCCTGGTTGTATTTTCATGCCTTTCTGCGCTTCAAATCTGACATTCATGGGAGAGAGGAGGAAACATTCCGGTAACCATAGTGCTGTATTCAGCCATGGAAAAAGGCTGATGTGATACAGATGAAATTGCTTCAGTCCTTCTGGAGAGGTTTTGTACCCATGTAGTTCAGAACACAGATGCTTTCAATGTTGGGAGATAGAGGCATATAACACAGCATTAAAGAACCTCTCCAAAAGTCTCAAACTTGGAAAAGAGTGGTTCACGAGTTCTCAGTAACATTGTAAAACTTTCCTTTGTGATATAGGTAGGTTGTGTTTATTTTGGTATACTGGTTAGAAAAAGCGTTTGCCTTTCCCTTTTATGGGGATTATTTTGTATTGACAGACTGCCATTTATAAGAATGAAGTTTGTTTATATTTCATGTGGATTTAATCTTCTGAGAAGAACAGCTTAGCAGACATGTAGCAATTTTGTGGTCTCAGTGTTGCATACAAAAAATGTAATGTTAACACATACACTTCCAACTGCAATAGAATTTAACATTCTTCCAATTTTAAAATGAGCATTCATTTCTGCTTGCTTGCATTTTAATTGATCTTTTCTGTTTTTTATGTGCTTTCTTATCCCATGGAGAGGTAGCATAGTTATTCTGCATAAACAAAGGCAACAAAACCAATTGATAGAAACCTGTTTTTGATTCTTGATATGTTTATTCCTTGCACACAGAAGGAAAATATAGAAGAAATTTTAAATAAATATCTACTTGGAACTGTCACATTATGTAGGAAAGGCTTCATAACTTGTTTCCTAGAACTCTATGGAACCCCTGATACTACTTGCTTGTAAAAGCATTGCTATATATGAAGACTCAGTCTCAGAAGTATTCCAAACTGTGACTAGGTGGCCAGGTGCTCTGTAAGGCTGAGGCCATTTGAGGCTTTTTATTCACCTTTACCTTTAGAAGTCTCTGTTTTATACAAAACTCTTTTGTTGCATGAGGCATGACTGGTGGGTGACAGTGATATAAAGCAAGCATGAGAGACACCTGTCTTCACTGAAAGCTTCTGATTTATTTATATTAGATTCAGCATTTTCCTTTTTTGGTCTTTTCTTACTTTAATTTGGGAAGACTGACACATACTAATTAATTGACTTAACCATAACAAATCAGGAACTGTGCTTCAATTCCATTTTCAGAGTTAAGATGTGATCTATGAGAAAAATAGTCTGGGACCAGAATAGAGCAGCTCTTTGGCATGTTGGATAGGCAGTTTATGTATAAACAGGCTGAGTGAATTGTGGGCTGAGAACACAGACTAGAGTTTTAACTATAGCAATATTGACAATGAATTTTTGTAGAAGTATCTAATCCCTAAACTTCGAAGCACAGACAAAGCAAGTTCTTCAATGGAAATTCTAAGGTGATGGGTTTGTTATGTCTTTCCTAAGCTAAGAAATAAGGAAGGAAAAATACAACTTAAGATGCCAAGGAATCTAAATTGGGTTGGAGAGACTTTCTATTACTAAAGACTCTTGTGTAATTGTGGTAAAGTGTTGGTGTAGATGAAGAAAATTCTGGTCCCTATATCAGTGGAATGTTGGCTTCTGCAATATATAGCACTAGAACTGTATGCTAATTTGCATCCAGATTTTTGGGGTTATATGCAGCCATAAGAGGTATAACCCTTCTGGGGCTATCCTGGAAACTCAAGAATCTCATTTTCTTAGAAACACAGTACTGTATGTGAACAAGTAAATGTGGTCGATGAACAAACCACTTGTAGAAAATAAGTCTACAGCCAGGAGGTATGCTGTGAGATATATGATGAAGGGATTTATATGAGATATGCCATGGGATGTGAGGATTAAGGATTTCTGTGGGGTGCTAAGTCATTGATATGTTGTCAGGCAAGGGCCAGATGACCCCAGGTGTCACAGTCCTATTCTGTCCTTATGCAAGGCCTGTGGACTTTTTAATCCTCTCTTTTACTTTCTCTATCCCTCATCTACATATAAATTGGATGCTTCTCCTCCTCCATTTACCTGAGAGGGTACCTCATCAATGTCCATAAGTATCTCAAGAGAGGATGCCAAGAGGGTGGAGCCAGGCTCTTCTTGGTGGTACTGAGCAATACGACAAGAGGCAATAGGCAGAAACTGATTCCTCCTGAATATGAGAAGAACTTCTTCACTGTGCAGGTAACTGTGCACTGGAACTAGTTGCTAAGATTGGTTGTGGAGTCTCCCTCACTGGAATGTTGAAGAACTGTCAGGCCACAATCCTGTGCAATGTGTTCTAGAATGGCCCTGCTTGAGCAAGGAAGTTTGGATCAGATGACCCATTGTTGTCTCTTCCAACCTTACAATCCATTCTCTGATTTATTCTTTTATGCTTTTTGTTTTTAAATCCAAGCTGTATGCTTTCCAATTTTGATAGGATTTTTTGAGTCACTCTTTTCTTGGCCAGGATGTATGCCATTGTTTTCTTCCTCCTTTGCAGCCTGTTTTATTTGAGGACATATAAATATTGGTATACATCAATGCTATTTACTGGTTTATCTTCAAACTGGAAGCTGTACAAATTGTGAAATATGTGTAAGAATGCTATGGTGGAAATCTGCATGTCATCTAAGAGTCTAGAGTCAGGTAATTGGCAATCAAAGTAGACATGTATATATATAAACTTTATACAATTGTCATTCATTGTTGTCTTGTGCTTTCACATATGTGAGTCAGAAGCAACTATAACTCCAGTCTGTCATGTTCTGTTAGAAGCTTTCATGTCAAAAATGTTCCAAGATTTGATGAAATTTCTACCCAGACCTTTGCTGAACTTATGAGATCTCGTTGGGATTTCAGATCAGGCTCTTCTTTTTCAGTTGCCATTTTTCTAAAAACTTAAGCTGAGTAGTTCTTACATTGCTTGGGACACTGAATGGGAAAAGAAATAAGAGCATGGGAACTGTGATTGGAGTATTCACATAG
The DNA here is from genome assembly GCA_013399895.1 of Serilophus lunatus. Taxonomy (NCBI): domain Eukaryota; kingdom Metazoa; phylum Chordata; class Aves; order Passeriformes; family Eurylaimidae; genus Serilophus; species Serilophus lunatus. Next base: position 213,463 of record VXBA01003016.1, on the reverse strand, counting down.
GCCTCTGACTCCCTACCTTGAAGCAAACATATAACTTCTGTGTAAGAAATTGAGTTTTCTTTCAGAAGAAAATATTTGACCTTTCATTTTATCTTTTATTATTAAGATTTGGTTCTCTGACTTCAAAAGTAAGATTGTAAAGCTGTTCTGTAATTACTTTCATCTCTAAAAATACAAAGTGCTTCATGATAGATGTCAACAAAGATAGGAAATTGAGGAAAAGAAGTTGTTGGAGCAAAGTTGAGCCAATTTAGTAGAGCAATAAAAGAGCCTGGAATTGAGGTCAGGTCAGTATCTGGTGTATAATATTTCCTTGAATATGAACCATTGTGACTACTTACTTCTTTTTACACTTTGTCTCACTCTTAATGCTTTTTTTTTTTTTCATTTTAGAAGCCTGGCTCATTATTACATTATTGGGCTAACTTTTGAAGTGGTGAAAGGGCGTCTGGGGCTTTACTACTACTTATTAGGTGTGATAACTGAAAACCTTGCATAGAAACCACCTTCAAGTGATGTGATGGGTCGCTAATACCCTTATTTTAAAAAAGTTTTATTTCTGTAAATGTTTTCATACTTCACTTTTAGTTAATTCTAGTACTTTGTCTGAAATCCAGTTTGATTTTGGTCTTAGAACAATGATATCTGTCAAAGTCAATTTTTAAAAGAAAACTCTAGAAATCTCTTTTCAACTATGCTTTTCCTGAAATCAGTTTTTTCACTTAGGTATGTTCCTTCCTGAAACGTACTCTAGATATAATGGGTCTGATCCTTGGATATGAGGGTTGATTTGATGTGTGTTGACTCCAATGGAGAAAGAAACTAAATTTTTGAGGGATACTAGTATCAGGCTGGCAAGCTGATTTTATGCCATTGAAGCTTTTTTTAATTTGTATCTTTCTAATCTGTGGGTGCTCACATGTCTGTGCTCAAGATATACAATCTCCAAATATAACTCTTGTCTGTTTTATTCCCTTTCTGCCCTGACATGGGAGTGTGCATGCTGCCCTTCTTGCAAGGTGATCATTGTGTCTTCTCTCTTCCTGGTAAAGAAGTGAGTTCTTATGCTTTTACTTAGTTCTGAAACAATGGATGTACAGAATATCAACCAAACTGAATCCTTCATTTCTTCCCACTGTTGTCTGTTTACCTGTTTAGCCAGATATCAGTCTATATCACTAAATATCTTTCCTCAGTCCAGACGTGTGGTTTTAGTTTTTTTCTCGCCCTTAACACCAGTGTGGCTGTGCTCATGGTGCTTCATGACACTTGCATTTCAATATTCTGGTTCTGCATGTTTAATGTAATATTAATTAAGACAGCTAATCAACTTCAACTATTTTTGAAGGATATCGGTGGCAGGAAAACCTACAATAGAAAGAAGTCAGGTTCTACAATGGAAAAAGTGCTCTGAGTATAAACAGTTAGCCCCCCCCAACTCCCTTATTCACATGAGTGATGTTATTTCAAAAGATGCTCTCTCTTTCTCCTGCCAGAAATCTACTGTATTTTTAAAGGTATTTTACTCATCAGACAAATTGATTCATGTTCACTTACTCATGCAAAATTGCTCCTAAATGAATATGAAACAGTGAACCTTTAAGAAGGAGCCATATCTTATGGTATCCTTCATCAGTTGCTCAGACCTTCTAACCTGAAGACTTACTTTATCTCACCTATTCCAAGTGATTGATAAAGGATACTCTGTCAAAGTTGTCAAGGTGAGAGGGATTCCAGGTTTAAGCTACATGAATAAGACTGTTATTTGGTTTATATATATTTAATATCTCTTTTATTTATGAGTGTTATTTTAAATTAGACTGAATGGGATATTTCTAAGTTCAGGGTGAATTCAGAGTATGTTGGAGTTATCATAAATACATGTTTGGATCTTATTGGAATCAAAACAGAACAGAAATAATTTCCTTCTGAAATGAGGGCAATAGGCCTAGGAGATATGGGTTTCTCCTTATTTACTGCAGACACACTTCTATAATTCTGGAGCTCAATTTTAGCAGTAATTTCAACATATACCCACCGAAATGGTTGAAGGGCTAGTTTTAGTTTCTATTTTTAGTCCATCTGATGTTTTCCGTGGACCTTTACAAACTTGATTTGTACATCTAATGTCCAGCTTGTATGAGGGCCAACATCATGCCAACACTTTCCCTGTTGTCCAAAGGAACATGGTGTCCCTACACAAAAGAGAAGGTGATTACCAAATAAACCATATAAGTTCAAAATGTGAATGGAGAGAGAAACATGAATGGCTAGAAAAGAAACTCTTAGCCAACTCCTACTTATGTTTAATAGGTGATGTTTTTTAAATTGCTCTTTCTTTGTTTTGAGGATCAATTTTCATATATTGCCACATAATCTCAATCGCACCATCTATGCTACTAGAGACTATATCAGGAAGGAGAAGTGGGATCCTCCTGCTGAGGTATAGCCCTCCATCCAGCAAGGAAGGTACTTTCCCTCTGAAATTCCATCTCTTTTATTTATTGCCCTGTGGCAAATGCAAAAGAGATTGTTTTATTGAACCTTCCTGAGCTCTTTTTTTTTGTTTTATCAACACAAATTTTAATTTCTAAATTTGCACTTCAAAAGTACTTCCAGTATGTGTTAATTTTTCAAATTAACAGATTATAAAATATGAATATATAATTTATGGTTTAATAATAACTTATCTAATGGTGTTGAATCAAAAAAGGATCAAATCAACTCTATGTCTTTTCAGACAGCTGAATACGTAAGGACTATATAACTACTTTTAAAAGATGAGTGCCTGTTTGAAATTAGATTCGTGCAATTTTTACTCTCATCGCCTGTGGAAATATTGTGCATGAATGCTACGAAAATCTTCAAATATAAAGATATCCCCCATCTGCTTCCTCTGTTCCTTTGGGTTAGGAAAGCAGACTGGTTTGATGTCAGTGGTGTTAACCATTAAGACTAGTTTCCGTAACAGTTTTCAAGCCTGAGTAAGGATTTCTCTTTAAGAGGCAGCGTCCCTTTCAGGAAATCATCCATTCCTTTGGAGGCTCAGGAGAATGTCAGGATCCCGGGCTCTTTATTCACACTTTTTTAGATGTATCTTGATCTATCTCTCATCCACCATCTTTCCCTATTGATTCCCCCCTCCCCCACATCCCCAAATGGTGGTGCCTATTACTTGTTGCTTCTCTTCAGACTGCTTACACAAGTGACAGGTTTTTTCCTCCTAAAAAGAGACTCTCTGTAAATTTGTCTCTGTCCTTTTGCAGACTAATGAAATCTTTCAAATCCTCTTTAGACTCTTCTCTGTGAGTTTGTTGAAAGCAATAACCTCAGGACTCAGAAGAGAATTTTATTAAGCTCTAGGAACCTGAAGCTATCCTGACTTTATTTAGGTATTTTATTTTCTATTCTTTTTTCATCTGTTTTCATTGCCAGTTTGAAGCTATCAGATAGGTTTTGGTCTCAAAGGACATATCCAGTCCCTGTGTCTCCCTTCCACCTCCAGTGTATGTACAGTTTTAATAACAAGGTAGAATTAGAGATCAAAAAGATCATTTAGTTTACTTTTCTATAGATCACAGACATGTCATCCAGCTATTCCTGTCTGGAGTCTTGTATTTCATTAAAATATAAGGTGTCCGTGAGGAATGTTTTTTTCAGTACTGGTACTCCTAGAGATGTGGGTTACTTGCAGAGGCATTGGAAGGTAAAGTGAAAAGTGGCCACTGGCTTGACCTTCCCTTTGTACTGGTCAGTAGAAGTTGCCAGCTACCAAGGTGTGGGAAGAAAATAAACTTCTTTTCCATGAAAAAAACAAAATGAATTCTTGATATTTAAAGTAATTTAAAGTCATATGAATGACTACTTTGATATCTCTATTGCCATGTGTAAGTCCATATCCTCTCTGGCACAGAAAAAGTGTATTGTTTGTTTAGTGAATTACTATTTCCGATATGACTTTCCCCTACTTATTCATCCACAAAACCATGGAAACATAGTGAAAGCTAGAATTCAAAACTAGAAAATGTTTAATGCTAATATCAATTATTTAAATTAGAGGATTAAATTATCAAACATCTGGGCAATTCTGATCTGTAAAATTGGTAGAGATACGCACAGAGTGTGCTTTTTAGCTCCTTTTGTGCAAAATTTGCCTGATTGGATATGGAATTAAAGAGGTCATCATCCTCCTAAGAGTTCAGAATATAGTTTATTTATAGATATTTTAAAATTGAAGCCCATAAATAATGTAATGACTATTAAGAATATGAAATACAAGTTCAATTAAAATTTCAGTTATTGTAATTCCAAGAGTCTGTTGCAACACAGCAAACAGTCAGAAAGCTTGGATTAAAATTCTTTGAAGACTAAAAAGAGAAATATGCTGAAACTAGAGGTGGAAGGTCAGAGTGTTGTCTTGAGGTTTATGAATAGTTAATACAGAGTATAAGCAATGACAAGTTCATAAGGAAACCATAAACCCTTTTTCCAGCTAGAGATTCCTTGTGGTGACCTGCTGGTGAATCTCTAAATATTATCGTTGCTTGGCATGAGGAATGTGCTGTAACACAGGAGTACCATTAGGACCAAAAAAATGGCTTGGAAAGGCTTTTGCTGTAAGTGTTGTTCCTGCTTGGGTCCGGGAGGACACAGAACACTGGAGATCACAAAAGCTTAAACAAATCACATGTTATTGTGTCTAGCACTCTGCTCACTTGATTNCTAGAGATTCCTTGTGGTGACCTGCTGGTGAATCTCTAAATATTATCGTTGCTTGGCATGAGGAATGTGCTGTAACACAGGAGTACCAATTAAAAATGAATGCTAAAACTGTGAAAAAAATAGACAGTAGATATATTTCTTAAGCACTGTAATAACCTTTCAAGATCTTTTTTCCTTATTCATAAAATGAATATTTTCTGAAAATACAAGGTGTGGAACAACAGTTCATTTAAGACCATGAGAAAAAATGATTAATGTTGAGTATATGAAATAAACTTTAAGGTGGGCTACAGAAAAGGCAGAGAACATAATTAGCTGAACTGATTTTGATTAAAAAAATTTACTTGGAAGGGCTAGTCAACAAGCTGTTTTTCGACTATCCATTGTTTTTCCAGACAATAACAGAGAATAATATAAGTTCTGTGGAAAAAAAATACTATTATATTCTTCCTTTCCTTTTACTCACTTAAAGAATGAGTTTATATATCAATCTTGTATATCGTATTGAGTCTGTCTGAGACGGAGCCTGTAGTCAGTTGTGTGCTGGAATCATCAATTTGGCAGCATTGGGATCCGGACCCTCAGAAATCACAACTGCTCACAAGACATACAGGCCTTGAGTGCATGGTGCTGATAATCAGATGATCCAGGAAAGAAAGACCCTATATACAAGCTGTACAAGGGCCAAAATGGAGAAGCTTCTTTGTTGCGAATTCATGTGGTTTTATAGTCCATGGATTGTTTTGGTTAATACAGCCAATAGACAAAAGGAAAGGTGGTCATATGTTGTGCAGAGGTCACTAAGCCAGTGTCTCAGAGCTACAAGGTAGTCACAAGATGATGTTTACATACCTAAGACATTATATCACAGTGTGGATATGCTATATTAATAATTTAATAATGCCGCAGGAGCCCATTTCCCCATATAGCAGCCCTCATAGTGCTGTGCTTTGCATTGGTGGCTGGAATGGTGTTGGTAACATACCAGTGTTTTGACGACTGCTGAGCACAGCATCATGATCGTAGCGTTCCTTCCCCAGCTGAGGGCAAGATTCTGGCAGTGGACACAAGTAGGGCAGCTGACCCAAACTGGCCAAACTGTCCACACCATATGATGTCAGCTCAGATATAAAAGCTAAGGAGGAGCAGGAAGTGGGGGAGCGTCCTTTGTTTCCAATGGTGGTCCATTGAGAAACTCCTATATATGTTGAAGCCCTACTTTTCTGGATGTGGCCAGTCATCGCTTGCTGACAGGAAGTAGAGATTAGATTTTTCCTTCACTTCTGCATGCACAATCTTTGTTTTTGCTTCTAGTAAACTGCCTTATCCCAACCCACGAGTTGTTTACCATCTCATTCTTTGTCCTCTGCCTGCCTGGGAGGGGGAGAGGGGGTTTAGAGTGACTGTGGGCACCTGGCACCCAGCCAAGGTTAACCTGTTTTTTATATATATATATAAAAAATTCTAATGCTTATTACATTGATAAATCTACAAAATCACAGTTTCTCTGCCCTCCTAGTCCCAAAATACAACTGATTTTTGTTACACTTACTAATTTCTAGGGATTTTCAATGGAATTTCAATGGTACAATAAACCGAGTACTTGGTATAAAAACCTTTCTTGAGAACAGATTTCCATATTGTCAGTGTGTATTGGAAGACCTTGTTTTACAGAGTCTATTCTTTCTGAATGTAATTTCACAGAACAAATACTACTTCTATTTATCAGTTTCCAGGAAATGCACCATGCATTCAGAGGCTGGGGTCCCCTGACTTATGTCAGGTTATACAAGAAATACTGCAGAGACTGGAAGATGAAAGTAGCAGCATTAGTCAAATTGTGCAGCGAAGGGTCATTAAGGAAATAAATTACAGAAATAGGCATCTCTAGTCTATTACCCACAAATTTCTGTCAGGTACTCAACAGCTCTCTGTGAAAAGAAGACAAATCATTCACATGGATTTTTTTAGGAAAAATACATCTTTAGTTCTTCAACAAAATTTGGCAAACCAAGGTAGCTGTGTTCCTTAAGATGAAAGACATGAAATATACCAATCTTCCTTTTTTGTTCCACATTAGGTTTTTTTCATGTGCAACTGCTTTTGCAAAGTGCCCTGTTTTATGAGACAATCTATCTACATTTTCACCCAATGTGCTCTTTCCATTGCCTGCAAAAAGGAATCCTGCATAGTTTTGGTATACCTAGCCACATTATAACTTTTATTGTAACAGAAAATATATTTAACTAGATACAAGGTGCATTTAATTTTTGAACAGGCTTAGTCTTTCATACTTAGCCTGTTTCTCAAGCCATATTAATTTCTTCTCTTAAAATGCAGACAAAAAGTTTGGATGGGGCTTATGCCTTGCTGAATGCCATGAAGAAAGCTGTGATTATGGTTCAACTTGATGAAACTAAAATAGATATAATGTACTGGATGCCGATAAAGTCTTACTTGATGCTGTTTGATTTTTAATATGTACTTGCAATATGCTTTTTCTCATTTTTTATACTTGTGTTCTTTTTTTGTTTTCTGACAGAACAATACAGCGGGAATCCTTATTTTGAATATCTTTAAAATAAGCTCACCAGTCAGAAAAATTCACAGGAATAACTTCACTAACCTGAGAAAAAGAAATTGAGGAAGCCACTCAATTTTTTACCCACCTTTGTATGTAAACAAAAAATAGGCCTGTTATACGTGGAAGGCTTGATTCATGCCGTGAGTGTCTCGGAATGGTGGTCAGATAACTTTTACGAGATGATATTCACTTGAGCTTATAGGAATTTTAACCTGGATCCACAGATTTTAAGACTTTTTCATCACATCACATACATATTTTTAAAGACAGCTTATCAATCACAATAGCGATGAAGGTAGAATATCTGAGGTTTCGTAGTCTGTGGGAGTTTCTTAAAGGGTTGATTTTGTCATAGATCATCAAACTTTCTCAAGATTTTCTCAGAAAAACAAGTGTGAGCATCATGCAGTGTGTGCTAAGTTAATGAAGTCTTTCTGGGTTATGCATGTGTTCTGTGCCCAAACCTTATTAATCTTTAGTTAATTTAATCTCACAACTTGCTTGACTTGCTCTGAGTAAACATATCAGGTGTGTTGTGTATATTAAAATATATATACACACATACATATACACAAGGATTGAATCAGCACATTAAGCATAGGGTTGATTTGCTAGAAATAAGGTATATAGAAGAGCTGAAAAAAAGTAACTGAATTTATCATTTAAGCACTGAATGGCATTGTGTCTTACTCTGCCAGTCCTGATTCAATATTTCTTCAAAAAACTTACTAAATAAAATATTCCAACTGTGTGAGGGGAGCTGGGCATGCTAAAATAATATACTGTTTAGTTTGCTAATTTTTTCTGTCTGTTGTCTCATTCTCTTACCTTCTGAACCTTCTGATATATTTTCTTTTAAAATTTTGTTTTATTGTCACTTTGTTTTATTGTCTTTTGTTATTTCCCAAAAGCATATAGGTAATCATTCCATGGTCTTAGAGAAGACTTCACTTAAATCTATTTGATTCCAAAGTGACTATACTTAAATTGACTCCTTAAATTTATCTAAAAGTCCTTGGACCAAACAATTGCTCTCCTTTTTCAAGATTTGCTTCTCAAATGTCTAAATCTGTTTCAGCATAGTTCCTGACCTGTCCATTTTACTGTAAAAAAATGTTATTTAGTTCTGTTCTTCCTTTAATGCATTTCATCAGGATTAATATAAATTTAAAAAAAATAAAAATTTAAGTAACTCTCTGGAACATAGCATCTGAATTAAAGTCATCAGGCAGAAACATGATTAGAAATAAGACTATATCACTTAATGCTACTGCAATACCATGGTGAACAGCATATGGCATATCTACTTCGTTTTGAAATGATTGGAAAAAATATAAAAGGTATTTCTTCCCAAATCAGGGGTATTTAGAGTTTTCAATAACAATCTTCCTGAAAACAGTTTATTTTCCTGCTGCATTTTCAAATACAGCCATCTAATAGCTGTTTGGCTTGAATATTTTCCTCAGGGAATTCTTTAATTTTTTTGAGTCTTATTTACACTTTGTCCAGGCTAAAGCCTTAGGTGAATTAACTTTGCAATCTAGTGCAAAAGGTAGGAAGAGTAGGACGAATATACCATTTTTCCTGTAATACTAAAGACTATTGATTGATGAAATAGATCTCTGAACTTATTACAGTTTAGCATGTGTTCAATGGTCCCCGACACATCTGTGATTTTCACTGTCCATTTAAATCAGTTCAGGATCAGGCATACTCTGGGAGGAGTGTAATCTGTGTTGTTGTACTTACACAGTGTGAATGTTAAGCAGATTATATCCCTTCTGCACTAATTTTTTTAATATTTTCCTTTGTACATCTTTTAAAGTTGCCATTGTGATAGTTTATAACCAGAGGCTGTGAAAATATTAACTTGTTCAAGTGTAATTTCCTCCAACTTTTGTTTTTAAAGCCTTGAAAATTATTTGGTAATGAAATTACTAGGTGTAAATTTAAATGAGTGAATTGCTTTGCACCAACAAATTCATGCCTTTTTTGTTTTTTAATACAGCATAACTATTAACTTGTTAAAAATAATCACAATCAGTGAAGGCTCAGTGAGTTCTAATATGAAGAAAGAAACATATTGACTTCACCTTGACTGTGTTAGAAACAGTCCAGTAAAATTCACAGTAAGGTTATCTAGAGATCCAAATACATTTTTCACAGTATTGAGTGATAATGTCAGTGCTTTAAAGATTTCGTGATGTAACATCCACCGCATTCTTACCTATTCGAAAGAGAAAAATCGTCTTCCAGTCTGTATTTGTTTGGTTATGTTTTTTGGACCTTTGATACAATAATACAATTGTTAGGAAATATTTCACCATATTTGAACTTAGAGTAGGACTGTCATCATTGTAAAACATAGTTATAACACTATTGAGATGTTCCCCTGAGTTGCATATTGGTGTTTATTAAAGTAAGATACTCATGCATTCAGCAGGCATTAGTTAAATTCTGTTTTCTGCTAAACTTGTATTCCCTATTAAGTCCTGAATAATCTGTGGACAGAATGTATTTTCAGTACTTCCTGATACTGTACTTTTTTTGCCACCAATTTCTTTAAATAGCCATTGAGACATGGATGAATTCCACAACATATCCTTTTACCTTTTATTTTGCTGTTTAGCAGTAAAATGAAGTCTGAAATAATGGTACAAATATTGCCAGTGATCAAAGTATAAAAATTTTGAGTACCTCTCTTCTGAGGCTTATCTGCATTCCAGCAGTGCTAAGTCCGTGTGGAATTTTTGAGAATTGTGTGTTAAAAATAGAAAAGTACATTTAATAGTTCATTGATTGTTTAAAATAGGGAAACATATTACAGCTTTTGCTGATGAATATGGGTAGCATGTAAAATGTCAGTTATACAGACCATTTCACAGTTCAACTAAACTTACCTTCCTTGAACTAATTTATAGAGAGGGGTACATTTATTTTACTGTTCCATATTTTGTTGCTTGGTCAGTTAAAAATATCTGCAGTAGTTTCATCTCTTTAGGATGTTATGCAGATAATACAAGCAAATTGACAAAAATATCTACATCAAGTCTTAGCCACCAAGTAATTTTTCTCAATTATCTCCTTGGCAAGATAAATATGTTTTTGTATGCAAAACTTGGTGTTGTATTTAATTATCTCTGTAGATACAGCACATCAATAAGATTTTAATTAAGTTCTCTGGTTATCTCCTTAGCAATTTTTTTGGAATAGGATTGTAACTGCTATGTAATGAAGACAGTGATATTTCAACTCTATTTTAAAGTCAATTCTGCTGTCCAAATCTTTGGCCTTCTCTCTCAGAAGTTACCATCAGAAAACTTACCACAACTTTTTAGGTGAATATATTTTCAACTGTCAGTTTTGGTGATGATAAATATAGGCTCTTGGAGAATAGATTACAGCAACAGTAAAAGTTAATGCACTGTTTTTTTCGCGGAGGAAAGAACCCCAGACATTTATTAAATAATAAAAACATTCTCAAAATACTCTCAGGTTTTTCTTATTTCTGTAAAAATAAGTAAATGCAAGGTATATATTTACTGTATTTAATATATGATTATGTACAAGTAATAATTAAATTGACTTTTAAAATTTTTACTTAATTACAAAACAAATATATGACTGGGATATCAATTTAAAATTTCAGTAAGTTCCACAACTTTTTATTTTAGTCATTATTTTCATATACAAAGAATATTATGAGGACTTTACAGTAAAACTATATCTGTTCTTTCTTTTGGTAGTCAGTATTTATGTGCTCTGCACCATTCTAACTAGCGGTGAATAAAAATGAAGACCATCTTTTTTTTCCATCTTTTTTTTTTAGGACATCTGGAAAAAATCTGAGACCCTTAAACCAGTAATGTAGCTCTGAAGCAGAATCAATAGTGTTAAAGCTACCAAGCACACGAACCTCATTTTAAATCTCTATTTGTTTATACCATAGAGAAGATCTGCAGTGGTCTTATAAATCCTCTTATCAGCACTACTAACAATATATCACGCTGATAGGATTGCAGCTTAAATGCTTGAATTGGTACTTCAAGATGTGACTTCATTCAGCTTAACTTGTAGCTCAACTATTTGCCTCTTCTCTTTGACATACTTATTCAAACTCTGAATGAAAATGTTTATCTTCTTGTACCTAAACTAATGCTTGGATGGATCAAAAAACCTGTCGTCAAATCACTCCTCAAAAAACCCCAGTTCATAGTATATATTACCTCAAATGATGGCTTTTTACGCTGCTGAAAGATGGTGAATCCAGGCAGAAGTTTTTAAAATCAGTTTCAGTAATGTTCCTTCCATTGTCTGCCTCTCAATCTGATTTGCTTTTTGCTGCCAACAGCAGTGCTTCTCCGTTTGTTTAGACGCTGTTCCTAGAAGAGCCTGACCCTCTGGAATGTTTTTTAACATATAAACTTTACAAGATAAAATAGATTGTTACAAGGAAGTCGTCAAATACTGTAATTTTACTACTGTAATTGTAGTTCCTTGGTATCTGATCAGTGTTGCAATTCAAAGTCCGTACAACACAGACTTATGGCTCTATGTATATACCTGTGCTAAGAGTGTATGAGTCCCAAAACAATAAAGCAAAACCATATATAGTTCATGAAGTATATAAAGTGCATTTAAAAAAAAAAAAAAAATTGGTCCTGCATCCATCGGGTCACCTTGTATAAATTCTCACAGTTGTATGCAAAAACTTTTCCTTCTCAGTTTTCCTGTTTTACTCCAAAACCTTTTGGAAGATGAAGGATTTTCCTGGTATATTACATATAGCTTGGTGTTTTTGATCATGGCAGAGGAACTTTCTGTAGCATAATGTAGTGGATTTTATGTCAGGAAACTGACATTAAATTACTCATGGCATTAAATATGCATTTAAGATTTATTTTTATTATTATTTTGATTTAGTTCTTTTTTTCCTTTAACTGTGTTTTACCAATTGCTTTCTACTGTGTGCTTCATTTCCAAAGAAAAAGACAGTTTCTGATCCAAAAGTATTTTTGATCTAAATACATTTTCACAACATTCTCTTATTAAGCATAATGCTACTCTACAAAAATATCTTTTTCTCTGAGTGAAAAATCTTTACAGTAAAAACAATATTGCAGTGATGTCCCATTATTTATTGCATGAGGAGAAAACCTGTTTCTCTACAATGAATAGGTACTTACAGTAATCACCAATAATAGAATAAGAATTTGGCTTCTAATGGCCAAGATGAAAATGTTTCTTAATTTCTTACGCATTTTAGTTACAGCCTAATGTTGCTGTATCTCGGAATAAATGTTTCTGTTACTCAGGGAAACACTAACAGAAGTGGATTCAATTCCCCCCCCCCGACTCAAGTTATCTATATCAGTCCCTTAAAATTATGCATTGAATTCTTTATCATGTGTCTTACACTTTGGAAGAAGTTTGTATCTCTTGCTCTAATTAACATTGATCTTGTTCCTGATGTACTGAGCTCTCTGTGGAGTTGATATTCTCTTGAGCTCTGTCCAGGGAATTAGAGGTGCACATATTCCAATTAAATATTTAATCAGACCCTTAAGAATCTATTTTCCCCTAATTCCCTTACTATAAATGAGAGTATGGTATTGACCTAAAGAAGATAATATGGAAAAGATGTACTGTGAAAGAGAATGACAAATTTTCCAATTTTTATTCTCAGAGATATCATGATGTAAGGATAGAATCAAGACAGAGGTTTAAGTCATTCGTCATAGATTTCCATTCTGCATAAATGTTATCACCACAGATGGTGGAAATAACCCAACGTACCAGTACCTCTATACACAATAATACATATATATATATATATAAAACTTTTCTCTTGTTTTGAAGGATGCGCTGACTCATGCTTTTATTGCATAGAAACGTGTATGCAGAGAGGTAAATCAATGAGTTGCCATCAATCAGCTTGATGCGTGCTGGTGCTAGGATTTGAAACAATGAGAGGTAGTATATTAAGACAATATGTGTGTCAAATAGGTTCCTGTTATTTGTATTAAGTGCCAAAGAGAATGCTCAGAAGTAGTACCTGGAACTTCTCTTTCACTAAATATTTACTGATTAATTGCACAAAGGTGATATTCTGCAGAGTGGAAAACTATTTTGGCTCTTCTACTGTACGCTTAACTTGATGGGTTTTATTTTAAAATACTTTGCCGGGTGCTACTTTGTGATATATACTGCAGCTCTTAGGTAACCGAATGATAACACATTATTTGTTAGACTAAGAAATATTGCTGCTATAAAAAGGCTATCAGCTGGTTTGAATAACTGTATGATGTTACTTAGGAGGCAAACTTTCATTATATGTGTAATGATAGCAAAAGATCCATTATAGATTTGTGGGTTAATGAAGTATATGCGAATAATTCTATTACTAGGCTGCAACTCAACAGACCGCTCCATCCTTACTAAAGGTAATATTACAGTGGTAATGCAGAGAAGAAAGAATTAGACAAAAGAGAGATTGACTCATGTCTTGAGTCCATATTCGGATAAAACTTTGAATAATGTCCTACTTTGCTGTTAAAATGACCAAATGTCTCTTTAGTGGAAATACTAGTTTAAGTAGTTTTTAGTTTAAATATCCTTTTCACATTTGATGATTTTGGGTTGTAATGGTGACATAAGGGGTTGCATTAACTAGTGATAAAGAAGGTATCTATTATCTTTGTGGAATGTTAACTGAAATCAGAAACATGGCCTTCTGATTGACAGCTGTGTCTGTTGACTGAAAAATAATTTTCTAGGGCTGCAATAAAAAGTGGTAAGTCCAGGATCTTCCTTACAAAGTTGTCAGAACATACGAGTATCTACCTCTAAAATATTGTGTCTCTGAGTGTATTTGGCTTTGAGATAATAACTAGTAACCCAATGTAAGCTTTAAAGTGATAGCAAAGGAAGGTAAAAACAGAGAAATGGGCCCTATGACCCTTTCCTCTTCTGTCTGTCTTTCCAAACTATCTCATCCTGCCAGATATACAAATGATATTAAGTCCTGTAATGAAGATTAATCCATCTGGATGATTTTTGAACCCTGTAACAGAGGACAGTCTGAAAGATTAGGAAAGTGATGTCAAGATGGATATGCATGAGCTGATTGAAATATAGAGGCTTATTATGAGAAACTATACCAGAATGTCTATGAACCATAGTCTACCTTTGTGTGATAAAGCTCAAAATAACATAAAGTTTTACAGTATCCCTGAAAAATGAAAGTTAGGATTTTAGTGACTATACTATCTAGTTCTTGCTGGCTATTGATGTCAGGTTTGGCTACAGCACAGTTAAAGATAATAGTGGAGTCATTTGCTTTAGTAATCTTTTAAAATTATTTTTTCATTTAAATGTTAGTATTTATCCTCTATTCTATTCAATTTGGAAAACTTGAAAAGTGTTGAAAAGAAATGAAACATAATAGAACAGTCCTGCATGTGAAGACATTCAGGTATCAAAATACAGCTTGTAAGAGACAGAAAATTATAGCAAATATTAAGAAATCAGGAAAATAAACTATACTGCACTCAAAGAATATATGGAAACCATGAAGTATTAACTGCTTATGTCTAGGAAAAGAAATGAACAGGTGAGTAGAAGCAGCCAAGAAACTGACAAGGCTGGAAATACAAACATACTGTCATAAGGAGTCTAAATATTTAGAGGTTCATTGTCAGGTCCTTAAAAAGGAATATACCTCATATTCCAGATGTGACTTTGGACTAAATTGATATAGAAACATTTTCTAGGAAAGCATTATGCAGTATACTTTTGTACTTGCATTTACTACTGTGATTTTAATTTTTTTGTTTTGGAGTTCTGGTTTCTAAGTTGGATGACGGCATGTTTTGGAGACATTTTTAAGAATTGAAAGGAGCGGGAAATATTATTAAAATGTCTTTAGCAAAAAAACACACAGCAGGTGAGGATAATCCATCCATCACTTCAATAACGAGTCTAGTGTTAATCTCTCGCTCCTCAAGCTGTTTGACAAGCAAACAATAGCTTCTCAGCCTTAGCACTTTCAAAGCAAATTTTCTAATGCCATAAGCATTATCCATAGTGGAAATCGTTGGCTTCAGTCATGTCTGACATATTGTTGAGTCACCAAGAGTTACAGAAAAGAGCTAGAAATATATTTTAGCTGGCATTTTGCAAGCAGTCATTAAAAAAAGTCCCTTTCATAAATATTTGTTTCTTCACAATTTTCTCAAGAAAATAGTACCTAAAAAGCAAATTGTCACCAACTTCAAATAGGAATGTCATTGTTTACCGTTCAAAAAGTGACTTATTTTTGGTTTAGTTTTTCAAAGCATTCAAAACCCAAATGTCTCCTACATCTAATGAACAAATAATGACATGATATTACCAGAAGAATTAAAGAACCATCACAAAGGATATTTCATTGAGTTTAAAGTACCTGCTGGTATTGATTTTTGAGAAAAGATGAGCCCTACAAGCAGTAGGTAATGTCAATTGTATTGCTAAGGAGAGCAGTACAGTGTCTTGGTCATGTGATGCAGAGAATCCCCTTCATAGATGTGAATTATAATCACAATAAAGCTCTATCCTTTTTTTAAACTTCTAATCATTGTCTTAGGAACAGCACTGTAGATTCCTTTTTAAATCTTTGTAACTTGTTTACAATTTCTTATAACTAGAAGCTGCTTACTTTGGGTCTAGCATATAGACATTTTAGGTGTGCATAACTTCTTTTTGCAGCTTCTGCTCTTCTCTTAGAGAGAGGAAATAGGACCATTTTTCAGTCCTATTGACAGGGAAATGTTCATGGCCTCACGTGCCACTGTAAGTGAATTGATTTTGCATGCTGAACATTTGCGCAGCTGGAGATGAGGTTCATCCTCAGTTCTGTCCATCAATTTCCTGCTCTTGTGGAAGAAATTGGTGAAATCACATCTATCCACAACAGAAAACAAGACCTGAACTAGAGATCTTGACAGGATGAACTGTATTTTTGATAGGTATTCAACTTTCTCCTGAAAATACCTAGTAATGCAGTTCCATGTTCTCTTCCAATATAGTGTTGTCCTTGCTACCTTGCTATTGAAGAACTTTTGTCAGAAAAGTATTCTGAATCACTGAACTTTCTCACTCAGCTGTCTTACATCCACTTGATTCATATGCTTCAGTCACTGTGGCAGATTGAAAACTGTGCTAGTCTATGGTTGTAGGCTTTCAGATACGTAGTACAAGAGTTATTTCACACTTAAAAACGATGTTTCTCTTTGTGTGTACATATGTTAGCAGCTTGATGCTCATGATTAGTGATCACACTGTATCTGTCTTGCTTTCACATGGTGTGGTGTGGAATTTTGCCTTTAATAAACTGCACCTTTTTCTAAGTACCTACTCTTGGTGTACTGTGTGGTTTTAATCGTAATTGATTCTGTTGTCTGATTTACTTCCTGCTGCTTTCAGCTTTCAACTTGCAAATTGAATGTACATACTCTTCCATCCCAAACACTATAAACATGGTGAATAGTACCAGAAGGACAGACTCCTGCAAAACCTTGCCTTGTGTGTTCCCCCATTTGACAATGGACTAGTGGTCACTATTCCTGGGCAGCATTATCATTCTATTTTATCCTATCTGGTATGAATGTGTTATGTCAAACAAACGTTAAAAACCTGTATAAAGAAAAAAACACCTTCTTCCTACTGCATTTGCCCCTGTTTCAAATCCTCTAACTTTCCTTTAGAAAGAAATGAGATCAGTTCAACATATTTTATCTTTCATAGCACCCGTCTTTTCTGTGCTCACAGCTTATTTTTAGAATTTTTTGACAGTATTTTCCCAAGAATTTTCCCAATAACCTATATTTTCCCAAGATATTTAACTGGTCTATAATTCTCTTGCTCTTACCTACTTTTACTTAATTTTAAGGGTAGCCCAGGTAACCTTTCTGATCTTCTGTACCCCTCTTGCCTCTTACTAATTCTCAAAAGTAAAACTGATGTTGAGTCCTCTAATTCTGTGTTGTAGGCTGAATTTCATCAGCACTTTGTTACCAGCTGAGAATTGCTAGTCAATACTATCCCTTTTGTAACCTGTTTGTTGACCACCACTGATGCTAGTTGTCTGCAAGTTTGACATTTTTCAGATATTTTCTAGAATCTGGAACTTATATTAATAAATAAAGGTTTCATGTTCTTGTTTTTTTTATGTCTATTAATTTTCTTTTCATTTCATTTCCTGCTTGCTACTGATGTGTTTGCAGAATATTTTTCTTCCCACCCTTTCTGTCTCATGCTGATTTTATGTAGCTGATTTTGTGTAATAGCTTGTGACACTTCTGACAGTAGAGAGCTCTGTCCAAAGATTTGTACTACTCTAGTCTGTATTCAGACTACAAAGTCCCGTGATTGTGTGGTGTAGGATTCCTCATAAGGTGACACTCTAGCAGCTGAAGAAATCTCATTTGAGGGCACAGGATGTTGTCATCCACCCCTTCAGCGTACTAGTATCCCAGTGGAGCAATGGCTGCAGTGCAGAAGAAAAATATTTCTAGCTGAAAACAGTGATTTTTGTGTATATGCATACAAAAAACAGAAAGAGAGAAATGAAAAATAAAATCAACTCACTAAGTAAGATTAATTCTTGCATTTAAGTGATCCCATTGAATGCATTTGTTTAGTTATTTAGAACTCTTCACTTATTGATTCTCCCCAGTTAATCATTCAGCAGTAACATTAGCTCTTCAGCGCTTGCAAATACTAGCAGGGTACTTCCTATTTTCCAAGCCTGTGCTGCTTCAGATAATTCTGAGCAGCCTCATTAATACTTGTGAAACTGTATAAGAAATCTAGATTGACAAAATGATGCAAAAATGATATCTTTTATGGCCTCTTCCAAAGACATTTTTCAACTATATTAACTCTGTTCAATGACTCTGAATTAGCTGATAATATGGAGCTTCCTTCACACTAATTTGTGATGTGAAAATTTTAGCATTCTTGTGGGGAAACTGGCTGCTTATGACTTGGACGTGTGTGCTCTCTGATGGGTAAAAAACTGTCTGGATGTCTGTGCCCAGAGAGTGGTGGTGAATGGAGTTACATTCAGCTGGCATCTAGTCACCAATGGTGTTCCCCTGGGCTTAGTGTTTGAGCCAGTCTTTATAGATGACCCCGGTGAGGGGATTGAGTGCCACCTTCTGTAAGTTTGCAGATGAAACCTAGTTGGCCTGCGGCAATGCTGATCTACTGGAGGTCAAGAAGGCTTTTCAGAGGGATCTGGACAGGCTGGATCAATGGGCTGAGGCCAATTGTATGAGGTTCAACAGGACCAAGTGCCAGGTCCTGCACCTGGGTCACAACAACCCCATGCAGCACTACAGTCTGGGGGAAGAGTGGCTGGAAAGTTGCCAGGCAGGGCGCTGGTTGACATCCAGCTGAACTTGAGCCAGCAGTGTTCTCAGACAGCCAAGACGGCCACTTGCATCCTGGCTTGTATCAGCAATAGTATGGCCAACAGAACCAGAGCAGTGGTTGTTCCTCTCTACAACGGTCAAGTCCTGTGTTCAGTTTTGGGCCCCTCATTGAAAAAAAGACATTGAAGTGCTGGATCATGTCCAGAGCCAAAAAGCTGGTGCACAAGTCATATGAGGAGTGGCTGAGGGAACTGGGGAGAAAAAGAGGCTCAGAAGGGAACGTTATTGCTCTCTACAACTATCTGAAAGGAGGTTGTAACAAGCAACAACAGCCTAAAATAATTAAATACAGGAATATTTTCAATACCCACTCATTCATAAAAATCTAGCCATAAAAAGAAGTGCATAGTGAAAGAAAATCTTGCTTTAATTTCAGCAGCATGAAATCCTAAAATATAATCTTTATTTGTTATATCATTATTGTAAATTTATGAACCTTGAAGTTGGATAGTCTTAGCCTTTGCGTATTCCCAGAATGCAGTATTGATCAAAGAAGACATGTTTATTGTAGAAGCCAAGGTAAAATGAGAAGAGAGATAAAATGAGACAGAAAGGAACCTGGGGGTACTGGTTGACAGGAAACTGAACATGAGCTAGCAGTGTGCCCAGGGGGCCAAGAAGGCCAATGGCATCCTGGCCCGTATCAAGAAGAGTGTGGCCAGCAGGACCAGGGGAGTGATTCTTCCCCAGTACTCAGCACTGGTTAGGCCACACCTTGAATATCGTCCCCTTAAATTAGGAATGATGTTGAGGTACTGGAGCATATTCAAAAAAAGGACAAGGATGGTACTGGAGCATATTCAAAAAATGGACAAGGGACTGGAGCACAAGTCCTGTGAGAAGCAGCTGAAGGAGGTGGGGTTGTTTACCCTGGAGAAGAGGAGTCTTAGGANAGAAAGGAACCTGGGGGTACTGGTTGACAGGAAACTGAACATGAGCTAGCAGTGTGCCCAGGGGGCCAAGAAGGCCAATGGCATCCTGGCCCGTATCAAGAAGAGTGCGGCCAGCAGGACCAGGGGAATGATTCTTCCCCAGTACTCAGCACTGGTTAGGCCACACCTTGAATATCGTCCCCTTAAATTAGGAATGATGTTGAGGTACTGGAGCATATTCAAAAAAAGGACAACAAGGATGGTGAAGGGACTGGAGCACAAGTCCTGTGAGAAGCAGCTGAAGGAGGTGGGGTTGTTTACCCTGGAGAAGAGGAGTCTTAGGAGAGACCTTACCACTCTCTACAACTACCTGAAAGGAGATTGTATCTAGTTAGGTATTGGTCTCTTCTCCCAGGCACCCAATAGTAGGACAAGAGGGCACAGTCTTAAGTTGCACCAGGGAGGTTTAGGTTAGACATTAGGAGGAAGTTCTTTACAGAGAGGGTGATTGGGCATTAGAATGGGCTGCCCAGAGATGTGCTGGAGTGATCATCCCTGGAAGTATTTAAGAAGAGACTGGATATGGCAATTGGTACCTTGGTCTAGTAGACAACATGCTGTTAGGCCAAAAGTTGGACTCAATGATCTCAGAGGTCTTTTCCAGCCTAACTGATTCTGCTATTCTGTGAAAAAAGATAAAATCTCATGTGTATTGCTGGGTGTTTTTAGTACTGTCAAAGCTGTTAACTGTGTTACACTACCCAATTCTGAAGTATAGCTTACATTTCATCTGTCATAAAAGTGAATGTATTCTCGACTTTTTTTCAGTGTTCCAACCAATGTAGCATTCTCCCAAGAGAAGTAGTTTTTCTTTGAGAGTTGTCAGAAGATTCAACGTTTGTTTGGCAAGACTTTCTACATACATACTGTCCTGGAACTGTTTATTCTTTTGTATCAAAGAAAATCAACTTAAAACATTAGGAAGAGATGTAAGAGGAAAAGAGTTCATGCAGGTAATGTTTGCTTGCAGCAGAAATGGCCAGAGCAGTGACAGCTTTGTGTAGCAATTGTTTAAACTACCCCTACCTATATCGGTTGCAGTTCTGCCATGGAGACTGAATTTGTTGTTAGCGAAAACATTGCAAGGCGCCTTTATTTTTGCCACAAGCCCTGTGGAGACTCCAGCGCAAATTCAATTTCCTGCCTGTCCTTGGGAGAAGACTGGGGATGCTTGTTCTCTGAGATAGCCAAGCACTACTATTCAAACTGTCTCTTGGTGTTGATTTCAGCAGGCATCTGGTGCTTTGGGAGTGCACTGCGGATGGTGATTACTCCTCCCTCCTCCAACACAGTGGAGTAGGGTGTTGAAGTGGGATACCAATTGCATTAATATTTTGTCTTGTATTGCTGACATTGCCTGTGCTGTTCTATCAAAAGCACTAATGCTCCTTCTCAGAGGTGAATAGCCAAAGGGACGAATATGTCTATTTAAGATTGTAACAGGAAAAAAAAGAAATGTCTACTGTGTAGTTTTTATCATGTGGATAATATAGAGAGGATTTAGTGCTTAATAAAGTTGCAGTGTAAAGCAATGAGATTCTACACTGGTTTTTTTTATCAAACCATTAAAAAGTGCTTTCTAAGATAAATGTGTTTCTATTTTGTTACTTCACTGTCCGCCTTCATCAGAATACCTTACAAGGTAACTTTAATGTGTGACTTCAGTACTTGCAGAAGAACCAATGTCTCATAACTGTAATTTCAGTCACTGCGATGCAAAATTTATTGTATTGCCTCCTGATCTCCTTTCTCTGGAGTAGTACAAAAAGTGGATATGTTAGCCTACCAGGTGGGCCACACTAGTGTGCATGTGTGAGAAAACTATTATAAAAGAAGCGTTGAGAACATGAGGAGCATGACAAGACTTTAATACTTGTTTTATTCTTTTGTCTGAATCAAATTTTTAACAGTTTTCCATGACCAGGATGTAGTGTTGATTTTTTTTGTTGGGTTTTGTGGTTTTTGTTTTAATTTGATATGTTTTTTTTTCTCCAAAAATTTGGAATAGACTGCTAGTGGGATTTGGTACTTTAAAAAAAACTATTGGGCATAACAGAATTCCCTCCCCTATTTTTTTTTCCCTTAGACTGTTTACTTATCTGACAAAAGGGCAAATTAAAAATATAGTTAAAAGTACTGTTAAAAGAGAAGCACATAGACTACATGGTAATGAAATATCAATTGAATCTTGAGGGCAGAGAAAAATACGTTTTTTGTGTGTTTTGTTCTATAGTTCAACACTCCATACACATTCCACCACTGCAATTGTTTAAATCCAGTAGAAATGACTGAACAAATGAGGAATCAAAAATTATTATCACTTCCTCTCCCTTTAGTCCTAGAAGGCTAAAGTAAGTAAAATAAAAATTGATAATTTATTTATTTTCTCTGTGAGTATGAATAAAACAAACCAAAAAAGTTAACAATAATTTCAGTTGTTCCAAATGTTCAAGTATATAGACAATGTTTATAAATTATTCTTGCTTTGCATTTGAGCTTTGACTGAACTTAATCTTGTTAAAAGAACAAAAGGATAAAAAATACTGTCAACCTAACTCCTCTCATAGCTTGATTTCTTCTCTCCTGTCTGCCCATTGCCTGTAATGCTGCTGTTCAAGGTGTATTTTAAGCCTGAGCCTTCAGAGTTGCCATTCAAACTTTGTGTTTATCAATAGTTTCCACGGAGTAGTATCTCAGGTGTCTTCTGAATATTCCTGTGCCTATCTCAAATAACTCTTAGTGTGAATAAATTACAAATTTTAATGGTGAAACTAGAGTTCAGCTTGAAAGGAAAGCTGGTAATTTAGGTAGAAGTTGCTTAACGGTTTTGTGTTTTCTGATTGGCTCAGGGTATTCCACATGATCAAACAGGATAATCTTTTTCAGTAGAAATAATTTGCAGAGAGTTTGGCAGAGGCATGAGACGTATTTTAGCTGAGCTTTATTATCCATCTGAGAAAAAAGAACAGCTCTCTTTATTTGAATCTGGTCATTGTTTGAACATGATCTTTTATTATCTGCTGCAGTTCTCATGAGTATATTTAATTTATTAATGAAATTAAGTATTTCCATTATCTCTTGATTTTCATATGGAAAATATTTGTTTTACTGAAAAATGAATTTCCAGCTCATGGAATAGATTGATGAAGGCTGTGTAGTGCGCTTATGAAGGGAAACCTTAAGAATACAAATCTGGAAAAAGCTTAATGCTTCCTATTCCTCTTCCCTGAGTTCAGATGGGGACTGTTTTAGGTTGCAGTAAAGTTCGTGCTGTCCTTATTGTTTTGATACCCTGAAACAAAGGGCAAATGCTTCTTCCTTTTGATAAGGTTTGAGATTTCAGAGTTAAAAAGTAAAGTAGATTTTCTAGGTGTAACATAGGCATCCTTGATACTGTCATGCAATTAAAACACTTCTAAATTGCTAAATGGTTTTACATTGTGTAAGTTGTTAAGCTCTTATGCTTTCAATTTCTGTCATGGCATTTTAGGAACAATGGTATAGCAATGGTGGCTATCTGAAGTCTTTAGTAAGTGGATACATAGCTGTTCAGGATGCTTCCCAGCTTTCTGGGATGCATTAACTCTCATGATTTTTAGGAGGAAGTTTGCATCAATATTCTAAATCTGTCTGTTTTCTTAGATTCTCTGATTCTGGTCTTGGAATAATGTTTTTCTCTAAAGACATGAAGAACTGTGATTCTTAAGAACTTCAGCTTAGGGATGTGTCTAAATTCAGGTCAGTTTGGGCTGTCCTCCTGGCAAGGGGATCTTCACTGGATAGGCCAGACTGTGCCACTTTCCAAACAGGAGAGATTGCGGGATATTTTTTGAAGACCCTTTCCATTCGTGAACAGCTGTGTCCTCTGATTTACACTCATTATAAGGGAAACAATGCTGGTATAGAACAACTTTTTCATTATCTTGAAGAGTTTTCTTAACCTGGGAGTATTTCTCTGGTCATTTGTGGGCTTAAAATAGACACTGACATGTCAAAGAGTTATTAAAAGATGCCTCTGCCTGAATTAAGGTGCAAATGAGACCATATGCCATAGTCAACAGTACGGATTTTATTTAACAGTAAATATGAGGTAGAGGGAGAGAGAAAGAAATAGGAAGACAGAGAGAGACAGAGGGAGAAAATAAGAGAGAGACGGGTTAAGTAAAAAGATCACCACCACATGGATTCTGACAGTATCAGGCTGGTTTCACTTCTCAGTGATGAGAGTACCAAAATTGTGCTTCTGGGGTACCACTTTTACACTCTCCAAGCCCTGAGTTTTCATGGGAGTAGATGCTGTTCCCATAACTTGGGCTGGCATATGTATAAGGACTTGTCTCCTTTCAAACAGCTTGCCATAGTGTATTTTTGTCTGGTGCATTGATTTCAAACCTTTACCTTGGCTTATGTCTGGAATGAATGTTTTCCTTTCTCATAGTTTTCTACGGTAGGAATATTTGTTCAAGTAGGTTACCCAAATTTGCCTTTTCAGGCCAAGTTCCTGTTATGTTGATTCATCTTATGGGAATTTTCTTCTTTGACAGTTTTGAGACAACTGCATTCTTTAGGTCCTGACAGGAGTATATTATAGTTGTAGATGATTTTGGCTATATGTTATGGGTTATCGGTTATTTCTGTACTAGCAAGCATAGTGGCTGCTTGACACAAATATTAGAAAACTACTTTCTAGAAATTGAGACCCAAAGATGAATTGAGCTTATTGATATAATTTTGCTTTGCTTCTGCCACGTGCAGACTTCTTTCAAGTAGAAAAATATGCTTTCATTTCAGTAGAAACTGCGCTTTTTTCTGTATGAGAACAGATGAAAATATTCAAAATATCTCAGTAAACTGATTAAAACAAATAGTGCCTCTTATTTCCTGGTGATAATTGTGATCTAAATTAGGATCACAATTACAAAAACATAATTAGTGCAAAATTTTAAAAAATTGAAGGCAACAGATGGTTTATTACTTAAAATTCTGTCTCACAAATCAAAGTAGGAGCGTTGAAAGACACTAATTGCCACACTTTAATGTTATTTGGCCGTAAAACCTGTTTAAAGTCACAACCTTGTTAAGAGTATCTGGAGAGATGGTTATGAATTAAGACAAAACAGGAAAGATATGTGTATTTTTTAAAAAAATATGCAATTGCTTCTTGTAGTCTAAACAGCACATTATTTAACAAAATAGTCCTGATGTTGAGTGGAAGATGGCACAAGTGTAACAAAGAATGAGCAGTGTTACTGCAGTGATGTGGTTAATCCACCAGCCGCTGATCGCTTATCTTCTGGGAGACAAAGACCGTCTTTATCTTGGCCAAGTGTGAGTGGGAGATAGAAGACCCTTATTTGCTTATGTGTTCCAAAATAGGGTCATGTGTCCTTCCAATGAAGTGGCACTACTGTTTTTTAAATGTGAGTGTGTGTATCTTAAGGCTCGCATGAGAACTTCAATTGTAGATGGAAAAAAAGTCCTGATTTAGAAAATAAATCATTATTTTTTAATGAATTTATAACGGATTTTTTTGGGGTACAAAATTTAATATATAACTGTAAGGATTTTGTCAGTGGAGATTTTTTTTCTAATTTTGTCCATTTTTATCATCAAATATCATTACAACTTATGTTTGCCCCTCCAACTTCTTTGTTTCCTAACAGTATTATTTACAGGAGCATAAAAATTATAAACCAGCAGTATTCACTTTCACAGCAGGAGTTAGGGGCCAGAGAGAAAACATAAAATGAAATTAAAATTGCCTAATTGATAAAAATTAGAAAAATAAAGAATTTTCCTTTCTATTTTGTGTTTAAATTGAACAACTTGGCTGTGTGATTACAGAAGCTGTAATCAATCACAATTTTTGTTATCACAATTTTTTTTGTGTTCATGGCCATGAAAAAGAATATTATGGAATGTTCAGTAGAAGAAGAGACATCAAAAGTTCCTACAGGGAGAAAAACTTCTCTCTTCACAGATAAATCCAGAATTAATTTCACACTGTCACTTCTGCATAACATCTTTGATCCTCAGAGGATTTTATATGAGGAAAAAACAATGCAGAACTTGATGTGGAGGAAAATATCGCAGATATTTCCCAAAAATGACAGGAGTGGTGGGATTCAGGAAAATTTATTTCCAAAGGTGAGAACACTAAGGAAAACTAAAGAACATTAAACATAACAATGTTACAAACACTGGGCCTTGGGAAAAATACATGCCTCTGTTCTCCTCAAGCCTTTTATTTTTTCTCCTGTTGTAGTGCCCTGCACTGCTCCTGCCTGCTGAAGGGGCCTTCTGAAAAGTCTGCAGCCTTATCTTCTTTCCATGGTAGGGAGCCAATCCCTGTGGAATGCAGGAGGAGAAAAACACAAACCCATCCCCGGGAAGGCTGGCTCTCTCTCTCCTGTGGAAGAAGTCACCTAAGCAAACTTAAAGTCCTTGAAAATAAGGCTTTTGAAATCATCTCCTCCTACACTGGTCATAAGATTTTTCTTTTTTTCCCTCCCCTTCTGATTTTGGTGTTCAGCTGCTCTTCATTTTGGAAAGTGAAAGATATCCTCTCCTAAAACATCAGCTAGTTTGGGATTTGCCTCAAATTGTCAGTAACCGACCTGCTGTTCACACTGTGGTGCAAAAGTTGTACATTTTACTGTTACTTTTATTACAACCAACAGAGGTACCATTGCACTGGCTCTTAGCTGTAGTTCTTAAAGGAGAAAATGTAAAATCAGGCAGTACAGAGTACTATTTAACCTCAATGCTTACGTGCTAAAGGTGTCTGAGAGTGTTTGAGTGGAGCAGCTGTGGGGCTGGCCAAGCCAGAGCCAGGAGAGGTCTTGACCTGTTGCATCTAAGATGCTGGGGAAGAGGCTGCTTGGTGCTGGTGTTGGCAGCAGCAAAGTGCCTGTTCTCTACACTGGGTTCAGGAAGGTCAAGCTGCCCACTACTGCTACCTCTGGGAGAAAAGTAATGAAAGTAAATTAGTGATAATTTCTCAGGGAACATTTAATCCCCTGTGCTGGCCGCTGTCATTCCCAGTCCTTCTCTTCCCTCTCTAGTAGTGATGGCAGCAGCAAGCCTGGTCTTCTAACTCTTGGCTTTTCTTCTCCTCTTAATTTCAGCTTCTAATTAATGGAGTAACATGATTATGTAGCAATTAAGTCTTGCTCAAGGTTTCCTGAATTTTAACCCCAGGTTTTTATCAGACTCGCAGTGTGTTGGAAGAAAGTTATTTCCTGCTTACCTCACTTTTTCTCTTTTGTAAGATATGGGTCAGTGCAAACTATTTTATGTGCCTTACAGAAACATTGGAACTTAGATCTCATCTAAGCAGCAAAGTGATTTTCTTTTTAAAAGACCCCTACCAATGGAGGAAACATTGCTCTGAAGAAATTTATGTTTAACATAGAGTAAAATATTCTGTTTCGATATTGATGAGGCAGAATTATTTTTTATTCCTGTGCGTTTTCTACAAAATCTCATATTGCAAAACAATGTCAGCAGGTGTATTATTGGTAGAGAATCAAAAGATAGATGAAACCACAGGCTTTGTTTTTTATAGATTAAAAGCATATGGTTAATTTAATTTAAATCCTATGGAAGTTTAGTGACTTATGGAGCTTGGCTCGATTTAGAGGATGTATGCTGTAACCACTTTAGAAAACTTGTACTAGTTTTTCATGGTTAATGACCATATGCTTCTGCTGCTATGTGGCCTCCATCTGGTGGCTAATTGAATACCTGAAATTTCTTGTTACTTGATAATTAATGATTCTTTGTAGACTAACCAATGACATGCCTGACTGACAGAATGTGGGTTCAAAGAAATAGAAGGATAGATTTTCAGTAAATGACTTACCATTTATATAACTTTTCAAGTAAAGATCTGTTTCCAGTGGCCTAAGACTGTAGCCTGTTTTAGGGACAGTGTTAGCGAGACGGAAAGCTCTTTGAGAATGGTACCTGTATGGTTTTGTTTTTTTTGAATAGAAGCAAGAGGAGTTGTCTAAGAAAGTAATTCAACCTGAAAACTAGAGATATTGCTTGTCTGTCCTTTTTCAATAAAAACAAAAAGATTACTTTTAGAAAAAGATGAAAGCATGTGAGAACAACCATAATAGTCTGGTTAGTCACCTGGATAGTAAGATACCCAGATTCTTTTTTCAGGATATTTATGGATATCTCTACAGCTTCAAATGATTTTAAGTAAGTTACTGCAGGATAATCTAATGGAGCTGTACTAAAGTGTTATTTTGGAGGCTGGTAGCTAATTTAAAATTGCATATTTGGCAAGAATTTAATTTTCAATCTCAAAAATCACTGATTTTGATGAGAACAATATCTAATAATTTTCCTTTTGGTTTTATCCTAAAAAATGTTTATTATTTTTCAGCTTGAATACTGAATTGGTAAGATTTATGTGCATGTATTGTTAACTGTGAGCAGATATTTCTGTAAACAGGGTACAGTTCACAGTGAGTCTCTGTAGCAGAGGTACTTAAGGGACAAATTCTTAAAGTGACAAATTCTTAAAGTGACAAATTCTGTATTTTTAAGGGCAGGTCTGAACCTATCAACAGAATTGAGCGGCAAAAACATGCCCGATGATATTAAATTAATATATCTAATATATTTCACATACATACATGGCCCCAAAAGATCAATTATTTATCAGCTTTGCCTTGCAAGTCTGTTTGTGTGGCCACTGGACTGAGACAGCAGTTCTGTCTCTTATCCCAGATGCACAACTGTTATCAACTTGACATTGAAGCCTTTAAAATAAACCAATAGGTATCTTTATCCTCTTTGTGCACATATATTTGCCCTTTGATGTGTTCAGCATCTCAGTACGTTATTTCAAGTAGGCTTTTAGAAGTATTTGACATTGAGTTAATTTTTATTCATAGAGGTAAACTGGTATTTACTATTTATTACTTTTAGTAAAAAGATGTAGAATAGTGCTACTTTGATAAGGGAACGGCATCATCCCTCAGAAATCCTGGATGGTTTATTCAGGTGTCTCTATGCAAGAACACATGTATTTGACCTCATTCGGCCCTCCCTCTGTCCCCCCTCTCTTCTCTCTGAAGACATACTCAGAAAGATTGTTTCCATGGTAATGTAAAAAATAAATTAATAAACAGGAAGCTTAGACAGTTTCTGAACCTAGATATGCTCCCCTTCCCACCTCAAATTCCTGATTCAAAATTATATTTATTTATCAAAATTTCCTGTATGCAGGTCTAGTTTATGTGAGGAAGATCATCCTAGGGTTCTAATTTTTGTCCTTCATGTTTTTCATCAGTGTCACAATCCCTCACTCACTAGGTTGGTGTGGATTACTCTGTTTTCAAGTAATACTATGTAGTATGTCTTCAGATTATGCATACAGTGCCCAGCACAGCGGGACATCATTGTTATTTGATGGATACTTCTGCATTACACATAACAAATGATTTTGAGGGCATACATTTTTTATGCAATCAATTTGCTTTTAGTCTTCTAAATGTCAGTTATTACTATAGGGATTCAGTGAGACTTAAAATATGGGACAACACTAATGCAAATAATTCAATAAACTGAATATCTTATTTACATAGATGTCTTATTCAATCTTGGTATAATGCATCAGACTCATTACTGCATTCCTGAGCGGATGCTTAAAGGTAAAAACCAAAACCTGACAAACCACTGGAACGAACTGGAATACAGTTAATTTTCAATTCCTCTTTTCTGTAGTTCTATAGCATAGTTAATGCTTTCTGAGTGCCAACAAAAATTGTCCCTGCTGAGAATGAAATTGCTGGCAAATGTAGAATATATGCTGTATTTTATTTCTTGTTTTTCGTCTTTGTTGATGTGCAGTAATAAAGCCAAGTTTATCTGATGAAGTTTTGTATGCAATGAAGGCACTAGTGGAAAAATATAAGTAATTGTAAGTGTTTTATTTATCCTGTTTATGAAGATGTATTTCCCATCATGGTTCTAAAATATTAAAAAATCAATTTTTACATTCTAAGGAAATATGCATTTGTAAAGTACATGAACACAGCAAATAAACTATGCTTAATTTAAAGTATACCTGTCATGGAGATAGGATCAATTTGTGCTGCTCCCTCAGATGGATAACATTGATCTTTGTCTCTTTTAAAGTGGTGTAACTACCAGGCACTCCCACTTTTTTGGTGTCTATCTTGAATGTTCTCATAGAACTGGATTTGACAAGGTTACTCAGCATTTTCTGAAAGTAACATCCATTTAAGTGCTCCCAAAATGCTCACTGAATTACTTAAAATGACTAGTCAGTTCTTAAATGTAATGGTCTTGGCCTCGCACTACTTGAAGGTAGGTGATGTACCTGTAGGAGGTGAATGAAGTTTTGCTGAACAAATTAGTTTGACTGCTTTGCCAGTTCATCCTTCAGTCTATCAGAGGACAATGCTGTAAAACTATTGGAGCTTGAGGCTTTCTCATTTGGAAGTAGGCTTGAGTACTTTATGCAAATACCTATGCACTTCATGCACGGTAAAAAAGAATTCCTTTCAAGAAGATTCAAGAAGCCTAGGAAAAGAATAAAATAAGAAAAAAGAACTCAATTTTCATGTAGAATACAGCAGAGAGGTGCTTAGCAACAGTAATTAAAAAAGCTTTCTACTTTAAATAGTCAGTGCAATGGGTGCTTCCTTTGAGAGGGAGGGGAAAAAAATGAACTCAAAACATTAAACAAAAAACCCCAAACAACAAAACAAGAAGGTAAATATCTTGCAGGAGGTGGAAAACCAACACTGCTGTGACTTCTCAGCTGAATGTAATTCTGAGAAAATTAATCCACTTTAGCTCTTTTTTTTTTTTTTTTTTTTTTTTTTAAAACTTAGACATGAATGAGAGACNTTTTTTTTTTTTATGAAGCTTACAATAGCAGGAAGAACAAAAAAAAAAGAGTTAAAAAATCACTGAGCATTAAAAGTGCGTACTCTAAATGAATGTGGATAAGAGCAACAGCAGATATTTTGTCTCTAGTCAACAGTAAATTCTGTTCTCTTGTTTTCTTTACTACCTATACCTTTTACAGGTAATTTACACTTTAACTGTTCTTTCTCTCTTTAGATGGGACACACTAGCATTTTTTTCACATGAACAGCTAAAAAGAGCTGTTAGAGGATATATTTTTGTAATGGTTACTTTAAAGTTCCTTTTTCGTCTTTACTTAGCTGAACAGTGTTCAGCACTTTATGTACCTGTATTGTGAGGTTGCATTTTGGGAGGTATTTTCCTTCTTCGTTTCCCCTCATTCACACATTTTCCATTTAAATCCCATTTTTTTTCAGTTTTCTCATGGAAAATAAGATTTTAAAAGTCATTTCAAGTCTTGTCTCACCATTCTCAGGAACAATATCCACAGATGTCAGAGTGTAAGAGAAAGGAGTTTTTGCAGACATCATATTTCTCTAATGGATGAAATAAAGGGAATTACTTCTATCTGCTGCACACTAATCTCAAGATCTCATTCACTGCAGATACTGTGTTCTGATTGCTGTGTAACACGTTCTGACTTTATTCTCAAGCTTTCAGGAGTTTATGTGAAACATAAATTGCTAGATTTACTCCCGTGGTGTTTATATGAATGTGTACTTTTTTCCTTAGGTTCCTTTGCCTAGAGTAAATAAATTAATTACGATATTGGAATATTGTGCTTTTCTCTCATCAGCACCAACTTTCTTAGTGTATGGATTTTAAAAGCAAACCTGAATACATTAAGGCAAACAAGCCTCCCTCCTCACAAATAATGACCTTGTGATGCAAACCAAAAAGTTTTGAGAACGAGATAACTAATTTTTAAGGACTCTGTGGTTTTCTTACATATTAATTTCATAATGTCACCACATATATATGGGCAGATATGTCTCAATGCATCATTACTGCTATAAAATGAAGGCAACTACACAGGACTGTGCTTTATAAAATTCGTAACTGCTGAGTCTGTTATGGAAATACCGGAATACAGATCCAGAACAGCTTGTGAGAATTATATAACAGAGGACTTAATGACAGCTCAGAGAACAGGAGGAAGCAGTGATAAGATCTTTCCACGCAGTATTAGCCGAAACTAATTTTCAGTATGTGCATGCATTGGTATAATAACAAGTGCAATAAGAAAAGGTTGCATGGGTAGGAGTAAAGGTGTGAGAGAGATAGTGCACTCTTGGAGCACTTTTAAAGCACTTGAGTAAAGTGACAGGTACACTCTGCTCGTTCAAAAACCACACAGAGTGGTGGCGGAATGGTGCTACATTCAATTGGTGGCCTAGGTGTTCCCCAGGTGTTCTCTAGGGCTCAGTGTTGGGGCCAGTCCTGTTTAATATCTTAATTGGTGATCTGGATGAGGGGATCGAATGCACGCTCACTAAGTTTGCAAGTGAAAGTTAAGCAGGAGTGTTGGTCTGGGTAGGAAGCCTCTGCAGAGGGATCTGAACAGGCTGGATCAACTGATCAAGTCCATTGTCAAGAGGTTCAGTAAGGTGAAGTGCCAAGTCATGCATCTGCGTTGCAGGCTACAGGTTTGGGGAAAAGATGCCCAGCAGAAAAGACCTAGGGGTACTGGTTGACATCCAGCTGAACATGAGACAGAAGTGTGCTTGTGTGGTCAAGAAGACCAGTGGGAAGTGATTATCCCTCTGTACTTGACATTGGTGAGGCTGCACTCACATATTGTGTCCAGTTCAAAGCCTCACACTTCAAGAAAGACATTGAGGTGCTGGAGCTTGTTCAGAGAAGGATGAAGGAACTGGTGAAGGGTCTCATGAATAAGACCTATGAGGAGCTGCTGAGGAAGCTGGGATAGGTTCACCTGTAGAAAAAGGGGCTCAGGAAAGATGTTATTGCTCTCTACAACTACCTGAAAAGA
Organism: Serilophus lunatus; assembly: GCA_013399895.1. Classification (NCBI taxonomy): domain Eukaryota; kingdom Metazoa; phylum Chordata; class Aves; order Passeriformes; family Eurylaimidae; genus Serilophus; species Serilophus lunatus. The sequence goes on along the minus strand of VXBA01003016.1, from coordinate 180,841 downwards.
GATTGTATCAACATGGAGGATTGTTTCTTCTCCCAGGCAGCCAGTGATAGGACAAGAAGAAATGGTTCAGGTTGGGCATCAGGAAGAATTTCTTCACAGAAGGGATGATTAAACATTGGAAGAGGATGTCCAGGGAGGTGGTGCAGTCACCACTATCCCTGGAAGTGTTGAAGACATGACTGAATGTAGTACTTAGTGCTATGGTTTAGTCAACATGGTGGTGTTATACCAGCTAAAGAATCCATCAGCATTTTAGGATATTGAGAGAAAATACAATGCATTACTACTTTGTTCCTAGACCATGCAGTTAAAGAATTTCTCTTAAAAAAAAATCCAAACAAAACCAAAACAGAAATCTTAAGGTCGCTCTATATTAACCATGCTGCATGCATGTATATTTGGTATGTTAAAAAGTTCTCAAATGCTTGTTTTGCTTCAGGATTGCATAAATCACACATTCACCCTGAGACCTTGATCTAAGTGCTCTGACAAGTTTTCTCAAATGTGCCTGTTGAATGGTATAATTGGATATTATAAACATGTTTCCTTTTTGATGCTCTGACTCCAGCTTTTGAATCTGTGAATAACAGAACAACAATTTTTCTGATGTATTTACTAAATAATTTTTTTTCCTGGTCAACTGGGAATCTGCCCTCTACTGCCTCTCTGAAGTATCATTTCTGCTGGGAATAATAAGGATTCTTTAGCCCGTAATACTAGTGTCAATAATTTTGATTTACAGTGCTTCACACTTTGACATTCACTTAAATTAGCTTTGAATATCTGTTGCCTGATTAGACAGAAATTTTAGTCTACTTTGCTAGGTGTACTGGTTTGGGGGGGGCTGGAATTGCGGGGGGATGGTCAAAGGGGGGCTTTGGGGGTGTTCCTTGGNGGACCAGGGTGGCGGGGGGCACGGCAGCGGCTTATCGTTTCCCCCGGGGCTGTCTCAGGATGGGCGGTGGTGGCTCCCCAGCCTCCCAGGAGTGTGGGACGGAGCAGGGATGGGACGGTCCTTGCTCCTGCTGTTTCCTGGGAGCGTGGGCCAGCGGCACGCAGCCGGGGGCGGGCAGCGGCCAGAGCCAGTTCCCCAGGCCTGGGGGCAGTGTGGGGCCGGAGCAGGGACAGCGCTGTTCCTGCCTGCTGCCCCCCTCCCTGCACGGTGCGTGGCCTGGGACCGTACCTCCCCGTGCGGGGCATGGCGGCCTCCCGGGGCGGGCAGTGGCCTTGGGGCACGGCCGTGGGGAAGCCCCAGCGTGCTCATGGGTGGTGGCTAGGGCAGTGCCGTGGTGTGGCAGCCCCAGGCCGGCCCCAGCCAGGAACCTGAGCGTGGCCACCGCTTTCGGACAGCAACAGGGGCCAACGGTGGCACCGTACTAGTGATAGGGGCGGCAATGGCGCCGGGGCGTTCCCCAAGATGCCACGGTTGTGAAAACAAAGATGGCGGGCGGGACCGAAACTCGTGATTTCTTCGACGGGAAAACATTGGAACCAAGGCGGGGCCCGGCCCTGCTAGACCAATGGAAAGATGGCTTGGCCAGGAAGAAGGCAATGAGATCCACGTGAGAACGAGAAGGCTTAAAAGCAGAGGGCAACAGCCTTCCCCAGGCTCTTCTTTGGCTGCTCTGAGGGGAAACAAAGCTCCTGTCTTTTGTGCTCGCAGGCCCCCACAGTGTGGTTTCCACCCATTTCCCTCAGCAAGCAAGTAACCCTTCAGAGAGGTGGTGGGAGGGAGTAAGTTTCACTTCTTTTTGTGTTTTTCAGAGAGCCTGAAGGGCTGAGAAGTGCTTCCAGGAGAGAGGGAAGGGAGAGAGACAGCTTTTCCTACCCTTCCCCCTGTTCTTTCCCTAGCCGTCTAGCTGGAAGAGCAGTTCCTTTTCTTTTGTGGTTTTTTTTTTTTTTTCTTTTCCCTTTTGTGTTTTTTCTCCTGTGCATTTCTCTGTGTAATTTTGAGGTCCCTTTGGGGTATCTTGCCTTCCCTAATTTAAACCGCCTGTAATAAACTGTTCACCTGCTACAATCTCTATTCAGTTTTCTGTCACCTTTATTGAACTGCCCCTAAACGATAAAAGTGGTCCTAAACCACCACACTAGGAGAGACACCTTGCAGAAATAACTAAAAAACAACTGTTCAGTGTAGACAAAATGTACATAATGGGAGGAAATCTCCAATGGAAATACGCAGCACTGAGTATCTTGGTGATGAATGTGTCTGAATGCAAGAAGAATATTGTTGAGTTGAGACATATTTGTGTAAGTTTTTTTAGTTGTGGCAGCCACAACTTTATAATTTTTTTAATATATTTTTTCATAATTCTAACTTTGATTTTCTTATTTTTAATCTAGTATTCTGTGTTGTCTTGCTCCCAAGGAGAATGCATGTGTGAAATCTGAAATCAGCTACTTTAACAGGCTTTGAACTACAGTCCTCTTGAAAATCCATTATGTGTGCATGCACATGTGTGTGTAATTACATTCAGCAAACCAAATCTTACGGACATAGGAGTTAAACCTGTTAATGGATCTGCAGTTAAATTTTCAGTGTAGCACTTGTGTATGTTAGCTCTGCTCTTAGTTAAAAAGAACCAATGTGTTTCCATCTGGAATTCCATTATCACTTTTTTTTTTTTTTTTTGTTGAAAATAATGGTTCCAAGTGATCTGCTGAGAACAGTAGTGTATGATAGTTTATTTTAATTTTTTTTAAAATATTACAAAATTTTTATGACCTTTTGTAATGTTAAATTGAGTAAATTCTTCTTGAACCCTAAAATCATTATTTTCTTCAGCTTATTAAAAACTTTTAAAAGTATATTTGCTCCATATTCATCAGTAGCTTACTTTAAGACAAAAGATAATGGCAAATCATTATAATTAGTTAAACTACAATCTACAGAATTATTAAATAGAAAGGAATATAGTTTTATAGTTTATAGTCTGACATGTTCACACCCTGGAGGTGTTTAATAAGTGTCACAATACATGAGTAACATCTAGTGTTTCTCCCCTAACTGCAACATTGTGGATTTCAATACATTAAACTTTAAATTAATGCTTTATTGCACATGGCATCCCGACTTTTTAAATTTTCTCAGGGGATAGTGTATAAACTGGACAAAAATGCATGAAGATTTAATGATAGCATTGTAATTGTCACAAACAGCACTCTGAATTTTGTCATTATTCACCATTTGACCAAAAAATTTCATAACTTCTGGGATGCAAAATTAACCCTGTAGTTGGTGAGGATGCTCTTATTAGTTATGTGGATTTATTTGTGCTAAAAGCACCAGACAGAAGAGACAGATTAATTCTAGATGCACTTTGTCCCCATGTAATAATTCTGTTAATAATTCACTTCTTCAAAGCATTGTCGACAACCTAGAGCACAGATTTTAGTGAAGGAATAAGTCTTGTAAAATGTGTCCACCACAATTTATTTTTAATTTACTGAATTTGGAGACTTAGTCTGAGACTCAGAGTCACAGAAGACAGAGTGCATTTTGAGTCATTCTCATTTTGATAAGAAACTGTCTGACATTTGAGAAATGACCTACTCCGTAATCGGAATCAGAATATATAAAAGCTCTGTGATACAAAATTGTTTTCTTATTCAAATTGGACTCCTGTTCATAAGCCATTAACTGAGTTGTGAATTTCAGCTGATAAAGTCAGGCTGATGTTTTTTCATGAACTTGTCTAGAGGTATTGTAGAAAACCATATTGGCAGGATATTCAGGTGCACAGAATGTGAACTCTTGGGAAAATGTGAACAAAATGAATAACGTTAGTATCCCTATAAGAACTGGTTTCCAAGAGTGAGTCAGACACTTGATTTTCTTAAGAGGTGTTATTTAATATTGATGTTTTCTTGGGAAAAAACTCCTTACAGTAAAAGATAGATACAACATATTTGTGGATATCTGTCAGTGTAAACACAGAGCATATTAGTGAGCTTGCAGAAAAGTGAAAGAAAATTCAGTGTCTGTATAAAGTTGAGATCTGAACTTAGATCTATTTGATGCAGCCTAAGTAATTCCCTCCCAACTTCAGCAAAATAAGATGCTTGCTTCCTCAAGTAATGTAAAAAGTTTGCATAGTCCAAGGCAGTGGCCATGTTACAGATCTGAAGGCCACTGCAACACTCAGATGTCTGGACACTGGGAAATATTAGAGGATACTGCATAACAACAAAGGTACAGGTGTTCTTTTGTCTTCCTGGAGGTGGTTGGGAGGATAAAACCTGTCCCCAGGAGATTAATTTGATCTCTGTGCTAGATGGCAGTCACTCTTATGTTCATTCCTGATCTCCACAATCCTTTAGATGTGTTGTACTTCTGATTCTTTTCCTAGAATCCTTCAGTTTTATAGAAATGTGAAAGATTTGTCTTTATTGTTCACTCTTGCATGGGTACATTTGCACTTGGGAATTGCTCTTCTATATATACAGATTCTTTATATCAATTTCATATTATGCTGTAACTTTGTAATGTCTTTTTATTTTTTAAAAATCCATGTCATGATGTGAAACATTAGCAGACTATTGTAGTAGTGAGCAAAGTCATCAGAGGAATTTTTGGCAATGAAAAAATTATTTAAAAGAGTAATTTTTAGTGATATATTTATCCTAACCACTTACCTATGTGTTAACTTCAGCATTATTAAACTATTTTGACTGATGAAGTTCTCTTAGAAGTGGTGCTAAAACTGCAAAGCTGAATCAGCTGATTGAAGGGGTCAATCTTCCATCAGTATTTTGCTGATTTGACAGGAAATAATACTGAATAGATAGGGTAAGCAAGATCGTATATGACTGAGAAGGGCAATTACACAATTTATATGATCTAAATAAAAGAAATGTGATTGCTCCTTGAAGTGGAAAATTACTTTAGAGTCAATGTGTGAACTTCACTTGTTAAATATATGTAACCAACCTGGTTTTGGAAGATCCAGTCTAATTGGAATATCTGTTAAAAAAAGGTTTCCTAGTTATAATGCATAATAAAATGAAAATATTTTCAAAGACATCAAAGGAAAGCTTGATTTTTATATTATGTCTTTAAAATGTAGCTCAAATAGCTGTTCTTCAGTTTTACTTGAGGGCACAGGATAGGTTCTGTGTTCCATGTTTAGATAGCTATTCAAAAATACGATTAAAATTTGAGATGGTGATAGATTCCTGTAAGAGATTTTGCGTTTAATAATGTCAACTTTTTAATGCAGAAATTTTCTGTTCTCCACAAGAGTACACTGATCAAACTACTTGTTGAAAAGGATTGCTCTTCCTTTCCTTATATCTAGGATACAGTTTTCAACATTTGTGTGATTTGTTTTTGTCTGGCATTTATCAGATTACCATTTGTACCTGATGGTTTGCTGAATTATTTTGTATCTATTATCAGATTTTTTTTTTAGGAAAAAATTAATCTGGTACACATCTTTTTTAGGCATCTAAGTATTTATATATTTTAATATTTTATATATTTATATTTTTATTTTATTTTATATCTTTTTATTTTCAAAGTTATATAGTAGATTCATAGAAACTTCTTGTAAATTTTGTCAGGGCTCTCCTAGGTCAACAGTTTGCTAAGAGTTTATCAAACCTTAATTAAGATGATTTATTTCCTCATTTGTCTGAAGATGATGATTTGAAGAATTTCCAGTTTTTCGCTGTAGTTTCCATTGTGACTAGGAACTATTATATCCCATAGTTGTTGGGACTATAAAAAGAAAAATAAAGTAAAAGAGGACATCTTAGCACATGAATTAAAAAAAACAAAACATCAACAAACCAGAACAAATAAAATGCCAAAACTTAAACCCACAGTACCTTATCAATAATTGTTCATGTTGCTTATCAAATATAAATGATTAAACTGTAAATATTCTATTATGCTTTTATAGTCATATAAAAAGTAATATTTTTATCAGGTGGAGATAATGGATTTTTCTTATTTTCAGCCAAAAGTTCTGCAGAATAAGTATAGAAAACTATTTCTAAATGATTCAAAATTCCAAAGAATATAATTTTATACTGTAAGAAAAGCATCTCCATAGACATGTATTTCTTCCAATATAAACAGAATATTGAGTTTTAAAGGACTGTTTAGTCTACTATTGAAAGATGTCACTAGAACAAATGGGTATTTATGAGTCATCCAAAATTATGGTTAACACTGTTTATTCAAGAAAGAGTTAGCAGCAGAAAAAACTAACAAGGAAAACACTGGACTTTGCATTTGATGTATTCCAATCAACACCAGTTTGTTTTGTTTGTTTTTTTCTGGAACGTAACAGAAAACACAAGAAGTTTCTATGAATCTACTATATAGCTTTGAAAATACTTCAGTTAAATATAGATTACTGATTTCCGTAGCCGAGACAACCATGCAAGATTCTTAAGTTTCAAGGTTTGTTGTCTCTCATAGCTTTTTTGTACCTAAGAAGGATGGAAAAATGCTTGGTTTGATGAATTCCGTCTTTTTGTGTTTTTATTTAACATCTGTATTTTCTCCAGCACCAAATAAATTTTAAACAATGATTTAAACACATTTACTGACACATCTCTTAGATTTATTTTTTTCCAGTAAAACCTTGTTAGCCTTGTGTTTTTCAAGGAGCCCTAGGTAAAGCATAGAACAGACAAACATTCTGTGGCATTCTAGATATATTGACCGTCCTGCACTTTATATACAGGGCAACAAAATGGTTTAATGTGCAATTCATACATATTTTTCTGTGCCTTCCTAGAATCAGCACTGAAGAATGGACTAAAGTCCCTATTTTTGACACAGCTGTTGTCGAGTTACACATTGAAAGCCATAATATTCCTTTTAAAATAATGCATTGATTCTATTTGACATTCACTGATGTTTTAGGTGCTAACAAAACTGCTGTTCTGCTCATGCAAATGACCAACCTGTAGGTTGTTAAACAAACCCACTGAACAAGAAAAAAACAACTTGTGTTGTTTCCATAGACTTCGGATCAGTGTGGAAATCCACACAGTAACATGAAAAGACCTCAACAAGACCTTGCATACTAGACAATTCTGTATTTATCTGAAAACTTGTAATTATAACTTCTGCTGTGATGTTGCCTGAGGCTTTTAAAACATCACTTACTTCAGAAGAAATCTGAAATTTACACAGCATAAAGAGGAAACCAAATAGTTCTCCCCTCCTTCGTTTCTTCAATTCTGCACAAATTATCTAACCAACAATGCATCATTTTTCCTTGGTGTTTAGATTTTAAGAAAAAGAACAGTTGCAAGCCATCAGGAAAACTCAGCAATTAGGGTTTCAGAGACTAATCCAATGTACTCCTGCAGTTTGACAAAGTAAGGGACTACTTTCGATTTTCAATTATCTGAACAGTCCTTGTGCCCATAATAATGTCAGTTCATTCAAGGAGTTGCAGAGCCAACTGCTATGTTAGTAAGGAAGTATTATGTAGTAGAAGGGTCAGGAAAAAGTGTCTCTAAATGGAGGATTGAAGCTGTTATGTCACTAACTCCTTCAGGCTCCTACTTGCTGCAGACTACATCAGCAATAAATAAGGTTGGGTGATGTAATTATTTTGTTCCCTTTCTGTCATGCACTGTTGAAAACTTTTGTTTTACATTGCCAGTGTTTTGCTGGTAGCAGATGATTATCATTACAGTGCATCCTAAATCATGAGTTACTGTGTATTTTTAAATTTCTGTTCTAATATATTCCTATCACTGCTATAATGGTTGCAAACATCTTAGTGTCTCTTCAGTTAATTGTGGAAGCTGAATGATGTTGTCTAACTTCCAGTGATGCAGAAGAAAATATGTACTTGCATGCTGCTATTATTCAAATTGAATTTGCAAGCTGAACAGTAAAGAGTCTTCAGTTCACAGCATATTTTGCACATAAATTTAAACAAGGTGCTGAACTGTGACATCCAGAACAAAAAATTATATGAGCAGGTTGCTGAGCTTGTTATGCACTGGGCATTCTGAGGCTATAAAGTGATACAATACTATAACTAAACCTTTTGTGGTATCCAAACGGGTTTTTTTTCTTAGTCTTTGAGGTGACTTCTTGATCCAGATGAACTCCTGATTTACTGTGTGTTGTGAAGGTAGCACGCCAAAATTTTCTGCCTTGTATTATTAGCCACCTATGTCAGTTTTCATCCTATTCTCTCTGTGCACTGAAGGAATCAAAAGTAACTTTCAGATGTAATGTGTTATATTTGTGATGATTTCTGACACTCAGGCATTATCAAAAGTTGGTGAGAAAACAAAATCCTTCTGTTAGATCTGGGTCATCTCTAGGATACCTTTAAGGGATGTGGTAAGTCTTACTCTCCTTTTGGTCAAATCCAGACCTTGTTAATTCTACTTTTGAATTACTGATCTCATACACCGGCACTTCACGGACATCATCTCAATGTTGCATAAGAAATCTTGCTTTCCTCATTTTTTTTCTTATGGTGATAGTCTTCTATGAACAGGGACTTTATTAATGTCAGAACATACTTCTCACATTGATTTGCTTTTTTGACGGCGATCTGCCAGTGGTTGCTACATTTGTCTAGATCAGAAGTCAGAAATAATTATTTGCGTGTTCTTAAAAAGAATACCTGAGGAAGTGGTTGCATGCATACTAAGATACAAATACCTGGAGGATTTGTATTGTCTGGGTGTAACAGTTGATTTTATACCATTCAAATATGGCTTTATTTATTTCATTCTGCTTTAAAAATAAGGAGTGAATCATCATTTCTGGTTAGCAAAACATTGTTTATGTTTTGATAGAATAATTTTCAGGGCTTAAACATAAGCAGTAAAATGAAAGTGCTATTTTAGAAGTTAGCTACAAACCCATGAAACTTACTTCCTGGGGGTTTTTTTAATTTATTTTTTTTTTTTTGTAGCATTAGCCTAATTTTTTTTGTTGTGGTTTAACCCCAAGTGGCAGCTAAGGCTCACACAGCTGCTTCCTCTCTCCCCTCAGTGGGATGGGGAAGAGAATTAGAAGAATAAAGGACAAAACTCTCTGGTAATGCAAAAAATTTCACTAAAGCAAAGCAAAACAAGGATTTCATTCACCACTTCCCATCTGGAGGCAGGTGTTCAGCCATCTTTGGGAAAGCAGGGCTCCATCACATGTAACAATGACTTGGGATGACAAATGCCATCACTTTGAACATCCTTCAGCTTCCTACTTCTTCCTCCAACTCTATATGCTGAGCATGATGACATATGGTGTAGAATGTCCCTTGGGGATATTTCATATCTATCTATCTATCTATCTATCTATCTATCTATCTATCTATCTATCTATCTATCTATCTATCTATCTATCTATCTTTATTGATATAAAATTGGTGTTGGCTGTCCTGATTGTGTCCCTTCCCAATGCCTTGTGCACATCCAGCCTCCTCACTGGAGGAGAAGGTGAGAAGCAGTAAAGTTCTTGGCTCTGTGTGAGCCCTGCTCAGCAATAATGAAAATATCCTTGTGTTATCAAAACTGTTTCCAGTACAAATCTAAAACACAGCCCCATATCAGCTACTTTGAAGAAAATGAACTTCACCCCATCCAAAACCACCACAAGTTTTTACAGCTAAAAGACGTTTTGACTGTCAATACAAAGCCAAGAGTCATTTGAGGTATTGCACTACCGTGTTTGGCTTTTATGTAACAGGTGCATTTTTTTAGTTTTTGTGAGACATTTAGGTTTTGTGGGTAGTAAGGTGTTCCAGCTGACTCTGGCACTTTCAGAAGACACTTTTATGCTTTTGAATAATGTTAACTATTTCTGAGTTAACTAGTGTGCTTTGGTATTGCAAAGGAAGATAATGCAGGTATCCCCAAAACGTCAGACAGTGGAAGGACTTAGGAAATTTTATGCAAAACTTTTTCCTTTTAAAGCCTTCTTGTGGATGGCGGGGGAAAGCAAGCAGCCAATCAATGTGATTGATAAAGCAAGCTCCAACTTTATTGCCCAGCATTACATCTTTTATACTTTTTACATAATATATTCATAGCAACAAGGCATAATTGGCTACAGCTTATAGATCATAATTTGCATGTTCCTCCTACTTGTAATTTCTTTAGCAATGCTTACAATTTCTTTGTCTACTGTTATTCTTTCTGTTCCTATTTTGCTACCCATTGCTTCATAGTTGCAGCTGCTGTTCTCTCGTTCTGTTCTCTATCTAGCTACTTATTTTTTCATAGTTGTAAACCACAAGGCTAAAGGATAAGATGACTGTTCACTGTTCTATTCAGCATGACTTGCTCTTTGTTCTGTGGCCTTCTCCCCTGATTCCTGCTTACTTTAGCTAGCATGGAGTTTCCCACAACAGTGGCTCCAGGGATCCATGTCCCTGTTCTGTCAACCATTCTTCGACACCTTCTTAACAGCTTGGTTGGCCCCCCTTGCAGAGTCTTCAAGGTTCTCTGTGAAAAAGCTATCTTTTCAGGGAGTTGACTGCCCTGCAGGGCTGCAGAGGGAGAGAAATCCAAGTTTAAGTCTCCCAGCTAACAAAAGTCTCTTGAACAAAAATGCTTATTTAAGTATTTCTCTATCTCTTCACTATCTCTTGTGCACGGTCCACTCAATTCTCCTACAGGGTATGCTGAGCAGTTTTGTACTATTACTCCTAAAACATTCTTTACTGTGACAGCTTTGACTCAAAAGACATGTTCAACTCAAAATTTCCTCTCTGTGTAGCAAAGAGTAATTCTGAGATGTCATTCTCCTTTGAAGCAGTTTGTGACTCTTCCATCATCTGTTAGAGATGGGATTTGTAAACCTTCAGGGTATTCTTTATAGCTCACCATCTTGGAAACGTGTTTGTGGAGAATATAAAGGTTGTAATGACACTTTTCCTCATGATATAATTGTTTATTAATTTGGGCTGTGGATGGTGATAATTTCAAGTAATTTAGTTTAACTGATAGCTATTGCATTTTTAAAAATCATTGCTGGAGTTATAGAACAGTACTAGTTTTCCTAAATGTGCTTCACTACTGAAGCAAATGGAAAAAAGGAAAGAAAAAATTTCCGTAACCCATTATGGAAGTGCAGCTTAAATGTACCTTAAGGGTCTAGAGACCAAGGACCGATTCTATATCCTAAAAAAATTATCACAAAAATTCCCCCATATGTAAGTACAATTATGGTACAGACACTGGAAGGTTATCTGTGTATGCTAACAAAATATCTACTACTGTTGTTTTCGGGTTTACACCTGGAGAAGTAGCTGCCAGTGGTGCCTAAAAGCAGAGGAAGAAAACAATGTTAGGAGAGGTTAAAGAAAAGAGCAGGTTCTTTATTGGAGCTCCCAGATTCAAAGACATGCCCCGAACTATCCTTATCACTCCCTATTTATAACATTCATTGATTCCTCCAGCCTTGACCCATCCAACCAGCATTCTGTCTCACCTCTGACACCCCCCTGCAGTCTTTCCAGGCTCTCTGGATTTCTATTTTGTTTTGCCGCCTTCTGTTTGCCCCAAATAGAATGCCAAAGACAGCTTCAAAAATTATGGGAAAGGCCTAACAAGCAGGCCCATGAGTGAAACTATACAGTCAAGCTAAACTCCCAGAAACAGGTGAAAAAACCCCAAAGCATCACCAGGTTGGTACAACTTCTGAAGTAATTTATACCATGTGTAAATTGTGCATAAGTTATGAAGGGTAATGAAGTCATCTTCTGGCTCCAGAATCAGCTGGAGCTTTTCACTTTTACTCTTTGTTATAGACACAACAATCACTTTATGGAAAGAAGGTGCTTCAAAAGAATGATGTAAATTAGCCTCGGATAATTTCTTACCTACAATTTTTTTTCTTTAGAAAACAAAGTGTCCTGAAGTGTCTCTAAAAGGAAATTATCTAGAGTTACACTTTCTGCCAGGTGATGGTTTATCATCAGAAAGATTGTTCTTTGATGTTGCATCTAATGTAACGCTATGCTCAAAAGTTGTCTCCTTAGTGATAGACAGCTGTAATGCCTCATATTGCTGTGATGCACCAAAGTCTTCCTCACTTTGACCATAAAATCATAGAATGGCTTGGGTTGGAGGGGACCTTAAGGATCGTTCCAACCCCTCTCTTATGGACAGAGACACCTTTCATTATGCAGGTTACTCAGTGCTCCATCCAACCCGACCTTAAACACTTACTGAGACAGGGAATGGACTTCTCTGGGCAAACTATTCCAATACCTCACCAACCTTACAGTTAAGAATTTTATTCTAATATCTACTCTAAATCTATTTCAGTTTGAAGCTATTCCCCCTTGTCCTGTCATCGCTTACCCATGCAAATAGTTCTCCTCATCCTTCTTGTAAGCTCCTTGCAGGTACTGGAAGGCTGCAAATATGTAATCTTGAGGCCTTCTCTTTTACGGGCTGAACAGTCCCAGATTCTCTTAACCTTTCCTCATGGAAGTGCTTCATTTCTCTAATCATCTTGGTGGCCCTTCTCTGGTCTCTCTGTAACAGTTGATGTCCTTCCTGCTCTGAGTACCCCAGAGCTGGATATACTTAGAAGAGCAGAGTAGAAGGGCAATATCACCTCCCTTGACTTGCTGGCCATGCTACTTTTGATGTAGCCCAGGATACAATTGGCTGCCTGGGATGCAAGCAGACATTGCTAGTTCATGTCCAGCCTGTCATCCACCAGCACCCCCAGGTCTTTCTGGGCAGGGCTGCTCTTGATCTGGTCATCCCCCAGTCTGTATTGCTACTAGGAGTTGCCCCAGCCCAGGTGCAGCACCTTGGTCTTATTAAACTACATTAGATTCCCATGTGCCTACTTCTCGAGCTTTCCCTCTGGATGGATACTTCCCATCCTTTAGGAATGTCAACCACATCACTCACCTTGGTGGCATCTGCAGATTTTTTGGGCATACACTCGATCCTTTTGACAGTGTTGTGGAGATGTCCTATAACCACCTACTCGTTTAATAATACCGCAGTTTTCTGCTAATTTCTGTTTGCCACAGAGCTGACTGCTGCATAGGGCTGTGCTACTCCGTATTTTTTCAGACACTTTGTTCTAACATGCTCTGTATGCTAGTACTTACCTAAAAGTGAGCATATTGTATCTTTTAGACTTTCTTCTGTGCTCTTACAGCAATCACGACTGGATAATTTCTGCACCCTAGACATAGTGTTGTAAGATATACAATCACATCAAATCTGTTGAGTGATTCTGTAATTATGTTTAATTTACTGTCTTTGCTGAGATGTGGTATGCTTTCCTTAATTAGCTGTTTGACAAATGTTTTATAATCAGTATCTACAATGAGAATTGAAAAGTTCTAAAAGGCATTCTTCTTTTAAAAGTCAGTATTCCAGTGGGATAGTAGGGGAAAATGGGATTACAAGTTTGTAATGAGCAGCTGGTTACATATTGCTGTGCAACAAAAGAAAAAAAAAGTGAAAATTATGAAAGGAAAAAGAACTTAAAAAACACACTTGCTAAGTAAGAAGAGGAGAGAAAGAACTAATTCCTCACAACTTGTCTCTGAGTTTCTGTCAGAAACATGAGTCTGGATTTTGTAAAGTTCTTCAGTCGTTTAGATGTTCATGAATAAGACATTTCCTGTTTCCATACTGCTGAATTGTCCAGTCTGAAGTTTATCAGAAATGGCAACTGAAAAGACATTTTCTGCCAGGCTTTGGTGTTTTGTTTCCTTTGGGTCTGTGCAAACCTGCATTTGCTGACATAAGCAACATGAATTAGAAAGAGTAAGGTACTGTTTTAGTGTTAGTGTAAGGAGGGGTAGACTTAAGTTGCATGACTAATGGATTTTGGGTTTAAAATTCAGTGTGCTAGAGTCTAATAATATTACCTATTAGAAAATGAAATTGATGGTGCTTGGAACACCCTCCATACATACACAAAAATCTGTATATGGAAATGATAAAATAGAGAAAGTAGCTATGCATTTGCATTTTAGTTTGCACATTACAGAGGTGTTCCTTTTTGCTCTCTATACAAGACAATATTCTTGGTCTACCAAGATTCTCTTGGCAGTTTTTTCTAAGATGATGACTTTCCTGCTTTGTTTCAGATTTGTGATACGCTGTTGAAAGTTATTTCCAAAACATATTTAGTTTTTCTTCAAAGGCAATTTTTTATAAATCTATGTGTAAAATAGTTAGCTTGAATGCAGACTATTTCTATGAGATATAAAGTAGTTCTAAATCTAGTATAATGACATTTGAAACAGCGTAGAAATTCTTTTGCCAAGCAGCTTACCATATTATTAATGATGCTTATCACATGGGTCCAATTCCAAAAACCACCCTGTAAGTCACTGCCAAACTCTATAAAAGGATCATTAAATGAACCATGGAATGGACGCCTGTTTTCATGTTCTGCTTACATTAAAAGGAAAATAAATATAAAATGTCTTGAAGCACTAGTGACACTTTTAATTGTCTTTAAATTCATTAGGATTTGAAACATTTTTACAGTTGCATAACAGTGTTCCTGTACATGCCTGTATTCCTCATCCTCAAGTAAGTAACTGAGACTGTGATTTGTATCCAGTTAAATTTGGTGTCTAATACCCGAAGATGCTAGATCTTTGCTGACATTAATATATATTTGCCCAATCTTGTGCAACTCACTTACTTTAAGACCTTATCAAGTTTTTAATAGTTAGGACAGAAGAGGAAATAGATTCCTCTTGTGACAACTATCAGCTTTCTTTGATTTTTCACTCACTGAGGATCATATTATATTTATTGTATTTCCTGCTTAAGTTTCCTAGAATTAATTTACCTTCTAAGCCTTGCACAAATTTCTATCATCAGCTGCTTTCTTCATTGATCTCTTCTACTTCATATATTTAAATATTCTTGTGTTGTTTCCATTCACTTCCACAACAACACTATACTCACTGGCAGTTTTATGTTCCTAATGAGATTTTAGAACATTTCTGTTTGGCTTTATCCTTGTGTTTTTAAAATATATATTCTCAGTCTGTCATTTACTACCTTCTGGGTAACAGAAAATATACTGTATCCCAGTAGGACTTCAGTGGTTACAACATCTAATTGATTTTAAATACTTTATTGCTTTTAAATAGCTAGATACATCTTGAAACCGAAGATGTATTCCATGTTAAACACCCTATTTGATGAAAAATCCTTATTAGTAATTTCATTATCTTTTCCAATTCTTTTCATTTTAGTCAATATTTGTCTGATATTTCCTCTCAGAATTTCTAGTGTTCTTATTTTCCTTCTTGCCCCTCCTCCCCCCTCAAATAATAAATGTATTTCTTCAGCTATAAAACTTAGTACTGTTACTGAGTTCCAGTAGCTGGAAAATGAAAGACAGTTAATGGGCAGTATAAAAATATCAAGCTCAAGTAGTGCTACAATAAATGCTACATTGTCAAATAGCTATCTTCAAGCCAGTGAGGTATTAAAATCATATTTAATGGTAAGTAATCAGATCACATAGATCAGATCAGATCACTATTGTCAGTGTATCACATACAGCTTCTGAAAGATGTGCCGTTTTAACCTTGAACTCATAGGCAGAAAGATAAATAGCTGTTCTGCTTTATCTCTTTTGTTCAAAAGCAGAAATGTTGAAAGAAAGCTTCATTAAATTTCTTCATCATATAAGTGGTTAACGATGATAAAACCTGAAGCATTTTTCTAATAAATGGAGTGCACTTACATGGTGTCTGCAGTAGCCTTCACACTACTTCTAAAGATTTTATTCTCCTACCTCCCCCTTAACCAGATTTTCATAAACTTCCTTATTTTCCATAGTTTACCTTTTTGAAATTTAATGCACTTTGTTCCTAGAATCTGCTGAATATGAAATTTTGTGATCACTGTTAAAAAGCTGACACTTTTGAAAAAGATTTGAAAGTCCTATAAGATTCGTCTTAACTGTATCTCAAACATCAAATTCATTGAAGTTGAGACTTGTTAACCAGCTCTTCTTTTATACAGTCCTCAATAACATGTCCAAGTTTTATCTCTATATTATGGTGTTCTGACATGACATTTGTCCAGATTTACAGAACAGTGGAAATTACCTGACAGAAATTATTTGCCTCCCTTACTGCCTCACTGATTCCTCTAAGCGTATTGCATATAGTGTATGTGTGTGTGTGTGCACATAGCTCACTGATGATATAAAATCCAAACAATATTTTTGAAATTTAGGCTTGGAATTTTACACCATGCAGACTTTGTGTTAATTGACAGGATGGTTAATTTTTTATTTGATTTGACACTTTATTTAAGATAGAGGATTACTGTTCATATAACTCAGATTACTCTGTCTTTCCTGTATATTTTATGTTCTGCACTTGTACAGTTACATTGATTGTCTGACTTCCATGAGCTTCCTACATGTCTGGTATATTAATACATTATTGGATCACACATTACAACTTCTTCATCTTATTTCTTAGGCTTCCAACATTTACAAAGTGGCAGAAATGCTATTGATTAATTACATTTCTCAGCACTATTTTAACATGGCAAACCGTTTCCTTCCCATTTTTGTATTTCATTATTTCTATTCCCTGTCCTATCTGCTTGAGAATACAAAATTTTTGTGTCTTCACCTTTGCAAATGCTATCTTAAACCCTGAGTAAATTTTGTACCTGCCAGATTTCCTTCACTCAGTGTGAAATTCACTGTCAGCCCCGTTCATTTTCATCAGCAGTACCTCAGTTCCTTACAGCTGAGATCAGGTCCTCTCCTTATGTCCAGAGTGCTCTCAGGTCCTGAAAAATTGAATAATCCACCTTTTACATCACGTTGTGAAACTGCATGTCTATTGCTGTTCCTGGACATGCATGAATACTAACAACACTTCAGGGATGCTAGTGGAGATCCTGATTGTCTTTTCTAGAACTATATATTTTGTGTTTGAAATTTTTTCTCTAGCTTATTTCATTAATATACATGGAGAAAAAGATTACAGGATTCTCTCCAGTGTTTCCAAGCTGGTTCCTTTTTTTATAGCTGTACATTGCCTGATAGGTATATTTTTCTCTCTAGGGCTCAAAACCCCAGAAGCCTATATTTTTATGTGGTTTTTTTTAATTTATTTTTTCCTAGAAAGAATAGATGAATACGTAAGGTTAAGAAGAATTTCTGTAGAAAGCAGATATGCTTTAATATTTCAAATATTGCATAGAAAGCAAGGTATATTTTCATAATTGAGGAATTTTATGTAAATATTGATGAGTACTCATCCTGTATGTCAGATAGAAAGGGACACTGCATGATGCCCTAAGCTATTTCCAGCATCTGACTGACGAAAATTAGCACCATAAGGAAGTGCATTATCCTTCGTGATTAGGATGTGCAAATTGAGTGCAGACAGTTACAATGTATCCTCATTCTTTTTAGTCCGTCTCACTAGAGCTGGAAGGCAGGCAGTTTCAATTTCTAAAAGAACAGCTTATTTCCAGTGTCATTCCTTTAGTCCGTCTTTTGAATTTACTCTGCACTTCACCTATTGTCTAGTGATGTCCTCTTCAATATCTATTGCAGTATAAAATATGTCCAGGGTTACTGACTTTTCAAAGTTGAATTCAGAACGACCTTTCAGATGGTGCCATGTGAAACAGCAGGGTTTGCCTGACCTTTTGAGAGAAGGGAAATTGAATCTCTCTAGTTCCTGACCAGTCTGCCAATGTCCCTTACTGGAAGGGACCTTCACAACAGATTCACAAATTTCACCCTTTCTTTAGGGTTTAGGTGGGGTTTGAGTAAGTTTATTCAAAAGGGTTAATTGGGTAATTGTCCTTGGCATCTGTCTTTCTTGGTGGACAGATACGGTACAGGTTTTGAACCTCAAAGAACGGCCATGTTCCCCTCTCTGCAAGATGTTTGTGGAAGGAGGCTGCAATGCCTCTGTGCTGCTCCTCCTTTGTTAATCAGTGTTTGGGGAACCTTTAGATAAAGCTGACTATTCCTGTCCAGGAAGCAGCAGCTCAGAGGCAGCAGCCACTTATTACCCTCATTCTTCTCCTCTAATTTTTGACCCCATCCATTGCTCCACAGATGACATTTCAAATTTCACCAAACTTCAACAATCATTAACTTTTAACAACTGCAGTTGGAAACTCATCAAGCTGATATAGAAGACAAATTCCATACTGAGTTACATATCCAGTGGTAAAACCATTGATTTCACAGCCCAAATGACTCAGATATTTGTACATGGCAATTTTTTCAAGAGTAAATTTGCTGAAAATTAATACTTTCTGCCAGTATTCTCTATGCTAGGTTTTATGAAGGCTTCTAATACATATGTAAAAGTTATATCTACAGAAGAACTTGTAGGCTATAATTGGTAATTTATATTTTCTCCTTCTTTTCCTGTCAGCATTGCCATATGCATGACAGCAGTTAAAGTTGCATGGAACTATTTGGAAGAGAATATGATACAAATCCTTGGTATGTCTGATGACCAGCACTTAGCATTAGCAGCATCACTTTGTATCATTTTGGTTGCTTCATTCACCTGCAAAATCTGAAAGTTACAAAGCAGCATGGAAAGATTAAAACCTTCCAACTGGGATTTCTTTATGTGATTTTTTTAAGAAGGAAAACTTTCCAAAAAACCTTACTATTTAATGAACAAATTTATGAAAGAGTCTTAATTATCCCAAGGATCATTTGTAACAGCAAAGAGATGGTGAGGCTTCCTAAAGGGATAGAAATGGAAATGACATTTGGGGTAGTGGAGAAAGAAAGGAGAAAGTTGTTTTGAAACTCCCTAACCCACCCAATTCCCAATTGATTTTTAGACACAGTTCATGATCTTTTCAAGTGTTCTAAGTTAATCAGCATTTGCAGAAGTTAGAACTCAATACTCTAAATGAAATCTTAAAAAAAATTGAAATAATTAGCATGGTAAAACTGGCTGCTGGATAATGTGCTGTTTCTGCATAGTTCTGGGGTTGCAGAACTCTTTATAGAATTCGCTCTACAAGATTCTCTGAAAGCGGGGAAAAGAAATTCAGCTGACAAAACCAGCAGCAGTTGATTGAAGATATTTAGCCTATAATGCTCATTTTAAATTTTGCTTAATAGGATCTGACTTTTCTATCTTAGACTGTTTTTAAATTTATAATAAAAGTGACTTGTGTTCCAAAGCAAAGGAAAAACCCCAGTGAGCTGTTTTTCTTTTTAAATGAAATTGTCTTTATCTTGTAGTTGCAGTCTGGTAGACTGCGAGTTTAATTTGACAATGGAGGACAGGAGAAGAGTGACTGAGTATCGTTTTATTTAAGTTTGTTCTAAATTGGTAATTACCAACGATGTCTCTCACCAGTTTAGGAGAATACTTGATATAGTTTCCCTTTAGGGAACACAACAGTTGTTGTAGGAGCACAACAGTTCACTGATATTTGTTTCTCACAAAGGATTTGATTTTTCAATGTATTCATTAAAAAAAATAATAGATTTACAGGGAAAAATATTTTTTTTGCCATCCTGCTCTTAGCAGTACTTCTATCAAATTAGAAATTATGAGTGATGTTTATTAGTACCTTTATGTGTGGATGTGAACAGAGGTAGAAAATGATTCTTCCAAGAAAAAAATTGGAACATAATCTAGAACTTCAGGTATTTGTGTAGAATACGTATGTTACCTTTGAAATTTTTTGATATTGCATGTGTGTTTTCCTCTGTGTGACTGAACTTAAGTTCCAGAAATATAAACTCTGCTGTTTTAAGCTATCATCTTCCTGTAAAAGCTCCTGAATATCCCTCTCCTTCTTATGTTTCTTTAGATTTGTTCGCTTATTTATCTTGTCCTTTATTCAGTGGGAGTCTGGATACACTCAGTGACTTCCTGGCTGCATTCCCCTCCTTAGTACTTTAGTCTATTGAATTACTGTTTTGGACAGAGCTTATTTAATATGCGTAAGTTTGAAATTGTCTCTGTGAATTGCCTGGTCTTCAGGGAAAAGATGATACCATTTCTATTATAATTACTGAAATTTCTTGCTACAGAATTAAAGACTTATCTATTTCAAAAAAAATGACAAGGGAATGAGTACAGTTTTTCCTCATCAAAAGGAAGATTCTAATAGCAGAAAATCGCAAACCCAAGCCAAAAGCCCCCTTAAAAATAAAAAAAGACCCAAACAAAAGCTGTTGGCCTTGACTGTGGTGTTCTTTCTACTCCACTTCAGGCAAGGTAGAAGAACATGTGGGATAGCAGCAGAGAGTGGATTGTGTGCTGGAGCAGATGCTTTGAAGAACTGCTCGTGGATAACTCAAAGGACACTGGAGGTTGTTGAGCTCTCACTGTCTCAGCTCTTGAAAAAAAAAAGGCTGTCTTCCACAACCTTCTCCGCATAAAGCATAGCCCTTTTCTCTGCCCCTGTAGACTTCTTCCAAGTATCACTATTTCAAATGTTATAATTTCCCATATTATTTATTTGACTGTTTGGTCATCTGTTGGAAAACACTGCCTGAAGGTATATGTAATACTTTCAAGACAAGCCAAGAATTTTTATTGGTTTGGATTCATTTAAGCTTTCTGTGTGATGACAAGGGAGGAGTGAGCGGAATCTGTAACTTAAAACAGCTGTTACAAGTTACTTAAAAGTAAGTTTGAACCAGATTGTCATACATTTTTATGAACTTGAAACGCATTTTGTCAGAGGGAAAAAACAGGAACTTGTCCAAGGAAGAGAGGTTTTGGACTCCCCATCCCTTTAAATATTCAAGTCCAGTTTGGATGGGGCCCTGAGTAGCCTGGTCTAGTTGGTAGCACCCCTGCCCCTGGCAGGGAGGTTTGAAATAGATCATCTTTAAGGTGTTTTCAAACCCTGACCATTCCATGATTCTATGCCAAAACAGAAAGCTGAATTACATTACTTGTATTTGAAAAAATCTGAATTTCACAGGGGTATGTAATTTAGAAGGAAAGGCTAAGGTATCTGTACCAGTAAAAATGTCTATAACATAAACTTTGTTTTCTATTTTATGATCTAAAAAAGTTTTAAAATGTAAATTGACTAAAGGAAGACTTTATTTTGCAGATAAATGTTGGGGAAAATTATATTTTATCTCATCTTCAGGAATAAAAAGGATTTCAATAGGTTTATTATTTTTCTTGCAGTCAACCTTTATACTTATAACTTTGGAGAAATGTGATATTTATCTGTTTTTCCTTCACATAGAACTGTGCCTTTTCAAAAAGGGAGGGGAAAATATTACAATAAAAATAAACTTAAAAGAAAGAAAAAAATCTGAAATTATTAGGCTAGGTTGTATCAAAAACCCATTTCTTGATCCAAAGAGTACTGACTTGAGGAAGTGTGTTCACCTTTCCTAGGCCCATATATCAAGGCTTCCAGTAGGCTACTTCCCTGCAGATTTGTAAGTGTGCCAGAAGAAAAGGCTACAGATGGTAATCTGTGGTAAGTTACTTTTTAAAAGTGTAAAAAAAGAATGAACTTATTCTCTTATATCTTAGATTGGATTAAATCCTTTTTGCTCAAAAAAGGAAACCCACTGTAGGAAACATATTGCACTATCTGTTATGACCTTATTACATTGCAGAAACCATTCTGAAGACTATTTTATTATTATATTTTATTTTATTTTATTTTATTTTATTTTATTTTATTTTATTTTATTTTATTTTATTTTATTTTTTATTTATTTTATTGTATTTTTTTATTTTTTATTGTTTACTCCTTCTTTTGATATATTCTCCTGTTTTTATCTTACTTCATAAGAATGTTTTTTACAGGTGTTTTTTCCTCCCATTCATGATTTTGAAGCATAGCACTGAATTTGCCTTTTCAAAATTATTTCCAAATCTCTAATGCTTTGTACTTCTTTTCTATATATTCCATCTTTTCTTCTGTCTTTGTTCTTGCTGTTCACAATTTTTGACCTTAAAGCATAGGATATATAATGCCATCTAAATAGTTTATCTTGCCACTCCCTTTGCTCGGGGAAAAACAATTCATTACTACTGACCTAACTTTACCTATGCACTAGAAAAAACTAAGATAGGGTGAGAGTTATGACTATATCTAAGAATGAAAGGTGTTTAGAGGTTATGAGCTAAAATGCTAGGTGCCTCTACTAAGTTCTCATGAGACCCCCCCACCTGGAGTACCTCACCCAGCTCTGGGGCCTCCAGAACAGGAAGGACATCAATCAATCCTTTTGGTATGAGTCCAAAGGACAACCTCTAAATTGATTAGACAGATAGAACACCTCTCCCATAAGGAAAGGCTAAGAGAATTGAGATCATTCAGCCTAGAAAAGAAAGCTTTGGGCTAGCTTAATTGTGACCTTCCAGCACCTGCAGGGAGCCTATAAGAAAGATGGAGAGAGACTATTTACAACGACATGTTGTGATGGGACAAGAGGGAAATGGCTTCAAACTGAAAGAGTAGAGTTAGATTAGGTATTAGGAAGACATTTTTTACTTTCAAACATCGGCACAGGTTGCCTAGAGAAGTTGTGGATGCGTCATCCCTGAAACTGTTCAAAGCCAGGTTGGATGAGGCTTGGAGCAACCTGGTCTAGTGAGGGGTGTCCCTGTCCATGGCATGGTGTTTGGAACTAGATCTTCTTTAAGGTCTTTTCCAAACCAGGGTATGCTAGAATTCTATGAATACAAGTTTCCTAAGGATTTAAAATCAATAGGAGAATAGTAATTAGTCTGTGTTGATAGCTGTAAAACAGCTGGATAAATGAAAAATAAACAACTCTGAAACAGCATCTGCAGATGCTGTCAGTCTAGGCTTCTGACAGTTCCTGTTTCCAGTGTGAACTGGTATTTTGCCAAGCAGATGGCAAGTAATAACAGTGATAAATGGCGTATGGAAATCCTACAGTATATTTTGTATTTCTCTTGGCTTCATCTGATAATAAATTGATGTTTTTAAAATTCTAAGTACACTTGATACTTTCAGAATTTGTATTTTCAGCACGAAATTATATTTTATATGTGAATAGGATAGCTGCTTGTTTGCCCTGGTTATATAGACTGAAAAACACCTGGATTAGTTTATAATTAATTATTGAGATGTACTGAAAGAAGAAAATTTATCAGCAGATATCATATAATGTAAGTAATAACAATACATCTTATAAATAAGCAAATACAGGCAGAAAAGGTTTGCATGCAATAGAACTGTAAAAGAGGATGTGGTACAGTGAACTTGAGTGTGCATAGATGGCTTTTGAATATATGTGGGGTTTTTTTGGTAATTGTTAATTATATGGCCTTAAGGCATCGCTGTATAACAGTGAGCCCATGACATGGTTCTCTTCTCAGTGCTCATTCACTGGTAGTAAATATAATGTAAAAGCTGGTATGGGGTAAGCAAGAGTGCTGTGGAACACTATAACACAGCAGAGAAATGTTGATATCCTATGAAGCTTCACCTTTTTCTCTTTGTGCTGTTACTTCAACTACTATGTGCTGTACTTCCATTGTTGACAAGAAGGGTATTAGAGAATCTGTCTCTTCTTCTTTCCCATTGATTTTTCTCTTGGATGCACATAAAAAAGCAGGAGCTGTTCTTACAGTTGTTTATTCAGAGGTGGTGATCTTGCACAAGAGTGATCTTAGCAGTACTTCTCGGAAGGATGAAAGTATGCCAAAATGTTGAAAGAATGAAGATCAGGTTCAGAGTTTTCACAGCATGTAGAGATGAAATGACCAGAGAGAAATACTGAGCCTACAGAGTAAAAACACTCCGTTTACAGACCTGAGTCATTGCAAATGCAGTTATGCTGTCTTCTTTATTTGTTAATTTTTGTTTCTTACAGTTGTTTACAAAAAGAGAAAAATCAACACACTAATGATGGTATAACTTGGGTTAGCACAAAAATAGTCATGGTAAATGTGAGATAAGTGGAACACTGGAACCAGTTCAGGAGATGAGATACCTTCCTTAGTGGCCATTTTAAAGGTAATTATGTTCACTGCAGGTGAAAGCAACCGAGGTTCTTGCTTGCTCTGACACTCTTAAAATTTGGACAAAAACAGAAGACTTGGTGTGACTGAGTTGTGCAACTTTCTCTACTCACTAACTCTTTCTTTGTTCATTATAACCTAGTAGGACAGATTCTTTTTTTTTATCATCTGTATCTTTATTTTCCTCTTCAACATGTATTCTCTATGGGAATTGTGAAAAGGCTGCTTTCCTTTTACTGCCTAGCTGTACTGTTTCATGCAAACCAGAGGATCCAGTACTGTTAGAAAAACTGTTAACAGTCTGTCACACAGTGAAATTTAATCTTCAGTTTTCATCTCATTTTTGTGAAACAGGAAGAGAAAAAGCCACAGCAAAACCCTTACGCATTTCATTTGAAGCAGTAGAAATATTGTTTTTAACTTATTTTTCAGGAAAAAAAAATAAAAAAATGAAAGGGAATAAAGCAACTGATTATTTAAAAATTGTAGGTTAAACGAGTGCAATAAATGTGTGTTCAGATACTAGAAACTGTCAAATTCAGTATGTAAACCTGTGTTGTGTGAAATAAGAAAAAATCATGCATTGACATATTTTTCTTCCTACATGCTTGAAATTTTCCAGTAAGGAAATTCAGTGCAACATTGTTCTTCCTGCCTTTACAAGACTTTGCCAGAGTTTAAAAAAATGATTCCTTTTCTCAAATTCTGGAAATTTAAAAATTATTATGGGAGTGGGAAGAGTTATTTATGTACATATAATTCCATTTTAATAAGAGGATAAATACAGTGAGCTACACAAATAAAAATCAAGAAAGGTAGCAAATTTAGTCAGGCAAACATTTTCCTCCATTTGAGTACTGCAATGTAATGCTACAACCTAGGTATAGATTAATATAATATTCGCTTCTACTAGTCAATTACTTATTCTATTTTAGGAAATAATTTCTTGATATCCCCCTAAAATAGGTTCTATTTTCTGCATTATAGCTTGGTTAGATTTATTCATAATCTTTCAGTCAGGATGTAAGCTATATGCTGGCTATATAAACCTTTACAACTAGTAAGAAAATCATCCAGTATAAAATCCATTATAAAGAAATGACTTTATTCAGAACATGAAACTATCCCTCATTCATGATTTCTGCAAGGCTACTGTGCAGAATACTTAACTCAGATCTCCTCAGGTCAATTTCTTTCTTTAATACTGACCTGCAGCTATGAACATGTACTATTAGAGAAATGACGTAATGGAAAATCACTTTGATGTGAAGGCACATTAGAAATCACATGTGAATAGGCATGCTTGGGGCATTTGAATAACAAAGCAATGCATGGCTGAAAGTTGGCAACAATTCAACTCCTTTAAGGCTCATAGATTACGTGGATTTTGGTTCAATTCATAGTATCCAACTAAATATGTTTCACTTTTTATTGCTGCTGAGATTTGTCACCAGATAATGACTTGCAAACGTTTGTGCATTTATAGAATATCTTACCCAGAACCAGATGAGTGGTAGAACTATGATATTTAATAAACTAATTGCATAACATTATGTATATTCTTGTGCAAAAACTAAATCAAAACAGGCATCTGACATTACACCTTCTCATCCAGTGGCTTTGAGACACTTGGAAAATGCAGAGTAAAATAAGTACATGCAGAAAACTTTTTAGTAAAATTGAACTTAGAGTCAGAGAAAATGACATATTTCATTTGCTTAGGAAATTAGTTTTCTGAGAATTATTTAAGAAATTTTGCCAGATAGGGTGAAATGAAGGCTCTCATGACAGCTGATAAAACTGGAGTTTCACATAAACACCCTTCCAAAGCAAGGCAATGGAAAGCTTTTAATGGTTAACAGTGATATTGTCAAAATTATTAGCTAAAATAAATCATGCGGGCTTCTAACAGATTTTGCCAAGCTGCAACAAATGAAATTGATTTTCTGCTTCAGCTTCATCTGTGCTGGAGATCCAAGAACAAAAGTGCAAAACTTTGTAATGATTCAGTGATACACCTCAACTCAAACTGAACATTTTTAGGAAGGCAAAACTGAAACATCAGCTCCCACTATCCTACTCCAAAAGGAAAAGGGAGACATGATAATGAGATATGGTATATTGTTCAAGGTGCCATGCCAAATTATTCTTCTGTTTCTTTATTTGGCACTCACATATATAATGCTCCCTTTGTTTCATAGTAAATCTCTTACAGGTAAAGGATTTGATACTCAGCTATAAAAATCAATGGGTATTTTGACTTCTGTGTCAGTGAGAGTGAGATCAAGTTAAAAATGATTACAGAAATCACACAGTGAGCCTCTAAAAGTGGTTAGTGGCTGCTCTCAAAAACAAATTCATAATTGGGGAGAAAAGAAGAGTTAATGTGCACAGCTGAGTACAGCTGAACACAGACCAACTAGAAAGCAAAAAACATCTTGGGCAGAGATGCAGCATATTGGTATTCCTTTAATACTTTGGTGCAGGAAATGATCTTAACATAATTATGGAAAGAAAGTTGCTTCCTGAGCTGTGGAAAGTGAGGCTGACAGAGAGATCATAAATTTTAAAATTCTGACTGTGAGCGAATCAAGGACTGGCAGCTGTGATTACAGCTATGTGAAAAGTTAATTTTCAGGCAAATTCTAGGCAATTTCCAGATTCCTATATCTCATGAATCATCTGACAACAGTAAAAAAGAAATCCAAAGCCCTCTTCTGCTTGACTTACGAAGTGAAATGGGAAGTGAAAAGCTACTGAAATTGCCGTTATTTTTGTGAAAAAGTGGCTAAAAATGCTGTTGTTTTTAAACTATGTAACCTTGGACCTGGAAAAATTAAAGAGAGGAACTGTCAAATCACTTTCCAAGTGTACATGACTGTTGATGGGAATAAGCCCCTTGATTATTGTGAAGGAAAATATAATCAGAAATGCCATTTTTTGTTTAAATTTTATATTTCTGGAAAAAGTCTCAAACCATTTCTGAAAGCCAGACAGAGAACCAAAGCCACTTACTATAATATTCTTGAGAATATTTTAGGCCACAGGGTAGGATAGTTTTGCCTCTATTTTGAGTTGAATTGCATGTATCATGATTTATGGACAATATAATTAAATTAATCTGATCAAAAATTACTTCATTTAACCTTCATGTTTTTGTTCTTTATGTTATTTGGAAGCATAGTTATACCAACTAAATGTTAGTTAAATTGTTTAGGTATTTTGTAAAGCTGAAAATTTGGTTCTGCTCTTTGGAAAGTTTAGCTTTATTCTACTGTTTTTTGTTCCCCGTACTTTTATCAAAACGATTTTGTGAGGCCAGGATAGTACAATAATTTTTTTGGTTTCATATAATATGTGATATTGTTAAGGAACTATTGAAGGGACTACAAAGCAGGCATTCAAATGTTTTACACTATTCTCTTGATTATGATGTCACTATTATATCAGATTGCACTGTACCAGGCTTAGTTTGGAAATGGGTTGTGTGTTCCATAATTGTTATTATTGTACGTGTTTCTAGAGCTTTTGTTCAACATTTTAGAGCTGAATATATTAATCACTTGATCATTGTGCAGCTAATTTATGCTCTTGGCTGTACGATCTAAATCCAGAGTAGCTCCATTTGCTACTTTCTGACCAGAAAAATAGCACACTAATATTTTTTTATACTATTCAGAGTACTGTGAGATTCTTTTGATCTGCCATAATAGCTCTTTTATATTAATATCCTTGTAAGTGTTTCCAGACAAATGATGCCCTCATTTAAATGCAGAAGAGCATAGAAATGGTCTTAATGGTCTTGTGCAGCTTCTAGAACATTAAGAATGTCCTTGAAATACTGGGGAGGCTCATGCAAATCCTGGCACTGTGCCTCTCCATTTCGATACATGAGATTTGAGAATATAGCAATGAGAGTGTGCTGGCTTATAAAGTTGGGACTTTGTTCCCTCAGAGATAGCCATAAAGGAATAAGCAATTGTGTCTGTATCTCAAATGTACATTTACAGTAGTTATTTTGGTTAATTTTTCATTTTGTGTTTATGTTCTGAGCAGACCAGAATAGACACTGTAATGTTCAGACACTAATATTCATTTAGATCTGTAAAACAAACTGTGACTCTAAAAGAGCACAAACTCCTTTTCACAACATTAAAGACCTAGCTCAGCTTTTCTAGAAATCTGAGTTTGTAAAGGGAAGGAGAAAGGTGCCTTTTAATTGATTTTTCGAATTATTTATTTCTCCATGTCTGAAAACAGTTGAAGACCATTTCAGTATCTAATCTAATTTAGGCAAGATTCAAAGAATAGGAGACAGGACTGTAGGATTGGCCATAATCTGCTTCTAAACGTAGAATTAAATCACCTTGAGATTTGGCAGTGTAATGTGTGTTAATGTGTTTGTGGCATCTATCTCCTTATTGTAATAAGCAGGAAATTGGTCGAAGCTGAAGCTCTACTGAATGTGTTGAGAGAGCATGTTGCCTGTTACCTGCCATTCTCTTATGCTAAGAATAGTGAATAGTAATAGCAGGACATGGGAGCATGCTCAATAAGAATCCGAGATGAAATGAAGGAATATAACGGAAAATAATACTAAACTATGCAAAACACTTGTCATAAGGAACAGCATCACATCTCTGTGGATACTTTCACAGTCTGTTCTGTCTTCAGGAACTGCTGGTTTAGTTCTGTGTGAGCAAGATGGCTCCTGACACTAGGTATATGCATTTAGAATAGAGAGAAATTATTATATTAACCCATTTTTTTCTATTCTGAACATTCTTTTCATTTCTAGCCAAATAAATTAACATTTGTTGTTATGTTGTTATGTATAAAGTTTCAAATTGATCATCAATTTCAGTCTCTCATGAAAAATCAGCCTTTCTCAAGTTTTACTGCTTTGCTGTACCAAATGATTCATGAATGCCTTCTGAAATGTCATTAAAATGTGGGAGGAACTGCAAGGTTACTTTGCATCAGGAAAGACAAAGCCTGTTAAAATGCATTAAAAGATACCTCTTTTGCTATCTGTGCAGCCTGACACTTCTGCATAATCTGAAGCTTCACACGGCTAATTTCTCTACAGTGAAGTACATAAACAGTTGAGTTTACCTCTGTTTAATGCCTGAGCTTCTATTCCCTGTGATATTATTTTTCCATTAGTTTAACTGTGTCCTTTTTAGATTATATAAATCGTGGTTTATCAGAAAGGACAATGGAAAGACATTTTGTACAGAGGGAATTTGGTATGCAGAAATAATCTTATGCAGACTAAAAGCTGCATAATTCAAATTATATGTTTAGTCACAGGATGTTCTTGATTCAGATGAACAGAATGTAATGTACTTATGATGCCAAACAACTGACACACATTATAGACATTCTTTGAGCTACAGAATGAAAAGGAAAGTATGTGAAATGGGGAGGTGGAAAAATAGTTGATAGACACCTACTCTTAGCAGAGGGACTGACACAATGAATATCTCCTCCAGCAGCTAGGTAAAGAGGGTAATGCACGGTTACTATTAAGAAAAAATTCTTAAAAAGCTGTATGTTGTACTATTTCAGTAAAAAAGGGACAAATTTGTAACAGGCTAAGGCTAAGATTTTTATGTGATACCAGAAGGCCTCACACATTTGTCTCTATGCAAAAGCACAGTCTTCTGTGGCAACAAGTTTGTAGACTAAAAGAAACCTATGCACTGATTCTCATATCTGCATATTTTCAATGTAAATTTTATTCCACTCCTAGTAATATTTTCAAATAAACCCTGGGATGTGTACTGATGACCGCCTTAAGGGAGCAACACTTACAATTGAAAGAAACTGATAAAAACAAAGAGAAATGTGAAAAGATATAAAATTCAGTGAATAGTTTATTTTAGCTAACACCAGGAAGTTTTGGGGAAAGTACAAGCAGCTGGAATGTGAAAAAAAAGCAGTATGAAATGTCCACACACTTTGCTTTTCCTGACATATTTTTTTTTTTCTTTCAGATGAAGAGATTCTAGAAAAATAAAATTATTGCTAATGTTTTTTCAGGATCTTATACTTTAGAGTGGAGTGGCTGACTAAGACTTCAGCTGTGGTACTCTTTGGGGCTGGGAATAGAAATGGATTCTTCTTTCTTTGAGAATTTTCTAATTTTTCTTTTAAAAATGAAGTTTGTTCCCTTAAGAATTATCAAAAGATGCCTTTTCCATTGACATAATTTCTGAATATTATCTAACTGGTACATATTCGACAGGTACTTGGATACTTCTGCTTTTTTGGCTTCCATTTTCTTCTAGGACACACTATGGCTATTGGCTGCTCTGCAGATTTTTTTTACTTTCTCTCACATTCATCCAACAGCATCAAGGAACATGTTTCTCTCTACTCTTGTTCCATTTGAAATGAATTCTGGTACAGTTCTCATTGGCTGCTTCTATGAATAGTTGAACTATTATAACTATACTAAAAATAGAGCTACTGTCCACTGAATTGCAGTATCAGTGTTAATCTATATCAGGGTCAGGTATATTATTGCTGAAAATACATTAACTTTGGAGATTCCATATGATTGCCACTTT
>VXBA01003016.1:98503-150290 GCA_013399895.1 Serilophus lunatus | reverse complement strand
TGCTTTTTTTTTTTTTTTTTTTTTAATCCACAGAGCATGAGACATAACCAATGATGTGCTTTTTATTTTTGTTACACAATAAGAGGTTTTCTCCCCCCAAGTGTCCCTATTCCATTCATTTCTAAGCTTTCTGCAGCAAACTGCTGTTCTGTAAGACCAATTGCATGTCCTTCAAGGCCATTCATAATGGTTTGAGAGGCCTCCAGGTTATCATGCACAGAGTGCTGAAAATCCTCATTTACAGGAATCAGAAAGTTTACAACACTTGCCACATATAAAAAATCTCAGAACTTTGTTAAACCTTTGAGATTAAACATCTGATTTTAGAAGTTATGCGTGGAGAAATGAGTTGGAAGAAACAGTTTTGTAGCCTCTGTTAATAGAGAGCATAGCTTTTCATCTTATGGTGTCGATTTCAGCCTTGGTTGACGATTGGTTCCTTTTTCTGATCACAGGTTATTAGCAAATGTGCCTCTGTATGTCTAAAGTTGGCACCATATTTAAATTTTATTTTTTTTCCTTATTTAAATTTTATATTTCAAAGAGTTAGGGGGAACAAAATTCCCAAAACAGAGACAAGGCAATGTGGAATGATGGCAGCATCTATAACTGCTCTAAATAGCCCCATGGTGCAGCAAGTAGAGTGCACATTGCTTGCTTGGAATAGCAAGAAAAGAATGTTTTTTCCAAGATAGACCTTGCATGGGCATCTTGTGGACTAGGAGTTTGCAATCACCCTACCACGGCACTTAAATGAAAGCCAAAATGAGGTAGTTTAAGCAAATTTCATTAATCTCTTTTATTCAAGAGGAGATGAAGTATTTGTCATAAGATCTGTACTGATTTTTCACTGTAATATTTCAAATTAATCAGCAGCTAATGGAAAAGAATGTCAACTCCTACATCCGACTGATAAATAGCATCCTACTTCACTCCTGGACGTTCATAAAAGTTTGCCCTCATGCTGAAAATAAATTCTTCAGGTTTATTTTTATCAGGATTTTAGAAACAGCTGACAGACACTATCAAAGTGGCATTTTTGGTTGCAACAGGCTTTCTAAATGATGGGTGTTCTGGAGGTCACCTTGTTTAACCTAAGGTTTTAATAATTTTATTTTTTTTTGACTAAATGAGAAAAGCTATTTCTTTGAGACTGAAAGCAAAACCTGCTGGGGGAAAACAACTGCTTTTTGATGATTCTCTTGATTCAGTGTCTTATTGGGATTGTACATGGAAAAGAATAGTAGAGAACTCCATGAAATTATTGTGACAGCTGAAATGGAAATAGCAATAGCTTCAAAAATATTATTTTTGAAAAACATTTTTTCTTTTCATAGATGAGTGAACATGCTGAATGAAACATGAAGTTTCATAATTTTCAGTGTGTAATCAGTGAAGCATTTTAATTCAGCACATTTAACACAGCCATTCTTGTTTGCAGAGAGAATACCACTAATTAGAGAAAGTCTAATTAAATAGCTTAATTAGCATTACAGTTTTGGCAAAGATTGAACAGTTTTTATTGTGTGGATTTTTTTGCCAAGCCACAGACAGCTTTTTATTTTTCCTTCATGGCCCTATGGTTACGAGCAAAAACACCAGAAAGCTACAAGAAAACAAGAGGGAAAATACACCGGTTTTGGCCCTTCTAGAAAACAGAGGTTTGCATTACAGTGCAACCTGAGATGAAAACTGCAGATTTATGAAAATCAGGTTTTCCCTCTGAACTCAAAGCTGGTTTTTCTGAAGATGGATGACGCTTCAGGCTCCTAAGAGGAAGTGTCTCACCTACAAGAGAACAGATTTCCCTCTCAACTTCTGTGAATTTTGAACAAGTCATACATCTCTGTGTGCCTGGAGAGCCTTTCAAAGCAGAAGAAATACTGATAAGAAGCTCAGATCCTTTTCCTCCTTGCCTATGAGAGATATCGAAATTGCTTCCTGAGACAGGAGGAGACACTGCCTTGAGGTGCTCAGATAGTAGCAAGGATATACAGGTCTGCTGCCTGGTCAGTGTTCCAGCGATCAGGGTTGCTGTGCATGCCTCCATGCTCTGGTAAGATTTAAAAAGCTATTTAGACTACACTGGCCCCAGTGCTTCATTGTGCTATGGCAGATAGCAGACACTTCTGTGACAAGGAACCTTATTTCTGCTTAAGTGCTTCTAATTCATCCTATACAAAGCCTGAAGCTTTGAATGCTAAGCTGAAGGCTTTTTTCCTCAAATGTTTGCAAGTATTTCTATGTAAGTACTGAAAAAAAGAATAAGAATGATCTGCTTAACCAATGCTTTTCCTGACAATAGGGTGTTATTTTACATCCTTATTTGCAAAATGGCCAAGAGCATTGTTAGTTTTTCCTTAAAAAAAAGGGCCTGAAACACATTCATCTGGCTTGCTTTGCATTATGGACTACTAAGAGTTTGAACTAAATGTTGAGTTTGTGAATGTTAAGACTTTCATATGCAATTACTTTGGTATGGTGGAAAAGAAAAGTATTATGCAGGGTACTGATCCCATTTTATATTTGAAAATAGAATAAAGTCCTTTTGTTTAAGCATAAAGTACAAATGTTTACCTTAGAGTCTTACATAATTTTAATTAAAACACAAAGTCATGCCTTTGAACCTCTACCTCTGAGTCATACAAAACAAAAATCTCAAAATTAAAGTTTCTGTGAACAGTAGTTTGTTTTGCTCTATTGCTAATCTCAATAAACACACAGCAGGTTAGTCCCATTTATAGTTTTCTGTCTGATCTCCTTAAAACTCATTCTGTGATCAGCGTTGGTCATGCTTCAGCACCTAGCTAATTCTGATTAGTACTACAATCCAGTACAATAAAAGCAATTTAATCAGAAATAGCAAATAAACCTCAACCACATCTAGTATAATCAGCTATTTTGCTGACGTTGCTTCAGCAGCAGGATTGTCAAGCACAGAATGAATTAGCTGTATGTATGAATGGCTTTAGGACATGTTTGATACTGATTTAGAGGAGAATTTGCATAAACAGCAGTTAAAACTTAATTAAAAGTAAAAACCCTATCGTATGCTTCTAAGGTTGAGCAGTTTTTGCTAAATTTAATGATGAGGAAGTCTGCCCTCAACTAATCCTTTCCACTCTCTCCATCTATCATAAGCACAACCTCTTGCATTGATTATGTAGACAGTTGCTATCAGTTTTAAGGATCACAAAAATTTACTGTAAGTCTAACTACTAAATATCCACGGTTCAGCACTTTTTTTTTTTTTTTTTTTTTTTTTTTTTTATTTTTGTTTTTAACATTTTTTTTTTTAAATTTTAGGATTGACAAGTTTACTTTGATTTGGAGCATCTTCTTCGAGTTAAGAATTATTTAGCACTGATGACCTATTATGAGAATCATATGTTTTATGACACTCAGGAGCCTGGATGAAGAACAGTAGACAGAAATTTTAATTTATTTACCTAGCAGAATTAAAAAGGAACAGACAGAATACTAAGTATTAAAGAAACCAAACATACTGGAATGACAGACTAGTTTGAAAAACATTCAATAATGTCTGGATAACAAATTGTTTTATAGTAATTAATATGATCAAAAATTTGGTTTAAAGGCTAATCTATTATAACAACTATCCCTACCTTTCTTCTTGTTGATCTAAAGAAGAATGTTTTATTTAATTTTTAATATTAATGTTTTAGTTCTATTCATGAATGCATCCCTCTGGAGTTTGAGTTTGGGTCAGAGCAAAATATCTGAAAGTAAAATGCTGTCTGCAGTCAAAATATTGTGACATATATAGCAAAATTTCAGAGTTAATCTGAGTGCAGGTTAACATTTAGCTAAATCTATAGGCAACGATATATATAACGAGTGTTATATTCTCCATAAACTTGGCAGAGAGGAGGAAGCAGAATGCCTATTGAGCAATAGGCCACAAATGTTTTTATAAAACATTAATGAAAGCAAATACAACTTGTACCAAATTTTCTCATTCAAACCCCTTTCAAACTCTATTGCACTATATTATCATTCAAAAAAATCTCACCAGAGAGATTAAAATATTTTTATTTTTATAGACAATGTAATGCTATAAAATAATGTCATTTTTATAACAAAGTGTATACTGAATGTATTCTACACATATTTAAGCAGAAAGGGTTCCAGCAGTGCAGATGGATTTCAAAATCTGCAAAAAAGTGTATTGCAGAATTAAATCCAAGAGCTACATTTGGATAATATAATCAAATTATTTAAAAAAATGCATGATTAAATAGAGTCAAGAAAAAAATAACCTACTTCTCCAGATCTACAAGCTTACAACATCAGTTATTGTCCTAACTAGTGCATAAACAGATAAAAGGAATGGGAATAATGCAGCATTTATTGAAATGGTAGTAAGTTCTTCAGTTTTTCCTCTGATTTCTTACTCTTGATGTGGAAACAAGTCAGAGGGTTGTGATTTATTCTGTTGATTCTTCTTACTCTGGTTTTTTTTTTCAGTTTTGGGAGATATAAACACCATGTAATTTGGCACTGAGAAAATTGTCTGTGGATGAATTGGATGGCTTCATTTTATCCCTGCATTATTCTAAAAGTAACCTGTATAACTAGTTCACAAGCATCAACATCTGAGTAATATAAATTGTATTCTTGTAGGTTCTTTTGGCATCGAGGTTAATATGGCCGTGCATTATTATTTTGCAGTCTTTGCTGTTACATTTGATCTCTTAGGCAAACAATACTAGAAAAATAGAGATAATAAAAATTTTTATCCTGTATTGTAACATAAATTAAATTAAGAAATAACTGAGAAAATGTCCTCTGCTTGAATCATATACACATGTCAAGACAGAGAGAAAATAAAGACTCTATATAAGTAGAGTCTATTTTGACCATTTCCAGTTTGAAAATTGCACTTAAATAGTTTCAAAATTGCACTTAATTGCACTGGGAATCTTGTTTGACTTGCAAGAATTACAGTGTGATTCTTGTAGAAGTTTTTCCCTTTCATCCTTCTACTCTCAGAAAATTTAATCATTTATGCATTTTTGTGTCCTTGTGCTTCAACACAAAATCTTTTGACTCTATTAAATTCAGTATTCTACAGGTCTTGGAAATACATCTGACATAGCAGCTTGCTTCTCACAACAATTTTCATTTTAAAGCAGGAAAATAGCCTGAATTGCCCATCCAGTCTTTATGGATGTTTTGTTGTTGTGTTTATTTTATTTAGTTTATTTTATTTTTCTGGAGTCTAATTTTTCAGTCCTTATCCTCACAATCTCTAAGCTTTTTCTCATTGTCTATACCATCAGAGTTCTAGTATTTGTAACTAGAATTTTCTCGCTGTTTTCTCTCAGGTGTTTTAATTGTCCTTTTAATGACAAATCTAGTGAAATACCTACAAGAAAATGCACTCTTGTCATGGTTTTATGCTGAACAACTCTATAAATACTTTTTTTTGGTAAAGGATACTACTGACTTTTCTAATCAGAGCAGCATGGGAAGGGGGAAAAGAAAGAAAGGGGATAAACTTGTTGGGCCACCTACCAACTATACCAAAAATAGGATAACTCCTATTTTATACTGAGTAAACAGCAGCTAGTTAGACTCCTGTTTTCCATGTGCACATTTGTAATGAAGTTTGACACAACCAAAAGCAGTATCAGCTGGTATATTATTAACATAAAACAATACAAATCATAACGTTGAAATATAGTACAGCAAAAAAGATAGCAATTAGGTATTGATTGACTCACCCACTTAAGCTGTTAAAATTTGTGTGAATTTTTTTTCCTATCTTTTAATTTAATTTGGCTAGATAATGGAACTTTGGGCTTTATTCCTTGTTTGTTACATAAAGCTGTGCAATCGCTGCAAGTTTTAAAGCATTTCCTGTTAATAACAGTGAATAGACAATTTTCCTTTTTGTATCTGTATTATTTATAACTGAATGTTTTTATGTCAGTCCAAATCTTCCTGTCAGGCCTGTACTAAAACAGAAAAACTGCTACTTTGTTAGATAATATATATGTCTTGAGATATTTACAGAACAGTTTAGGTCAAGTGTGGCTTGATTATTTTTTTTAAAACATGCTAAAACTCTCTAGAGCTGGTATAGCTAGATACTGTTCTTAGCAGATAAGTCTGAATAAAAAAATATTAAAGTGCTGCCATATACTACAAATAATTTTTCTTATCAGCTTCTGACCAATAAGGTTAAAAATTGTAACTATTAAATATTAAATACTCTGTTACTTGTTTGTAACATGAGAAGTATATGTAAAAATCATCTTTTGTTTCTCTCCTAGAGATTTAGGATGTCATAATAAATATATGCACTCATAAATATCAAAAGAGATGCTTGAGGGAGATTAGTATATAATTCCAAGCTTGCCATTCCTAAGGAAAATTTTTTTTTTTAAATGAAATTTAGTTTTGATTATCCATATTAATGCAGAGATTCTGAAATAGATTGAATTTTTTAAATAAGGTTCACGGAGGAAAAAGCCTTTAAAAAACTGTGAATTGTCTAAACAGATAAATAATTTATATAATTGTAATTGTTTTGTACTGACCACTTATATCCAGAAGAAAATGGAAAGAGAAAATAACTTTTGGCTGTCTGTTTTTTTATAAACTGACTGACAACTTGTGCAGAGATCTGAGTGTAAAACTGCATCTAAGAACTGATAAAACTGTATGTGGTTAGACAATCTATGCATATTTTAATTTAATTGATCATCTATAAACAGTAATTTGAAGCTCAGAACAGGGACTTGCTAATCAATCAGTGAGTAAAGGTACTAGGTGTGCAACTTCATTTGTGGGACAAAATAAGAGTAGTATTGAACAATACAAGCTTATGCAGATAACTGTAGAAATTTTTAAAAAGCAAAGCTGTAATGGACTTTATACTATCATGTTTCCTGAAAATCCAGGAGTATATTAGTAAAAATATATTTGTGAAATTAGTCTCGCTAAGCTGGTCCACAATTTTGCCCTTAAAGAATGAGAGTTGGGCACCATCCCTCCAAGCAAGGTACAGAGGAGCTTTCACACGACTGTTCCTTATCTGTCTGAGCACATACACACTTCAGCAGAACTAAACTCTCAGTACAGCTGAAGGTAACACATTCAGCACTAGGTCAGATGATGAGGACTATAGTAATTACAATAAGATCCTAATTAAGAATTTATTAGGAAACAATGAAAATGATCATCTCTGAGTTGACTGTCTCATATGTTGTTTTGGCACTGCTAATAAATAACATTTTCTTGTGAGTAATTTAGCTGCCTGAAAAAGAAATATGTTGTTTACACAACAGCTTACACAGAGTCAGAGGTTTAACAGATGCTAAAAGGTTAATGCTTTAATAGAATTTTCAAAAAATCCTGATTTTGAATGCAATTGGCATTAGAAAAATGCAGCTTTTAAAAGCGAGCAAATTGTTTGCCTTTAAGGAAACCAAAAAACATAGAGGGAGTAAAGAAAAAGTGCTGATAGCTGAACAAACAAATGAACTTTGTAAAGAATTGTTGCCTTTAAATTTGAACTTTCATTACCAAATTTATCTTTCTGAACTATTAAAAATGATTTACCAAATTTTATTTGAACTAGTCTCTAAAATTATTTAATGTATTTATTAATGTCATACTAAAAATACCATTTTGATGACACTACTGATGTATCTTGAATATATCTTCAATATGACAGATATTTTAATACTGGAAAGGAATATTTAGAGAGAAAGGGATAGATATATCTACGGGTCTGCATTTATTTAAATACTTAATTTACTTTGCATTATGGTCAGTAGTTGTGGATAAAATGACTATAACAATTTTTTTGCATCTATTTCTAGCTTATTAATATGTTTCAGTGCTTCATGCTAGGATAAGAAAATTTAACTCCACGAAGTTTAGAAAACTATGCTTTAGTATATTATCCTTTTCAAGGATTGCAAATTTAACTCTAGTAGGACCCTTATCAGGACCCTTATCCAAAGGATGACTTGTATACAGAAAATGACTTGTCCTCAGAGATTCTATACTTGAAATCTGGAATTTTGGATTAAAGAAAAGCATTTTTTGCATCTTTTTCTTTCATATAAATTATTTCATAACCTTAATGTTAAAACCACACTTTTCTAAGTCAGTATTTTTTCAATATTTAATATAATTGGGCTGACATTTTTTTTTCACTTCAAAACATTAGTTTCTTCCTGTACTGGTAGCTCGTATATAGCTTAATAGAAAGTGCACAATAACAGCATTATGTTTCCTTTTATTGTAGTCTATCCATCTACACATTCACAGTAATGTTTTGTTTGCCTTTTTTACTGCAACTGTACTTTGTGTTTCTGGTTAAAGTGGCATTTCATAATAACCTTCAAATTGTTTTCCTGATCAGTGTACTGAATTATTGGGCCATTTGCCATATACTGTATAGCTTGTTTTCTTGCTCCAAGTCTGATCATTTTACATCTTTCTGTTCAACAAAATGCCTTTACCATCCTCTAAGTTGTTCATGCTAACAGTCAAAATTTGACTTACTTTACCCCATTCAACATTATTTGTTCCATCTTCCAATCCTTGTATCATCTGTAATCTTGAACATAAATGACATTATTTCCATGTATCTCTTAAATGGATTCAGGCACCAGAGTGCAATAGAGTCCTACAAGCAGACTGTCACTTTTATGATTCATTTTTACAATTAGGAAAGGTATGACGAGGTTGATTACTTTTTACTTTATTTTTTTAACTTCTCATCCTTTGAGAACTAGGTTTCCAATTGTTCCTATAATATATTTATACCATAAACCTTAATGTTAACTATTATTCCTATTATTATTCTCTGCATTCAAATCCTAGCAAATATGTTTTGTATATCTGAATGTATGTTTTACTTTATTCATAATGATAATATCATAATTCCTAGCAAATATGTTTTGTATATCTGAATGTATGTTTTACTTTATTCACAATGATAATATCATAATGACTAGACTTCTTAGCAGACCTTTAAACTAGACATGGTGGTGGGAAAGGGATATTTTTCTCAGTGTGAGAGAGGAAAAAGGAAACAACAACATTCCAGGAAACAGCAGGGAAATACCTCTAAATCAATCCAAAGTAGTTAGATATATGTCTGCTCAAAACATGAAGAGGTTGGTAGACCATCAAAAGTGCCTCTACACCAATGCATTCAGCATGGGCAATAAGCAAGAGCGGTTGGAAACTGTGATGCAGTTAGAAATCTATGACCCAATATCACAGAAACAAGATGGGCTGAGTTAGCCACCTGGCCTGAGGGCCACAAGCTTATTAGAAGAGATAGGCTGGGCAGCAGGGGCAGGGCAATTGCCCTTTATGTTAAGAAATGGATAGATTTTGAAGAGCTGCCTTTGAGTAAGAGCTGTGAACAGGTTGAGAGCTTGTGGATAAAAATCTATGACAGGCCCAACAAACTACACTTTGCAGTTGGGACCTACTATAAGCACCTGACCGGGGGGAGCCTCCTTGTGAGGTTTCTGTCTTCAGAGACAGGAAGCATTGCACTTGCAAACTCTTCATCCCAATAGTGTGTTTCAGCCACCATGGTGTTTGCTGGGAGAGCAACACAGCTGGCTGCAAGAAATCCAGAAGACTCCTAGAGAAGTCTTGGATGCCCTATCAGGTTGGATGCAGTTTTGAGCAACGCAGTCTAGTGGGGAGTGTCTCTGCCCATGGTGGGGAGCAGTTTGGAACCAGGTGATCTTTAAGGTCCCTTCTAAACCTAACCATTCTGTGGTTTTAGGATCGTCAAAGGTTAGTGTAAGGGAATTATGAATGGGTCCTTCTGAAGTCCTTTTTCTCTCCAATATTTTGCATCAAGAAAGCAAAGGTTAAAAGGTTACCTCTTTGCCTGCATATCTGCCCATGTGTTTCTTACACACAATAGTAACAGTGTACTAATGGTGTTAAGACAGCTTGGCTTCATGAGTCCATGCCCAACTACACTTGCTCAATAGAGTGTTTTTTAAATACTTTATTAAATTTATCTTTGTTAATGGTACTATTTATTCAGTGTCACATAGGTATTGGAGACATAAGGAATATTTAAAATATTTCTTCTTCAAACCATATGAAATTTAAATACAAACTATACCTTGTACTTCCCTGAACTTTCCAAGCGCCATTTCAGATAGTAGAGTTAGTAATTTAGTATAGTTCTGAGTAGACTGTAATGCTTTTACATTAGAGCAAACAAAATTTGACATCCTCATGCGTGGGAGAAGACCAATGGTGCTGTAATGGTTTGGCCCTTGCTCTGGTCACGTGGCCCACTCCCCTCCCGTGCATGACACACTTCCCACCTGAGGACATCTCGTCCTGGTTCTGGCGCTGGGCTCAGCCCTGCCAGAAGCCCAGTGGCGACCCTCGCCCTGTGCCTGGCTCCCATGACGGTGCCGCAGGCGGGTGTCCGGTGGCAACCCTTGCACCCGCCGATGGCGCACCCAGCCCTGGGACTCCGAGCCAGCTGCTGGCCTGTGTGTCCTGGCAGGAACCTAGCACTGCAGCCAGTGATGCCATGAGACACCGGGGAGCCCCCCCACACGGATAATGCACCCTGTCCTCGCCACACTAGGCCCACGTGCTGAGGGCACAGTGGTGGGCTTGGGGCTGGCAGGAGCAGGCAGCCTCCATCTTCTCCCCACCTCTCCATTTACCTTGAAAAAGGGAAAAGTTTTAAACACATCATTGCAAACATAACAGATGCTTATAGACGAAGAGGAAATCATGTCACTGTTGCACATAATCTGTCACCATGTTATATTTCTGTATACCTGTTCTGCTGTTTCCAATAAGGCAAAAAAGTCTATGGGTTTTTCATTAGGATAGAAGTAGGCTTATAGTTCATTTTGCTTGAGAAAGGAAAGCCCTAGTTCATGTGGGTTTGGTAATAGAAATTTTTTATTAGGCAGTCAGATAGCCCTTGATTCCATTCTGTGAACTAGGTCTTCCTATGCTATAGAGTGTAGAAGTAGTTTCCTGTTCCATATGTAAAATACGAACTGATGATTGGTTACTGGTGAAGTTATATGTGAAGCTATTTTATAAGGATTCAGAAATGCTTAATATTTATCACAAAATTATTTTATTAATTACTTAGAGGCTTTTTTTAACTCTATTGAAAACAGGTAATTGTATACTGCTCATCAACATATCTAATGTATTGTGACTCTGCTTCTTTGTTCCCTTCCTTCCTCTGAATTATGTGTTGTCTTTATATGATGACAAATGAAGGTGTTTAGGTTTTTTACATTCAAAGTTAAAGAAAAAAGAAAGAATAGTTATAACTGCCATTGACAGATACAAAAGTTGATGCACTATAAAGGATGTCAAGTTGAAAAGACAAATAGTTATGATGTCAAACTCAAGCAATCTAGTACAAAAAGAAGTTGCTGTCTATTTGTGTGGTGCCAATGAAAAAAAGCAAATTACTCATAACCACTATAATGAAGAATTCAGTATACTTAAACAGAGAAAAGAGATGAAAATGAATAGATAAGCTTTATAGGATGATAAACCATCTACTTATAGATGTGTGCCCAAAATACAAGAGAATTAT
Organism: Serilophus lunatus; assembly: GCA_013399895.1. Lineage (NCBI taxonomy): Eukaryota > Metazoa > Chordata > Aves > Passeriformes > Eurylaimidae > Serilophus > Serilophus lunatus. The sequence continues at coordinate 138,685 of VXBA01003016.1, read as the reverse complement.
AATTTATAAAAGAAAGGTTCTATCTGGATCGCTATCCTGCAGTCTTCTGCCACCAACAAATGACAAAGAAATATTTAATTTTCACTTCAACCAAGGCATATGGAAAATGAATCACTTCAGGCATAAAACATGTGTCCTAAAAGAAAAGCTGCAGAATTATCCAGCAAATTAGCCGAGGACATGCTTATTTTAAGCATGGAAAAGTCTAATAAATATAGAATATTATTGTGCCTGAGAGTAAGAATGTGCCTGAGAGCCTTATAGTCTTGGGGGACAAGTCAACATCTTCTAGGAAAAATCCCAAGTATTTTAAAGGAGTCTCTCCCCTATTTTTCATATATTGTAGTGCTCCACAGAATGAAACAACATAGCAAGAAACAAAAGCTAAAGGAAGTGTAACTATTTTTAAGAATAAAGACTTATTTTCCTGGGGCTGGAGAGAGCAATCATTTTACACATTGCCTTTGTTTCTGTAAATTGCAGGATTTATGGATCTGGATGCTCCTTTATGTATATTAATCCCTAATGCTAAATCCTGTTCATGGCTGTGGTCTGTGTATCCTAAATATTTCCTCATTATCATCATGACAGAGAAACAGATTTTTTTTCAGTTTTAATAAAATGTTATTGGAACTGAATGGCAACCATGTAGTATTAGTATGCTCTCACAGTACCATTACTAATGTAATTGCAAGGGTAATTTTTTTTTTATTTGACATTTAATATTCATTATTTGGCAAAGTTTTCAACTTATGTGAAGCTACGGTTTCGTTCACATTTGCCTGTGAGTTTAAAATATCACTGAGGGATCTATTTGTAATCATTGACATCCCTGTATGAGCTACCAGCCACTTCTGCACATCCTCAACAGGCCAGCATAAAGCCATTTACAAAACAGCAAAACTCTTGCAGAGGAAATTCCTGGGAGTTTCTTTCTATGGCACAATATTTTGAAAAAAGGCCCCCTTTTTAATAAATACCTGAGGCAGAAATGTATTCTTCAGAAAATCATGAAGTTATTATTCTACTTCTCCTTACATCCTGTGCTTTTCCCTTGATATTTGCATTGATTAACTCTTCTGCATGGCAACAAATCTCAACCAAATCTTTCTTTTTTTTTTCTTTTTTTTTTTTTTTTTCTTCACCTTAGGGATAGATCTTAAGGCAAGGCTAAGTTATATGTGATAAGAAATGTTCCTTTCTTTATCTTTTGTTATCTAGCTGAAAGAATAAAAGTGATTTCTGGATATATATGTATATATGAAATGGTTGAGATTTTATCAGCTTTCTTCTCAGCTACCTCAGAGAAAAAATTCCCTCAGACTACACAAATAGTGAAGTGATCCCCAAACAATTCTCTAAAAGCCTCCACATTTCTCAAAAAACCCTCCTAACGTGCTCAGTGTCCCTCAGCCTTCAAGAACTCTACAGAGCAAATGTTCAAGGGACCAAGAACAATTAAATATTTTAAGCTAAACAGATGGAAATGAACTGTCTGTATTCTTCACTTGAAGATTTAACTCTCATGTAGGAGTTTGTGGGATCTACCTTTTTGCCTTTTGGTCCTTTCACTTTTGCCCCTATTTTTGGTCTCCTGATGGGAACTGTTCATAAAATGTGTTTCAAATATTCTGCAGTACTATCGTTGCTAGAACTCAATGTTGCTTGAAATTTGATGTGGAGAGGCTGAGATCTTTTCCAGATTGCACCCCAGCTTTTTAAGGTCCCTTGGGACGGGAGGTGCCAGTGATTCAGTGAAGTGGAGAAATACACATGGTAGCAAATATTTGCAATGAATGGGCCTATGTCTCAGCTGAAAAGGGCTAAATTTGTGCTTTTAAATTTAAGAATGAACAAGAAACACAAATTCAAAGTGTTAGTCACATTTTGGAGCTCAAATGCAATGGTGTGACTCACCAAAGACAGTGTTCCTAGTATTACAATGAAGTCTTCATGTCAACCTTACAAGTAAAAATAATGTTATTTCTAAGATTAGAATTATTTATAGTTTAAAGAAATCTGGTTAAATATTGCCAGAGTTTTAAGGTAATCATTTTTTTGCAGTGGAAATACTTAAAGATGTCTAAATCACGTATCATAATTACAAGATAAAGAATTGCTACATACAAAACCCAAAATGCTGAATAATGTGTAATACTGTTCAACAACGAAAAATTTTCACAACATTGTGAGAAAACTGACTCGGTGACGAGCACTCAGAACTCAGATGAGTTTTGAGATAGGTATGTTTTATTCAGCACGCTGGGAGGGAATCCAGGATCCCAAATTCCCTCTACCTCCCCGCCCCACAGGATAAATCCATTTGAAATACCCCTTCCGCAGTGGGCATTCCCGTGCCCTTTGATTGGTTCCTGGCCCCAAATCCCTTCTCCCCACCCAGACATGGACAGGGATGAAGCCAGAGTTGTTCCCTCTCCCTGCCCCCAGACACCTGCTGCATGCTTGCTTAGCAACGGAGCCTTAGGAGACCTTGAGGGCCTTAGAATGCCCACTTGACTGCTATCTTTTGACTATTGCAGTGTCTGTTCTAACTATTCTATCTCTAATTTCACAGACACTCTGCTTTTCCTACAACCCTGCTTTCCCAATTCCTAAAGTGTCCCCCCAGAACTTTAAATGATCCCTTTTGAAACCCCGACTCAAAACAGAAAACAAAATTTGTGCACAGAGGTGTTTCAGAAAAAGATAGTGAAGCATTTGTTTTTGAAACCGCCAAGGACAATAAGAGAGATTGCTTCATAATAGTTCAAAGCATATCCCTTAACTTTGAAGCAGGAAAAACAAAAGACATTTTACAGAAATTGTGAAAGGTAGCCTGTGTAATCTGTTTAGGTCAAGGCCACTTCTGATTTCCTGGAAGTGAATGCTTTTGTGAATAGTAAGCCTTCTACAGAAATTTTGAGAAAATTTACAAAGTATTAATAGATTGAAATATAAATCTTTGGTGTATGGTAGTCCACCCTTTAAAGAATTGCTTTAACAAATCACAGTGTGCAAGTGATATGTGTTGGAATTGCATTTTGATTCTACTGCGGTATCAAGATAAAATATAACACCAGAGATGAAGCAAAGTGTAAGTGCCACATACATAAAGCAGAAAACAACCTGGAGTTTCTAGAATATATGACCTGTCAGTTTCCACACAACTTCAATCTGAAGGTCCAGCTTCAAAAATGACTTGAGGAACAGCAAAATATTTTATCCTTTCTCTCCTTACTGTGTTCGAGTGGGTAAATCCCTATCATCTCGGATGTTTTTCGCCTGCTTTGTTCTTTCACTTCCAGTTGCGCCTAAAGGAAGATCATTAGTAAACAAATGTGCCCAGAACTGCTGAATTTTCAGGTCACTTTGTTTACTCCACAGTGCTTATTTGTTCCCTGCTTACTGTGAATCTCTTCAGTAAGTCCCTCAACAGATGTAGACCTTGGAACCTGACCAAAAAATCAATATCCTTCTGGCTCAGATTTCTCCAAAATGGTTCATCATTCTAAGGCTTGATATGCATGCAGATAACCCCAGGCAGCAGGCCGTGGCTAAAGTTTTAAAGAAAATTAATTTTAATAGTTGAGGGCACTGCAATATACCTGGCCAAGAAGGTAAAGGTGGAGGTTTTTGTGCTTTTATAACCATACCTTTTACATGCACTATAAAATCACACGCTGTGTTGTTCCCCCTGTTCTCTATGGCCTGGCTGCCTCCCCTGTGGGGACCTCCAGGAATGTCTGTGAAAATTTTATCACTTGTAGCAAGGGAGTTATCTCTCAGCAGATAGATGCAGAGAACATACAGAGCATCCTGCATGAGAAGAAATTCCTTCCCACCTAAAAACTTTTCCCTGGCAGCAGAAGTTTCCTTGAACAGGTGATAAACTCTCCCTCCTCACTATTTCTTCTGAAGGTCTTCTACAATCTTTTTTACTACTTTGGGAACTGCTTATGGCAGATCGTTGACTGCAGTTTCTGAGCCCCCTTTTTGGAGCCCTTTTTGTCCTAAACCTACACACAGGGCAGTGACCAAATTTCATCAGCTTGTCTTCCAGATTTGCAAGAGGGGTCCTCATTTCCTTCCAGCAACTTATGCTTACTGTAGTTCTTAAGATAGTGAAATGTGAGAAAAAGAGAAAGACTTGAGCAAATTGGTCAAAACACTCCAGAATAGGGAAATAGCTAAGTCAGGCATCACTAGGGATTTTCAAATGTCAGAACTAAGGCTGTGATAGTGTTCTGAGAACATCCCCAGGAGGGCTATGCCTTGATAGTCATCTATTTTTTTCACTTCTAGTTTGATTTAATACAATTTTTTTAAAAAACCCCAATATTATAATACTAGAACTGTTAACAGTTTCCTTTATAGTGAGAAAGCTTACTCAGTGGAATAAAAGCATTGCTGTTATTCACTCTCTGAAATGTAGAAGCTTATGTTTTTAATTGAATATATGATTGAAGGAATCAATAATTATTTAAAATTTCAATGTATTCAATCCAGTTCTGATTTTTTTCCATTTGAATAATTTCATCAATATATTTCCAGGATTTGATATTCATTTCCCCAAATACGTTTACCCTTGTACTCATCAGTTTCTGTTTTCATAACATTACATCATATCTCAAGTTTTAAAACTACACAGTGCTACAGTGCAGGGCTACATGAATACATTAGACTTTTAAGCAAATTTGTTTCATTTACATGCAGAATAACAAGGGTGACACTATTGTGGGTGCTTGCTACAGCCACGTGATCAGGCATAGGCTTTCTAAAGGCAGCTGGAAGTGCCTTCGCAATCACACACCTGGCCCTCATGAGGGACTTCAACCACCCTTACAACCACTGGAGGAAGAACACAAGGCACAAGCAGTCCAGAGAGTTCCTGGAAAGCACTGATAACTTTATGATGCAGGTGTTGGTGGAGCTAAGTAGGAAAGGTGTGATGCTGGGCCTTATGCTCAGAGACAACAAAGGTCTGGTTGGAGATATGAAGGTTGGAGGCAGCCTTGACTACAGTGACTATGAGTTAAGTATTCCACAAGGGGGAAGCAAGGCAATCTGCAAGATTGCAACCCTGGACTTCAGGAGAGCTAACTCTGACCTCTTCAGGGAACGTCTTGGAAGAATCCCATGAGAATGTGCCCTAGAGAGAAGAGGGGTTCAAGAGAGCTGATCGATATTGCAGGATCACTTTCTCGAGACTCAAGAATGGTACATCCCCTTGGGCAAGAAACTGCAAAAGAGGGGCAGAAGACCTACATGGATAAACAAGGAACTCCTGTCAGCAGATACACATGAATCAGGGGCAGGGTGCCTGGGATGAATGTAGTGATGTTGTTAAAGTATTCAGAAATGCAACAAGGAAGGTGAAGGCCCACTTGGAATTAAATCTGGCTAAGGATATTGAGGGTAACAAGAAGGGCTTCTTCAAATGCATTTATTACAAAAGGAATACGAGCTAAAATGTGGGCCCCTTACTGAATGGAACAGTGACTATTGCAACAGAGGCTGCAGAGGAGGCTGAGAAGCTGAGAACCTTCTTTGCTTCGGTCTTCACTGCCAAAGCCAGCTCTCAGGAATCAGTAACCCAAGAGACTAGGGACAAGGCCTGGAGAAAACAAGACTTCCCTTGATTGAGGAGGATTGGGTTAGATACCTATTAGTCAAGCTTGATATCTGCAGATCTATGGCCCTTGATGGAATGCACCCGTGTGTGCTGAGGGAACTGGCAGAAATCATTACTAGAGTACTCTCAATAATCTTTGGAAATTCATTGTAGTAGGAGAAATGCCTGGGGACTAGAAGAAAGCAAATGTCATCCTGGTCTTCAAAATGGACAAGAAAGAGGGCACAGAGTACTTCTGACCAGTCAGACTCACCTCAGGTGAAAGGTGGTGGAACAGCTCATCCTAGGGGCCATCTCTAAACACGAGGAAGACAAGAAGGCGATCAGGAGTTGTCAGCATGGATTTACCAAAGGGAAATCATGCTTAACCAGCCTTATTTTCTTCTATGATGGGAGAACTGCCTGGATAGATGAGCAGTAGATGCAATCTACCTAGCCTTCAGCAAGGTTTTTGGCACTGACTCTCAAAAATGCCCTCATAGGCAAGCTCAAGAAGTGCCGGCTGGATGAGTGGATGATGAGATGGATTGAGAACTGGCTGAACGGTATGTCTCAGAGGTTTGTGGTCAGTGGCACAGAGTCTAGTTGGCGGCTTGTCACTAGTGTTGTCACCTAAGGTACAATACCGGGCCCAGTATTGTTTAATTTAATAATCATTGACTTGGGTGAAGGGGTAGATGCTTCTCTCAGCAAGTTTGCTGATGATACAAAGCTCTGTAGAGTGACTGATGCTCCAGAGAGCTGTGCAGTCCTTCAGATAGGAGGGATGGAAATTTCGTAAATTCAACAAAGGCAAATGCAGAGTCTTGTACTTGGTAAAGGATAACTTCATGCACCAGTACAAGCTCGGGGCTACTCTACTGGAAAGCATCTCTGTAGGGAAGGACCTGTGGGTCCTGGTAGACAGTAAGCCAGGAGTTTGCCCCTGTGGCCAAGATTGCCAATGGACACTTCCTGAGAGGCTTTAGGAAGAGAATTACCAGCAGGTCAAGAGAGGTGATCCTGCCCCTCTACTCAGCCCTAGTGAGGGGACATCTGGGTTCCTGTTTCCAGATCTGAGCTCCTCAGGACAAGAGAGAGATGGTGCTCTTAGAGCAAATCCAGAGGAGGGCAACAAAGATGATTAGGAGAATGGAGCACATCACTCATGAGAATAGACTGAGTGGGCTGAGCCCGTTCAGCCTTGAGAAGAGACAACTGAGACAGACTTAATCAATGTCTCAAAGTATCTGAAGGGACATGATGGAACCAGGCTCTTCTAGGTGGTGCCAAGCAATAGGAAAAGAGGCAATGAGCAGAAACTTGAACATGGGAATTTCCACTTGAATGAGGCAGAACTTTATCATGAGGGTGATTGAGCACCGGAACAGGTTTTCCAGACAAAGTTGTGGTGTCTCCTTATCTGGGGATATTCAAAAGCTATCTGGACATATTTCTGAATAACATGCTCTAGGTGACCCTGCCTGAGTAGTGAGGTTGGCTGGACTAGATGACTTCCAGCAGTCCCTTCCAACCTTCCCCATTCTGTGATTCTGTGATATAAAAGGCCCATTGAGTCAAAGGCCAGAAAGACATTTCTTTTCTCGAAACTACATTCAGATTTTCAGGAGAAAGCCCTTCTCTTTTGGAAATTAATGACAGTAACTGATCTGAGGCTATGCTCCACAGAGATAAGTCTGGAAGTGCCTTTAGATATCTCCATGGTCACTATAAATTTTTCACACAGAGAATGAATTACCGAGTGCTTCCATTATTCATGGCTATCCTTGTTCTTTACACAGCCAAAGGAAAAAGGGGACACCATGTTTTTCTAGTGGACATGTTATGTTGCTTTGATGAAAAAATGGTTTTGTAAACTTCTTTCTGTTATTCCCACTATATTTAAAAGATTTATGTCAGCACTCTTCAGTGAAGGACAGAGAAGACACTCAAAAATATATGTGTGACTAGCATGCAAAATTATGGTTTTGTAACCACTCTAGCTTCTGATTCAATAAAATTAAATCCCCTCTCAGGCAATAAAATCAGTGCTGCACTGTATTTTACATAAACAAAATTTACAGGAAAAAATCAGATAGATAAATATTCCTTTCATGGATTTATAAATACTACAGAAGGAAGAGAAATGTTGTTTACTTAGGGGAAATTTTATAAAGGCTTACATGCTAAGTGGGAACTATTCTCTCTTCATCTGCCCCACATTCTGTAGATTCATCTTCATATGTGGCTCAAAAAATGCTCAGTAATCTCTTTTTAATTCAAAGATAACCTTCTGTCTCCTACTAAAAAAAATCTTCTGCAGCACTTGTTTTAAAGCACTATGCTTTCATATTATAGGTTATTGTGAGGAAGAAATAAACATATGTTACTTTCAAATGTGCATACAGGAGAGTGAGGAATAAGAACGATCTCTTTGCAGTATTTTTAAGAATTTTTACAGTTACACTGATGTTTACAAAAAAATATATTGATGGTTATTCTGCTTGGAAAATTTTATTCATTTTTACTTTTCAATTAATTCTAGTCATACTTTGCAATAATAAGCTTCTTTTTTCACTACTGAGACGAAAACAAGCTGCTGTGCAATTTATGCAAAAGGCAAGTTTAATATATGACAGAGTAGAATTTAGATTGGTACATGCACTTTTGTGGTATCAAATGTTTCCTGACAACATTCTAAAACTTTAGGAACTTCATTTCTCTAAGCCAAGAAAGAAAATAGCAAGTTTGCTTCTCAAGATAAAAATTGAATTATGCCATATATGCCTAATAATTAATGTATTCTGTTTACTAGCTGCTTAGAATAATTCGAATGCTATATGAGATCTAAATGTGATTTTTTTACAACTGAACGAGTCAGCAATATATACCTTGTTAGTAACATGCAGAATTTTCTGATATTTAGAATTGCTTTTGCTCAGCCATATTTTAGATTTACATAGCCCCGGTGGTAAAATAAACATGAAAAAACATCTGGTCAAATAAATTCCAAATCACTAAATGACTTGCTCGCAAATGACACCACGAAGAAGGCTCTTGGGAAAATGTTAACAAACAGTAATATTGTATCACAGCTTCTGTAACTTTGTCTCAGCAGGTATGCCACAGAGCAAGCTGTCTGCCAATTTAATTAAATTATTTGGAAATTGCTTTGCACTCTGTGCTAGGGTATGTTTTCAGAAAATATTATTTAGTTGTTAAAGTTGAAAAATATTTTTATTGATTCAGTCAGTTTATAATGTGTTACTTTTAGGGAGTGACGAACTATGAGAAACATGGAATCCCTGCGTGTTCCTAACCCGACTCCATCAATGCTTCTACACAGATGATGAGCACGAGGTGAACAGCTGTTACTTTGAAAGCTTCCTTTGCAATGGAAAAGTAAATGCTCAGAAGAGTAATGAAAATATGTAAATTTAAGGAAAAAATACAGGCTCCTAATTAGATTGATGGAAATTATAAAACCATGCTTCCATTTTTATTTAAGACTTTGTATTACTACAGGGCCTTTCATTTCTTATTCTCTCACTGTGAATATTTAAGTAATTCACTGCTTGTTTTAATTTATCAGCTGTTATTCTTTGTGTCAGATCTGCAATTGCAGATCTCTCATTTCTTCTAATGACTGTTGAATTTACACAGTAGTTCATAATTAATTTCAATGGGCCTTTTTATACTGCATCGTCTTACTGAGATGACTTAGTCTTAATGCGTCATTCAAATTCAGAATAGCTATGTCTGTTAACAAGTGTACGTGCAATACAGTTGTCCTGAGGCTGAAGGCTGGAGAGACACATCTGGAACTACAGCTTGGGAATAGCCACTGAGTTGGTCTTTTCTTCTTGGAACTAGAAATTGATTTTTACATAGTTCCTCACATTAGAGTTTTCTTGCTCCACATTTGTATTACTGGGTTGAGATGTTACTAAGTTACAACAGGGGATGTTTGAATTTCTGACAACCTTTTTTCCTTCTAGAATGAATAGTTTCCAAAAGACAGCTAGACATTTTTCTTACAAACCCTTTCTTGTTGACTTGTTAGAAATTACTGCTGTTACTTCAAACATGAGAGCAACATGAGTGACTGCATCTTCCCCATAATGAAAACCGAGGTGTCGTTTCCTTCAGGACAGGAAGACACAAACTCCTTATTACATGCAACAAGCTGAGACAATTAAAGGAACACTGCTTCCCTCAAAAGAAATGCCTCATAAATAGTCAGTGCAGTCAGATTAATTTCTGACATTTTAGGTATTTGTAAACCTCAGTGTGAGGTGACATTAATGGCTGCATGTTCTTTCTTGTTCTGTTCTCTCTACTGCAAGGCCATCTGGTACTGTTAGCTTTCTGATTTGCATGCATACCACTCAGAGGTAAGGATCCACATGTTGTCATGCTCTTTTCCTGTGGGACAGAGAACAATGCGGGGAGGGAGATGTGCAACTCAGCTGGATATTGTGGGATACTAAGACACATGGCTTGAAACATACACTTTGCTTTAAAGCTTAAGATATCCTGTCACTCAAAGTTGCTTCTTGGTGGTGTACACAGAGGGAGAAACACTTGCCAAGATGATACTGAAAGATGTTTGAGTACCTTATTTTTATAATAAAGGACTAATTCCAGATACTACAAGTCCCTGGTGCCAATAGACCAGAAAACTTGAATTCTTTACTCCCACTCACTGTTGTGTTCTCCTTTCTTCCAGATCATGCAAAGTGGACTACTGGTTGTTTCAGTCATATGTGGCTATGTTTTCTGCAGTCAATGCCTCTGTAATGCCCCTGAGATTGCCAACTCTTGCCCAATCTACAGGAAGAATTTCATTCAAGGACAATGCCATCCCATTTGTATATCATGACTTCTATTTCTCAGGACAGACTCAGCTGGATTTCAGGAAAAAATTAATCTTTAAAGGTATATATTTGAGTTCCAGTGATTTTTCAAATGGGCATAGGTGATATAAAGATATTTTTCTTTGTGTAAATATATGTCTTGTGGTTATAATTCAATTTTTCCTGTATTTAGTTGTATTCAATTCTGACTATTGGGCTCTGCTGGTAGACAAACCATTCTTCTAATAGCTGGAAATAAAACTACCACTTTTTATCAATGAGAAGTGCTTGCTATTTTTATCACACTGTAGTCACTGATTTTGTAGGAAAGAAGCCTAAAGGCTCAAGCCTTTTTATTGTGGGTAGTGTATGTTGTATGGGGAAAAGGGGAAAGGCTCTGCCTGGACTGGGAGTAATGTGGAAACAAGGGGGTGCAGTCCTGCTCCAGACTGGAGGGTTGGAAAGGTGGGCTGGTTAGTGTGGGGAGCCTGGAAGCTGTGAGAGAGAGGCCTTGCTGGAAAGATTCTGAGGGTATTGGGCTATCTCCCCATCTCTAAGGTGTTGGCAAAAATACCACAAGGCTGTTTGTTGCATTAAGAGTATAGAAACTTAGCATAAACTGAGGCTTTTCTGTGCTGCACTGAAACAACATGGGGCCATGAGGCTTCTGCCTCATTGCAGACACCCAACTGTTGTTAGGCTTTCCTATAGCCTAGTGCAAGATGAGAGATGGGCCCATCTCAGAGGCCCATCCCATGTTCTTCTCAACCAGCTTCATCTGTTCTACACCAAATGACAGAAACACTGTACAGTTTTGACAATTTGCCACACTTCTGCAGGTGGATGCCTACCAATGTGAAGCAGCGTGCCCAGCCTCCATGCATCTCTCCAGCCTGTTTAGATCAGCACCCAAGGGGATCAGCTACTCTTCCCAGCTTTGTGTCATCAACGAACTTGCTGAGAAGGCACTCTATTCTTTCATCCAAGTTGATCAAAATAGATTGATAAGCTAAACAATACTGAACCCAATATAGACCCTTGGGGGATACCACTAGTTACAGGCCTCCAACTGGACTCTATGATGCTGATCACAAACTACTAAGATCTACCATTCAGGCATTTATTTGTTTATAAGAAATTTATAGAGCATGTCCACCAGGATTCTTTGCATATGCAAAGGCCAGAGTTCCACATGAATTCTTATCAATTCTTCAAATATCTTATTTTCCAAATCCTGGATTACTGTAATCCCTGAGCTGATCATAACATTAATTGGCACTGAAACAGCAACTTTGCATAAAAAGAAAGAACTAAAGGAGAAAGTGATTTATGGTCATAGTATTCAGTTTCATTATATAGTCTAACAGATTTAAACTGCATAATGATAAGTATTGACAAGTATGGCATTTTTTCCTACTTCAGTTGTTAAAAAAAATTGCAGATATAAAGAAGTTAACCTTTTATACCTTTCAGACTTTGTTCTCACTCTATTATTTGAGATGGATAATTGTCAGCTGCTTACTTAGAATGTAATGTGTTCTGTTCTCTGAATGAAGCAAGAGCGAGTGAAAAATGCCTGCAGTGAAAGTTGCAACTGAATGTTTATGCAGATACTAGTTTTCATTTTTGGACTCTGTGTAATTTTTATTGATTAATGTTGATTATTATTGCATGGACATTGGAGTGGATGAGATAGTTATTGCATGTGGTTTATGATAGTCAAAATGTAAATGAGTTCTTAACCCTTTGGATGTTACAGACCAGGCAGAAAATATTGTTCTTTTATCTACCAATATATTGGTAGATAAAATTGTTCTTCTTCTATCTATCAATATAACTACTTTTTTGTTTTACCTTAACTCAGGAGGAAGATGAACAAAATTTCTAAAGAAACACTATTTCAAGTGCTTTTATCATTTGCAAGTACTGTTCTTAAAAATGACTCATTTTATAGAAACTGCTTTTGAGGCAGAAGCTTAGCTTTAACACAGACAAAAAGATTCAAATACTTTAGCATCAAACCTGGAATGAAAAATAATGAATACCTCTCATTCCTCAAATAGTCCAAAATCTGTGGAAAATTTTGCTTAACAAGCAAAGATGTGAGCTTTTGAGATTTGACATAATGAAGACTAGTTAAAGAAACAATAAATTTATCTACTTAAATTTACTTAATTGTTTCCTCATTGCTGAGAGTAGAGTATTGGTTTCCATTCTGGAGTAGTGCCTCTTTTACCAATTGTTTTTTTGGAGAGCAAAGCCAATGGTGTATAAAAGACATTTTATGCAACAGTAAAATATTATTGGAAAGGCATTAAAATATCTGATGTTATTTTGAATTACAAGAGAAATGACATTTCACCTATTAGAATAATATTTTTTAACAGAGATTTTTTCCTTTTTAATTTTATTTTTGCTTTTCTTTTTGGCCTTTCAATGGTATTGGACTCTGAAATTCTTCAGTCTGCACTATTTTTATCTTTATGTCTTTATAAAAGAAGATACTGTCAAGAGATATTCATTCTACACCTGGAAATATGTACAATTTTATCTTAACTCAGAAATAGTGGGCTTTGTTTAGTGTTATTTTGTTGATTTGGGTTTGATTTTTTAAAATTTGAAGGGGAATTATTTGGTCATTGGCATTACCTAATATTAAAAAACTCCAACAAAACAGAATTAAAGGAATCACCCTTATTTGGGAAAATATCATTAGTCAGATCTGAAAGTGAACATTTGCTTGACTTTAACTGATTTATTCAGAAGAGGTAAACCATATTACTTAACTGTATCCTACAGTAAAATAGGAGTAGATGTTATAGGGACAGCCTGATGTGAGAAGTAAATCTGTACATTAGTATGTGTCTGGGATACTTGTTATAACTACTAACCACTCTAAAAATTTTTTGATTGACTATCAAATGAAAGGACTATCAAGAACGTGATTTTAACTACCTGATGTATTTTCTCAACTAAGTTACAAATATCTTGTTATTAGGTAACCGAATCACTCACCAAACCTTTGAGAAGTATTAAGGTCAATGATGTAGTTAAATATATTTCTGTCTTTTTCTTGAAAAACAAAATACTTTCAAGTGATATAAAATTATTGCTCTGCAGTATGAAAGCTTTTATATACAGGGCAAGGGTAAATGAAATGAAAATGGAAATTAAGCTTTGCTCAGCATGAGCCGAAGGATTTTAGAGGTGATATGAAGGATACATCAACATCTCAGGGGACTGATGATTCAGTCTTGAGGTCCATTCGATCTGTAGTCATTTTACTAAGATTATACTTTTGTAGTTCCAGTCAAATAGTACAAGATAATTCCTAATATAATTATGTTTTATGATTAGATTTATAAGCTTTTCAACTTTTATCTCTTATGTGGAGTAAAAGTAATTTACATTTAGTAGCAAATTTTTTTGCCTTCCAATGATTGTGTTCAGCCTTTAATTAAAAAAAATTTTCTTATTTTTTATCAACTGCTAAAAACCCTAGGTATTCCTATTTCTGTTATTTCTTATGTACTGCTCTTGAATCATGATTTTGTACCTTAACTAAGGACGAGGAAGATGTAACCATTTAATGTATGAAAAATTAATATCTTAAATTTAGTTTGTATTATGTTACCTTCCCTTCCTCTTATAAGAGTTATTTTAGGGAATGTATATTTTAGCACCAAAGCAATAATTTCATCAGGGCCAAAAAGGAAGGGATTCAATTTACTTTGACATCTATACTTTTGAAGAATATTTCATTCATTTTTTTCCTATAATTTATAATCTGAGCTCTTCTTAAGTGTATGTAGTAAAAGTGCCAGAATCCAACTGTGCACTATAGGCTACATCACTTAACTGCTTACATTGCTATGAACTTTTTCCTAAAATCTGTTTAAACTTTTCTTAACCTCAAGATATTATTCTTTGTCATTTCTTGAGACTCTAACTGACATTTTTATCAGGTAAATTGTCATTGTAAGGGTATTTTGTCGACTGCTAAAGACACATAATATTCCCTTAGTATTCACCATTCTAAACTGTGTGCATTCAGCTCATTCAGTCTCTCATTACAGGATTTACCATCCACCTTTTGTGTTAGACTCATTTCCTTTGTAATTTTTAATTTTATTTTTTTTTTCCTAATTTCCTAGTATCTTTTGATGAGGGCAATGTGTAACCAAAGAGACGAGTAACCTGTAGTTTGGCCTGACAGAAAAATGCTAGGACTACATTAAGGCAGTAAATAAATACTCATATATTCCAAATGACACATTCCTGTGTTATTTTCATCAATTTAATAATATCTAGTTCATGGGACCTTACTTATACATGTTTGACTTCCTTTTTGTGTTTCTGATATTAACTGTGTTTTGCCTCTATCTACCTGAGTCTCAAACACAACCTATTCAAAACCTCCAAAATGCAATTAATGATCTGATATATCCACATACAAAAGCATAGAAACAAACATACAACAGAGAATGACAAAGAAGCTAATATTTATTGTAGAAGTGTAAACATAGAAACATATTTTCCGACTTGTATTGATTCATAGAGTCAAAAGTAACTTTCCCTGAGTACCCATCAACTATAATTGTGCAGTGAAAAACACATGCTGTGTGCACTACTACTATTGCTCCTGTATCACAGAATCACAGAATCACACTAGGTTGGAAAAGACCTATTAGATCATCAAGTTTATTACCTAACACAATCTCATCAACTAAAGCAAGGCACTAAGTGCTTACTCAGTCTCTTTTTAAACTCTTCAGGAGATGGTGACTCTACCACCTCCCTAGGCAAATCACTCTTTCTGTGAAATTTTTTTCCTAATATTCAAGCTAAACTTCCTCTGATGTAGCTTGAGACTGTGTCCTCTCGTCCTGTCACTGGTTTCCTGGGAGAAGAGATCAACCTCCACCTGGCTAAAACCTCCCCTCAGCTAGTTGTAGACAGCAATAAGGTCTCCCCTGAGCCTCCTCTTCTCCAGGCTGAACAACCCCAGCTCCCTCAGTCACTCTTCACAGGGCTTGCGCTCCAGTCCCTTCACCATCCTCATTGCCCTTCTCTGGACACGTTCAAGCATCTCAACATCTTTCTTAAATGAGGGACCACCTGGGCACACTGCTGGCTCATGTTCAACCAGCTGTCAACCAGTACTCCCAGGTTCCTTTCTGTCTGGCTGGTCTCCAGCCACTCTGTCCCCAGTCTGTAGCTTTGTGTGGGATTGTTGCGGCCAAAA
Organism: Serilophus lunatus; assembly: GCA_013399895.1. Taxonomy (NCBI): domain Eukaryota; kingdom Metazoa; phylum Chordata; class Aves; order Passeriformes; family Eurylaimidae; genus Serilophus; species Serilophus lunatus. The sequence continues at coordinate 122,973 of VXBA01003016.1, read as the reverse complement.
TGTAGAACCCAGAGCTTAAACTTGTTAAATCTCATGCCAGTGGATTCTGTCCATCTATCCAGCCAGTCAAGGTCCTTCTGCAGAGCCCTCCTGCCCTCTAACAGACTGACACTTGTTCCCAAGTTGGTGTCATCTGCAAACTTACTAATGGTGGACTCAATCCCCTCATCCTGATCATTAATTAATATATTAAACAGGATTGGGCCAGCAATGATCTCTTGGGAAGACTGCTAGTTACTGGCTGCCAACTGGATGTGGCATCATTCACCACCACTCTCTGAGCCTGGTCATCCAGCCAATTCTTAACCCATCAGAGAGCCAATGTCCAAGCCACGGGCTGACAGCTTCTCCGGGAGTTTGCTATGGTCAGTGTCAAAGGCTTTGCTGAAGTCCAGGTGGACTATATCCACAGCCTTCCTCTCATCCACCAGGTGAGGTGCCTGGTCATAAAAGGAGTTCAGTTTGGTCAAGCAGGACCTGTCCTCCTAAATCCATGCTGGCCATCCTGTAAGTGCTATGTGATTGCACTGAAGATGATCTGTTCCATAATCTTGCCTGGGACAGGCCTGTAATTTCCTGGATTCTGTGTACAGTACTTTGAGTGATGGGTTAAATGCAAGTCTCTAAACATATTGCTTTGGAAAAGAAATAAAAAATAATCCCATGTCTTTGGGCACAATTTAATCTGAAAAGTTTAAAAGCAGTTTAGAGCCAGTTCTAGGAGAACTACTAAGGTAACTTCAGTGTTAGATGCTCAAGCACACCTTGGCTGTGCTCCACTACAGCAGGATAGTTGGCATCCAGTGTAGAGGAGAAAGGAAACAGCAGCCTGTGGAATAGCTTTTGCCTGCTGAGGTCAATAGATATTAAGAAAGTGTTGCTAGATTAAATAATCTGGCCTACAATTCTGTATTTCTGAATTAAATTCTTACTTTGAATCCGACATTGTCACTGAAATAAAGTTATCCTGTTAACAAAGAATCCATTCTTTGCCACTCTGACAGAAAAAAGTCTTGCATAAATATTATTGCGATCTTGACTTGAAAATTTTTAATGGAAATAGATTTATCTTTGATAAAGTGTTTTACTGGCAAATTATCCTCTATGCTGATTTTGGCTTTAGTAGAGTTAATTTTCTTCACAGTGACTAGTATGGGACTATGTCTTGAATTTATGCTGAATACAGTGATAGTATAAGAGATATTTTTTTATTGCTGAGCAGTTCTCACACAGAACCAAGGTCTTTTCTGCTTTTTGTACTGCCACACTGGCAAGGAAGTTGAGGGTGCATGGAGGGCTTGGAGGAGACACAGGAGGAAAAATGAAACAAAATAATCAAAGGGATATTTCAGTCATGCTCAGTATATAAAGTGTGAGGGAGAAGGTGGAAGGGGCAGGGAAATGTTTGGAGTGATGCTGTTTGTCTTCCCAAGTGTCAATTACACGTGATGAGGCCGTGCTTTCCTAGAGATGGCTGAACAGCTGTCCATGGGAAGCAGTGAATGAATTCCTTATTTTGCGTTCTTTGTGTGTGCAACTTTTGCTTTTCCCATTAAACGATCTATATCTCAAACAGGTTTTCTCGCTTACACCCTTCTCATTATCTCCTCCGCCCTACTGGTTGAGGAGTGAGAGAACAGCTGTGTGGGGCTTGGTTATTGTCTGGGTTTAAACTGTGACATGCTCACACATTTCTTTTGTTTTATTGCTAATCTGAATATTGTTAGTTTCTGGTTCCAGATGCTGGATTCTATTGCAGCTTCCTTCCATCTTCCTCCCCCGGCCCACCCCATCCTGTTAACTATTGTGTTAGCATAATTTACTTTACCTCTCATAATTTTTACTGCTCTTCATTTGACTGGACTTTTTTGTTTTTCTAATAACCATTAAAGGGCAGAAGTTAGAGCATCTTGAAAGGTCAGCATTACAGAAATTTTCAGCCTGACTCTCTTCTGAACATATCTTTTACTCAGAAGCAAATGATTTGAGCATCACTAGATTTTCAAGGGGCACTGTAAGAGTTCTACTCATTTAAGGTAGACAGTTGTACAGTGGATGGATGGATTGGATGTACTTTAGAATACATGGTTATTTCAAAATAAATTTCTGTTCCTGACTCTTTGGGTCCTTAGAAACACTTAAATTGTAGACATGTTATTGTTTAGTATGTACTGTTCTGTAATAGAGAAAGTTAACTACCCTGATTCTAATACTGTGTCATAAGCATCTGAGTGCCTAAAATAGGCATTTGACAATTCTTCTGGGCTTTCATGGGGAGAATATTTTTTCTTCTCTCTTGATTAAAGAGAACTCTAAATGAATTGTCAGGATACCCATCCTTTTTAAAGTTACCATAGCTTCTGATGGATTTTATTTTTTTCATAACTATAGAATAATATTTATGCACAAAAGAGAAGCTAGCAAATACAACATAGTAAGTGATAAACTACTCCAATTACTTTCCATTAAAATTCAGGAGGCAATGTAGTTAGTTTTCTGTGGGTAAGGACTTATACCTACTGACATTCAGCGAGATTTGGATTTGTATGCAGATGCTCCTATCACATTAATGGCGATGATTTCTCAGTCTGCCAGGAGCTTTAATTTTCTGCAGAAATTAGTCTGATGCTCATGACATTCCCTCCTAGATTATTCCACTGTAGTAAAGTACACATAACTGCTTCTATCCTAACCTTTTCTCAGCTACAGATAGAATTCTCCTTAATGTAAATTAATAGCACTTAAGATATCAAGAACATCACGGACTAAATGTTTGATTTTTCTATCTGAAATAAATGTTGAGATTTCTTGTCATCAGCCTTTTATTACAGAAAACCCACTAAATCGATTATATGGGTTGTCATAATCAGAGTAAACTAACACAGGGTTTCACATAGGCTAATAATTCTACATATATGTTATAGCAAGACATGGAAATGGTAGTTCTTTGTTGTTGTGAAACTCTGATTGCCACAGAAAGGCGTGGACATACATAAGGCTTTTACATAAGAATTTTTCCTGTTTCTTTGGGGAAGCACTTATGCATTTAAGCTTAACAAAAATAATAAAACCATTATTAAACCATTAGAATCCATATGGCAGAGATTTGATAAGTAGAGGCATGCATTCAAGAGGGGTAAAAAAAAAGCTTGAAGATTTTAATAGTGAGAATCTGGTTTCATTAAATTTTTATGTCCGTGAATGTCAAACTCTGTGAAAAGACAGAGTTGGTCAGGATGAGCTGAATCATCGCAATTCCCAATGTTGTATGGTAGAAACAAAGTGGAGAAGGAAAAAAAAATTATTATCTTTTATGTTAATATTTTAGTTTGCATCTCTAAAGTATTGAAGCCTATGCATATCAAGCAGCTGATATCTGCGACTTCTCAGCTGTTTCTTAAGTACACTCCAAATATAACACACAGGTCATTACAAAATGCTCTTCCTAAATAGTTCCCACTGTGTCCAATTTCTGTCATCATTTTTGTACTGTAAGTAAAAGTAACATATACATTTTGTGAGTATTCTCTAAGAAATATATAAATGCATATATAAGTGCATGACCAAAGTTTTAGAGATGTATAAACTCAGAACGCTTTCTTTCTGATCCACTCTGACAGTCTAGGCAAAACTGATAATGTTTCACAAGTTTCCCGGAACTGCTGACTCTTTTAAAGGGTTAAAGCACACAAAATATGAGTCCAAATAAGTGATCTGAAATATGTTTATAAAAATCCCAAAGCAGTTCCTTTATAAATAGCCATGTATTAAAATAGCATGGGCAGAGAATCTTGAAAATTACATCTTTGAGTGGTACTTGAGAAACTCAGCAATTACATTGCGTATTAAATTAATAAACAGTTCACCTTAGCTTTGATATTTATTTATGTAGGTGCCAATGTTTTGGCCTTTTTCAAGACAAAACTACTCTAGGTGAAGGACAGTACAGGCGTAGGAGCTTCAGTGAATATCTATCTTTGTATGCATCATTTTGCCTCTTATTAATTCAATATATCAAAGTATCAATAAATGGTTCAATTGGTATAGAAGTTAAGTACTGGACTGGTTGGTAAAAGTAGTTAACATTAAAATGCATCACATCTTCACCAAGAATTTTTTCTACATCTAATTTTCTTTTTGAGACTATTAAAGGTAGAAATAAAAATAACTTGAGATATTTTTTAAAATGTTGTACACTGTGTTACTGGAGTGTCTGAGTTGTTTCCTTGGTTATTAAAACATTAAACTGAACCAGCTGAAAGACAAAGAGAACTATTCTAAATGGACCCACATACAAAAATGAGGGCAATAGTTTATATGAAAAGACACAGTGCAAAGTTTTAGATATCTTATACTTAAAGGACTATTTGAAAACAGAGCTGTTCTGAGATATGCTCTATTTTTACTTCTACCTGCTGACCTCTAAAACCATTCTGGGGCATAGCTTTTGTTTAACAATACTTGAATGATCCTCAGGCAATATGCGTAACACTTGTGAATGCAATGGGTAAAGACCAACGATTGTCATTTATAGTACTTTTCTAACTTGTCTTCTGTCAGCATTTGGAAATATTCAGACACATTCAAATTAATTGAAGGGTGAAAACATGACCTTCCAGGATCTGTTTCAGTCTTTTCACAGGATACAGGTTCAGATCATATAACGGTACAGAGATTATATGACCTGAAAGTTAGCCTGGAAAATAAATAAATTTTGCAGATGAAGGTGATCCTTTCTGCTTCCTCACTATAATGCAATTTGAGCATGCAAGGTTCCTAATATTTTGACTTCAGAAAAAAGCATTAAATATTAAACCAAAAAATTGTATATAAAATATAGAGTACAAGTAGAAGTTTCTTTACTTCCTAAAATGAGAACCACCAATAATGCCTGTCTAATAAATAACAACATGTACTTGTCAAATTCACACAATATTGGTTTATCAGTGTCAGTATCTTTCCTCCTAATTGCTTTTAGATTATCAGCTTGTTTACATTTACTGTATGCAGTCAAAGGACCTCGTGATTTGCAGGCAACAGAAAATGAGTAGATGTAGAATTGTCCTTCAGACCAAAGGAAAAGCATATTCTACTTGACACAAATATGCACATAACACTTAAAAATGTCAGTTTATAGCCTAAAATATGTTCAAATATTTGCCTCCATAATCTGTTATCTAAAAAGCCTGTAACAAGTATTTCATGGTATGATTTACTGATTAAAAATGAGAAAAGACCATGGAAAAAACTTTATAAAGTTAGTGAGATTAAATTTGCATTTCTAACTGTTTTTATTTTTATAAAAATATGAACTTACACAAAGGCCATGGAATTGCTGTTATACCAGTGTAAATGACATCTGTACTGGTTGCTAAATCTTCCTTATGTGTCTCCTGGGAAGTTACATTTATTGGCTCCCTAAATCTGGATTACTTTGCAGTACCAAAGTGTTCTTCGAACCTTTTACAGTTCCTACACCATCTTGAGAACCATTTTCACTTTACAGTTTCACTTTGAGAATTGACTGCCACAGAATATAATATATAGTATTGGGTTATTGCCATTTCAGAGATGTCTTATGTAGTCTGTGCAAAAGGTTCAGATTTCATGAAAACAAAGGACGTCCTTTAACCTTCATGGTTAAGAAATTTGATGTATGTCTTGCGACTTTCGCTTGATTTTCTCTTATGTAAAATAACGCCTATCTGTTTGAAAAAAGCAGGACATAAAGGAATCATAATAATTTTTAAAAGTACATCTCACAACTTCATCAGCAAAATACACACCTGATGCAGTCTTTTCACTTGTGGTTTAAAAGCACTATTCTGTCTTGGTTATTTTTTAATTGTTTACTGATATTACAGATAAAGCTGTTCCTGCATTTTCATTTTGATGGTGGAGTCTGGTCATAGATTCTATGATTGTTAATACTACTCAGCAAAATTAGATGGTATTCTTTTGTCTTTTCTACCCTAAATTTTAACTCTTCTTCAGGGAAAATGCAGTCCTAGCAAGAGATTGGCTTAGTTTAAGTTCTATCAGGCTTTGAAAAGCTGTCATTGTGATCTGTCATGGAAACTGCTATGTACCTAAAAAACATATTGGAAGGAGGTAGTAAAGTTTCCTGCTGGTGGTGTTGGATGGAGAAACATACATAGTGCGAAAAATACATAGTGAGAAAAATCAGAGGAAAAATGTGTCTCAAGGAGGAGCCATAGGTGACAATAAGTCTTAAGCTGAATAGGAGACAAAAAGAAAGGGATGTTTATAACAAACATTTAATTGAAAAATAAACCAGTGAAAACTAGTTAGAGAATAGCAATTTTTCTTTAATGAGACAGAAGACTGGTATTTTGACAGGAGTGTTACTGAAAATATGCAATCATAGAGTCATAGGATGAGTTGGATTGGAAGGAACCTTAAAGATCATCTGGTTCCAGCTCTCCTTCCATGGGCAGGGATGCCACTTAATATATCAGGTTATTCAGGACAACATCCAACCTGGTGCTGCACACTCCCAGGGATGGAACATCCACAACATCTCTGGGTAAGCCATTCCAGTGCTCCACCATCCTCTGAGTAAACAATTTTTTCCTAAGATCTAATTTAAATTATATCCATTTACTTGATCTACTTTCCACTGTCTGATTTTGGAAAAGGACATATTTATAGTTTTACCTGTAATACAACTTTGCAAAGTTGCTGTAATGTCTACAGTAATGTGAAAACTGATTCTCGGTGAATGTAATTGCATCTTTATGCAGTTTTGGGCAAAGCTTTTGCCATTGAGAAATTAATGATTTTCCTTGGTGGGTATCTGAATATGTAAATATAGGGTAAGTGATATGTAAGTGATTGAGTGTTATAGAAGGAAATAACTTATTTTACATCTTTGTTATCTTTTTTTTTGCTAAGATGTAGAGAGAGTATTTAAAGGGATATCCTGTAAAAATTTCTCAGAAAAGTTGATTCTTTGGATCATCTCTAATCATCTATTTAAATCAACTTATATGTATAAAACTTAATATGATCTTTTTTTTTTTTTTCTCTACCACATTTAAAATTACCTGAGTGAGGACATAGGGATAACACACTGCATGGTAACTGGAGTGGGCTGGGATTTTTTGGACCAAATTTTGCATTCTTGAACTCTGGCAGGTTTGATGCTGTGACTGCTTCCCTGGGAAGCCTGCTCCAGCGCCCTACCTCACTCTGGGTGAAGAGCCTTTTCCTAATGTCCAACCTAAACATCTCTTGACACAACTTCATGCCATTCCCTTGGGTCCTGTCACTAGTCACCTCAGAGAAGAGATCAACACCTGCCTCACAAGGAAGTTGTAACTGCAGTGAGGTCTCCTCTCAGTCTGCTCTTCTCCAGGCTGAATAGACCAAGTGACCTCAGCATTTTCTCATGACTGACAAAGCCTGAAATCATAGCATGTATTGTGTCACTTTTAATCATTCTCCACTGAGGACTGGAGCATTAGAGACGTTGCCCTCTTGACAGTGAGAAATTATTGTCTCCTCAGAGGCAGGATTTTGTGCTTACAATTCGTTAGGTGCAGCCCCTGTGACACTGGAGCCAAAACCAATTGCATTACCATTGAAAAGTAGTAGACTGAACTTTGGTAAAGAGAATCAGCAACATGCTCTTTGTGCCTGTGTCAACTTCCCTGCCCTGCCCTGAAGTCACTTCTTGGAAGTCTCAAAAGGGCTGGCTGTGCATGCATGAACATAGTGGCATGAAAACATAGTTTACATAAGAGGTGTGCACCATGTTAACAATAATAGGAAATGCATAGATCCCCTCCTTATCTTTTTCCTCTTGCTCTCTTTGTCTTCCTTTTTTTGTTGGCCTGAGACCTGGACTCTCCACATGGCAGTACCAACATTGGATTGAAGGACTTCTTCTCTTTCTCTCTTTTCTGCCTTCGTTTGTCCTCTCCCTTGCTTTGTCTTGGGAAAGCATTGATATCATATACTAACCCTTACTCTGTACTGAGATTTGTTGTGAGGCTTGGGGGTTTGATGAAGTATGCTGAAAATTAAGGGCTTGTTAGTGAATATCTTTGAGAAAATCTGTTGTGAGGAGCAGGGAGATTAGTGAAGTGCATTGCAAAAATTAAGAGCTTGTTAGCCAACATTTTTAAGACAAAGTAATGGGCTAATTGATGGCGTAGAAGCATGAGTTCCCTGACACTTTGACCAGTGTCTTTGTTCAGCCTGATGAGAATTTATCACAGACATCATGGCCCCCTACACCCTCCTACTAAGTTGGCTATGACAGTAAAAAGGTGAGCTAATTAAGATGATGAGATCTAGCAGAAACTTAGTGTCTGAAGCACCTGCTGGGATGCAAAGAAAAATTTTGAACTCTTTTTCAGTCTATTGGATATTGATAGATGTTATGTGGTCCTTTTGGCATATTTAAAGTTTTTAGTTTTAAATTTAGGTGGAATGGGAAATGTTCAGAGGATTTCTGCTGCTCAATTCTCAATAGATGCTGCCCCAGTCAGCCTCCAGTGGTTCATATATTAGCACTGTTTGTATGAATTTAATGATTACTGACAGTCAAAACATTGGAGGCATAATGAATAAAGCAATCTAGTAGATTTTCAGGACTACTAAGTAGTCCAGAAATTTGATGAAGGTTTTTATATGTCACTTTATCTTCATGCATTTTTATGCATACATGTGCTCAATTTCATAGAAACTGGTAACAATAATATTTTTCTGTAATAGCTTTTGTTTGTCTGTATCCTATTGTTAAAAAAATAAATTTGTTTAATGATTTTAAAATTATCCCCTAGGGGTAAGAAAATGCTCACTTTAATTCAATTGTTGACATTTCTTACATTTTATACTGGAGCTGGGAGAGTTTATGAGTATCTGAGCATCTTCAGAAATAGATTCTGACATTTGTGACTTCTAGCCAACAAGATTTGGAAAGAAGCCACTGCTGTCTCTGTGACAGAGCAGATTGTACACTGCAAAAAGTACCTACACCAATGTATCTTTTTCAATGTAAGACTTAAAATGGGATATGTCTGGAGGATATGAACATATGGTTGCTCCATGAAGTCGTTTATAAGAGGCACTCCCTTATCATCTCACATCTGTGGCACTATCAGATGGCCTTTTTTTTTGTCTAATTTACTCAGCCAGAAGAATTTACCACCTTTATAGTATGATCCCAACAAAGTATTTCTAGTTCCCAAAAGAGCCAGCCTCTTGCCCAGAGGACCTTTAAAAGGTGGCAAAGCAATTGTAACATATAATGCAAACTGAAAAATTAGAGTACAAAATATTGCATTATAATTGCAACATATTTCCTGAACTTCATATATTATTTTATGGTTACAGAAGACTGTTTTTTTAGTAGTTGGATTTGTTTTTTTTTTTTTTTTTTAGTGGGGGTGATCAGTGAAATAAGATCTTTACTCTTACAAGTGAATTCTTCTCTTTTGGTTTTGGTGAAGGCACTTGAACTTTCTATGTGTAAGTGAAACATTTCTCACCAGAAACTTGAATTGGAGTGGTTTGTTTAAAAACAAATAAAGAAACCAACGAAAAAAACCCCAACAAACAAAGCAATTCCTGGTAAGAGATGATTGTATGTGAAAATATGACCTCTGATAGATAACTATACAAACTCTTTTGTGCAAAAGGAGTTTATCAGGAACTGAACTATTATTAAAATCATGGCCAAAATGCTAGATATGCAAAACAAGGTTTTCTCAAATTATGGAAAATTTAGTGTAAAAGAAAGTTCAAACATTTCCTTTTTAAATTTCCTTTGTTTTTGTTTTTGTTTTTGTTTTTGTTTTTGTGTTTTGTTTTTCCTAGTACAAGAAAATTTTAAGAATTATTCTAACCCTTCATAGTGCTCATATTAGGGTGCAAATGTTCCTGCTCATATCTTATCAGTAAAGATTTATCAGAGAGTATCCTTCTTGTTGTGGCAAGATATTGATCTTTTGGCTGTGAGTGTTAAAATAGTTAAGTTTATAACCTGATAGCTGTATTTCTGACCTGCTTTGTTTTTTGATTTTATCTACTTTTCATTTTCTTGATTTAAAAGTAATGGTACTATCTTCGTCTTTTTGTTTCTTCTGAGACGCCCTGATACAAGGCAAAAAGTTTGACTTCCACAGTGTGTTTCCCATCATATAAAGATTCTTTCCCATAAATAAACTCTGTTAAGTCTCCCTTTGCTGAGCAAGCTAGTCTCCACTTGAAGCTATGAGATTTCGTTTGAACAAGAAAAGGTGTTGGAGTTCTTTTTCCCCCAGATAGTTTCTGTAATGCAAATGACCTGTGAGGATGGCACAATTGTCCTGTATAACTTATAAGTATGAACAGACTCTGGTGGTCATAGCTATGAACTGCTGCATCATAGCTGTGATCATTCTTGCAAAGCCTTTTTGACATCTGGGAAATTAGGACCATTATAAAAGGGATGAGAGAGATCTGTTCATATCCACACCAGGACATTCTGTATCTTTCTGGCCTGGAATGGAAGAAGGGAAAAGTTTTTGCTGCAGGACAGTGTGAGAGCTACTGCGCAGATGCAGGATTTTTGTAAATTTAATTTTATTATGTACCTCCACATACCTCCTATGCTTCTTCAGGAAAGTCAAAACTTGTCTGCCTAATGTAGAAAATCATCCTGCTAGTATTTAAACAGAGTTTTAATTTTTCTTGTAGTTTGAAGTGCTTTACGTAATAACACTTAAATTCAAGTGTTATCCTTGGTGTTAAAAAGGGTCATCAATCATTAATATTTCCATAATCAAAACACAAATTGGCACATCTTGCAAAAGTAGCAGAAATGTAGTATCTTCAAGAGGGCAAAAAGGAAAAAGCCCAAATGGGATTAAAGAAGCACTTTAACCTTGGGAGGGACTAATATTTATATTTCCAAAAGTAAATGTGTATCTGTTAAGATTATGCCCTGTGTGATACCATTGATCTTGGAAAACTCATGGACGTAATGATATTTGCATGCAAAATAAATTGTCCAGTATGAAAAATATGTGTAACCTGGATACATATGGTTCCTTTCAATGTTTTTAAGTCTCTTCTCCCCAGAATAAGCAAAATTTTTGGCAAATTTGTGTGTTTGCATTAAATCGCTTCTGGTTTGATTTCAATAAATCAGTTATCTGATGTCTTGTTTTTTTTTCTGAGCAACAGACAAACTGAAATAATATGTTCCTGGAGTGTAAACTAACCTCATCTATCCGTAAGAAGCATGAAGCTTCATAGCTTAACTTTGGCTTTAGGCAATGTAGTGACTCAAAGACAGATCCTCTATTGTGTAAATTAAATTAATTCACCTCTTCTGCCTTCGGTGACTTGCACAATTTACATCAGCTGAGCATATGACCTGATACTCAATTTGTCCATAAGAGGAACAGACAGTGTTGTGAAATGAAATGCATTTAGGTTTTTCAGTTTTCCTCCTGATATTTTTGCTGATTCATTTCCTTTTTGCCTCCTGGTGCCTTTGAGAAAATAGGCAAGAGGAATGGCATTTAAGTTTGGTTCAGCGAAAAGGTATACTACAATGGTATATTAAATGCCTATATTACAAATATGTAGTGTTTAGGTATGTATTATACTTGTACTATGGGGCTAAATTATACCCACACATCCCTGTACTTCTATTTTCAATTTGCATTGCAGATGTAGACCTCTATTTGAAAAAAAAAAAATGCATATTTTGCCAGTTTCTCTTTACACATATATACACAATTCATCCCTGAATTTAGAAGCCTTTTCTTTATCTTAATATATGGTGTCACCCTGATTTACAAGCTGCAGATATGACTTACTTTTCATATTTTCTATGTTTTTAAAATGGATTCAGTACAAATTCAAATGTGCAAGTAGGGAAATTATCTTCCTTTACATTATATTGGTATAGCAACTTTAAACATCAACAGGATGTCAGTGAACATGAGAATCCACATTATTTTTCATCATCTGTATTCAAAGGACTTCAGCAAATCAATGTTTGTATCCTTCTCTCTATGGAACACTTATTGTCAGTTGAAGTAAATGTGTTTAATCCAAGTACTTTGTTCTCAGTCTCAGGGAACAGATGCTCTGCCTTTCTGCAGAGTCTATGTTAGAGTACAGGTCGTTAAATATGTGTGTCTGTGAAGCAGGAGCATTGGACAAGTTTTTCCAAAAATATATTGTTAGATCACTTACTAAATTTATCTGTCTTCCTCTGAAAGTAAACAACTTCCAAAGTTGTATTTTCTTTTCTGATCATGCTGCTAGACAGCATGGTTAGACTTTTATGCAGAAATTTTAATTAACCTGTTTTGGTAGTAACAGGAATGTATTTATCTAACTTGCTGAAAAGATAAACCAGTTTTCAGTAAGATGTGGTGGTAATTATACTTTTATTCAAAGTTTTTATCATATCTCAACTAGAAAATCAATTTTATTAAACCCAAAATTCCTCAAAAAAACCTGCCTTCTTCCTACTAGGTACTTTCTAGAAAGAATTACAATTTAACATTTATAGGATTTCATAAACAACACCAAAATGCCATAGCACTTCTTTATAGAAAACAATAAACAAAAACCAAGTTGCAGTATATAATCAGCTAGAGTTAAGAAATCCTCACCCAGTCACTTTGCTGGAATTGATGATAATAACTGATTACAACTGTTTCGTGCCAGGATTTCTTTAAAGTATAATTCTTGATATTTTCTTTATTTAACCACAGGAAAATAATGGTAACAAAATGTTAGCTGTTAATACTACTGCAATGATAAATTTCATACACATGTGAACAAGTTATTGAGAAACTGGGAGTATTCATTCAGCCTCTGCATAACTCTGTGCTACTGAGGACTCTGTAGGTATAAAATAGCTGCACCATAGTTAGGAGACAGAAAAGCTATTTGTTTGTTTTGGCTGCAACACGACCTGGGTCTACTTCTCTTATGGCATCCTTGTACTATGGGCAAATCCTGCACAGAATGTTCAAAAAGCAGTAAAAACTTTCAGCAAGCTAGTGGGCCTCAACTAAATAAGTTCTGAATGGAGAGTGTAAAGTGATAACAGCATAGGGAAGCAGGGACTCAGATGAAAAAACTTCTTCATCTTCTCTCCAAATTACCTACCAGAATACTTAAAATACCCAATTTGACAATACTTTCCAAACATACAACTTTCCAATAGACAAAGGAGTTTTATTAAATTAACTGATAAAAAAGTAATGCTCTTATTTTTGTGTGTCCCTAGACTTTTTTTCTTGAGGGGTTTACTATTTCTCAAATGAACAGGATTCTTACTGCATCTCCATAATCCTTTATGAAATAAAATCAGATTTTAATTCATCTGAGTCATGTATAAAACACAGCATATATTTCTGGTGAAATATCGAAAATTGTTGCTACTGAGAGTCACAAATTGACTACAGTTTTGGTTTCTCTGGGAAAAATAAATTTATTTTTAAGATAGCAGAATGGGACTCAGCAGGATCATAGGTCTTAAAGGAAGGATTGTGCTAGACATCTTTTACAATCTCTTCCACTGCGCTACCAATTGCAATTCTTCAAATTTCTCTGCAATACACCTATAACTTTTGATATACTTGGAGCAAGACTGTAGGTTTGCTCTTGATTCTGCCATATAAATTTTGCAATTTATTCCATGTATCTGTGTTTTTGCTGTCATGTGTATATAATGGAATAATATTTCCTTCTACATAGAAAAGTGATTTATTAATGACTGAGAATTGTTTAGATGCAATGCAGATTGAAAGCATTTAAGAAGAGAAAAGCAAGTGATGATGGTTATTGGAAGTACAATAGAAGAACAGAACACCAGTTCAAGGCTTTTTCTGGTACTTTGAGGCCACAACAAAAACGGATGATTCCGGTTCTCTTTACTCCTTGAATTTTTGGAACACTTTAGGAAATGTAATCTATCAATACAGTATAAATATTTCCTTAAAGTTTGAAAATATAATTTAGAGCTTAGGTTATAAAATTGTTAAAATATACCCTCATGCAGAATCAGACAGAATTTTTTCTGAGCACCCAAGCAGTGATTTACGATTTAATCAAGACAGAGAGCTTAGATTTATGATGGCACTTTCAGATGCTTGGTTGTTCTGGTCTAAAGCTAGGAAAAGGTGTTGTTGGTATTGAACGGATTGTTTCCGCGAAGGAGATAGGAATGGAAATCAGATTTTCAAGGAGCAGGGAGACAATAGTATTAATGCCTCATTTCTCTAATTCAGCAATAACTGAATGGCGACGTCAAATCCCAGGTAGTTCTGTTTCAAAATTCAGCCGAATTCAGAAATAAATCCATGTTTAGTAAATCAAAAGACCAAGGCAGACCTACAGGAAGGAGTGCAGACATCTGATTTAGTCTGTACCTTGAGAACCTCTGAAAATCAGAGCTAATCACAGTGCCCAACACTATAATTTGAATTCTCAAAACACTACAATCTTGATCACACATTAATGTTTCTCTTTACCTAACAATAAAAAGCATTTTGTATTAGGCCTTCTGACTAAGTGGATAAGAAAAGAGCCAATCATTAATTCTACAAAAAATAAATAATTATGAGGACTCTGGATTTACTTAAAAATCTTGTCTACTTTGAAGGGAGATAGAAACATAATTTCTGATGTATGAACGAATTTATTTCTATTCTGGAAATCACATTACATAAGCATTGCAGACTGTTTCACAAGTTGTTCAGCCAGCTGTTTTGGGTTTGGTATATTTAGCTACCTCACTGCAAGTTTCATAATATATTAGACCCTTAGGACCTTAGATAAAAATCCCTCTTCAAATTTCTTTTGAAAGGAAGAATCTAACTCTTCGAAATCTCAAATTAACTTTCTGAAATACAGCAAAATTGGAAATCAAGTTAATTTTTCTTACTGCAATAAGAAAAAATATTCCCTGAATTAGCTTCAGAGTCAGAAAACAGAGAAATTAGAGTGCAACAGTAAAACAATTTAATTTGTTTCATCTGCATGAAGCACTCTTTTTCTGTACTGTGCAAAACTAGAAGTTTCAAGATATGCATTCAGCTGTGTAGTGCAACAGACTCATCCAATTCAAGTACATTCTAACAATATAGTTTATTTTAAAGTGGATTATGAAGATCAACATTAAGATAGAAGATATAAAATTAATCTCTAGTTAACAGATTGTCAGACCTACATAGAATGAAATAGAATATATTTTTTCAACACTACTAAAATTATGGAAACATTTAATATTGTGGCTTCCTCACTTCAGAGAAGATAGGAAAGTATTGGAAAATCTAGGTTACTAGTATTCTTCCTCAGATTTAAAAGGCAGTAGATAAGACTTTGCTACCGTATTTCTGGTAAAATGAGGTGTAGCTACTTGAAAGGAAGGTACAGGCTTTGGCAACAGTGCAGACTGACACAGGCTCCAGATGTGATGCAAGCCAGGAACAACTTTGTTGCTGACACACACACTTTTATATGTTGCTAAAGTGTCCTTGTGACAAACCAAGTAAAATTACTGGGAAAAGGGTCTTGTTCATGCGATCCTCTTGATTATGTGATTGGTTGGCACAGTACTATTATTAAGAACAACAGAATATAATTTATCACTTATAGATGTCAAAAAACAAAGGAAGGCCTCATTTCAGTGTCTCTTGAGGTGTGAAGCTTAGGGCCTGCGTAGCTTCACTGACATGAAACCTACAGAACTTTTTTTTCGAGGCCAAATATGCCTACTACACTCACATGGAGGTTTAAATTTTGAGAATATTTTTGAAAAGATTTTTTCAAATAAATGAGTGACTTCTCTGTTATTCCATGTTGTGATGGATAGAAACGCTGATGTCTTAAGTCTTGTCAAAATCATAGAATCCCTTTTTTTTTTTCAAGGTGCAAGGAAGCAAAGCATCCCTTTTCCCCAGTGTGCTTCCTGACTGGAATGTTGGCTGTGAAGGGGAAACTTGAGACAGGACCATTGTCTAATTGCCTCAAGTCAGAGGAGAAGTAAACAAGTCTCATCAGGTGGTGGAGGAGAAGGGGTTTGGGTGTGTGATGACGAAATCTCTCCACAACAAAGTAAACAGCCCTGCTTCGGGAAAACCACCTACGCATGGGATCGTCACATAAAAGGCAGCTGAGAAGGGATCATGAAGCACCAAACACCTTCAAAGAACCTTCCCCCTTCTCATCCCCAAGGCCTTCCACCACCAGAGGACTGCCCATGATCCAAGTGAATCAACAAATCCAGAGCCTGTAGCAAGAGACTGCAAAGCTTTCCCCCCAGCCTAGAGGAGGTGATACCTGAAATCAGAGAGAGGTACCTGATATATCCTGGATGTACATTAATCTATTGGACTCAGTGTCTTATAGGACCCTCATCACTACAAAGACCAGAAATAGACCAACACTGGGCTCAACCAAGAGGTAATACTTCTTCTACTAACCTCTTTGTCTCTTTGTTTCTCACAAACCCCACCTCCACCTGATAATTTTCTGATAATTTAAATAGCTGAATCATAGCACAAGTATACTTTTAATAATTAAGAAGAGCCAATTTGTGCAGATTTTTTACTATTCATAATAAAAACTCGTCTCACAGTGTGTAGAAAATATATTTATTCTATATATTGTCAAATTGTTAAGATACAGTCTAAAACATTAAAATACACTTCAGAAATGGTAATAAAATATTAATTATTATTTATACATGGTGATCAGACTGTATTATTCTATGTCTGAAAAGCAATATAGCTAGGTAGGATGCTCTCTATAACAGTATGTCAGGTATAATTAAAATCCACCAGAAGAAATGCATCTCAGGCTGGCCTGAACTTCCCCAGGGAAGAAGTTCCAAAAAAGGATCCATTTACTGAATTATGCTGTTTTGTGACAGAAAAATCCTCAAATTAAAACTCATAGCAAGGGAAGGTTCCTGGTGCAGGCCCATTCTTGCTTTATTCTTTATAGATGCTATATTCTGTTCTTCATACAAAAATTATCTCTGTATTTGGATCTGTCATCTCATCTTTTTTCCAAGTTGGGGTGAGAAATGAAAACCAGTTTATATGAACAGATATTTTTACTGCCTGAGACTTGATTATGACTAGCTTTTTTAACACTTATCCTCACTGAAACTACTTCAGATTTGGTGGAGTTGCTTTTCTATCCAACTTTTAGACACAAAAGCCTCCAGGCTTCCTCACTGGAGAAATAAAGATATTGAACAATATTACACAATGTTTGTTATAATGCAGTTGCAGGGTTATCTTTGTCAACAAGAAACTTAACTTGTTTTTCTTTTTAAGCTTCAACTTTTTTTTTGCCAGTCTCTTTCAAATGCTATAAAAGGCAGCTAAAAAAGAAACAAACTTTAAAATACAAGACTACCACTGGGAAATCCTTTTCTAGTCCTATCATTAAATGTTGCTGCTATATCCAGTTATTGTAACTACAGTTATGCCAAACTAGGCTTCCTTAACTTTGGTTTCTTCAGTATTGGGAGAAAAAAATATAACTTTGAATTGGCTTTCTTTTATATTCCTTCAACCAGTGCATATCACCTGGTCCCACAAAAAATGTTATATGTACTATCTTTGACAGTTAGTATTTGTGGTAGTGGTGATGTTAATAATAATGATAAAGGATGCAGAGATAAAAGAATTTTTCTTTAAAAACTTGAAGAGCTATGTTTCAGCAATAAAATAAATTTGTTTTTTGTTAGCCTAGGAAAAAAGGAGGAAATACAATCATTAGAGAGAGAAAGCCCTGTACATTACAATCTCAAGGAATGTGTGAAATATATTAATTGGTGATCTCATCTCAATCTGGAAATAATATTTTTCTCTTTTACATATAGAGAACTGTGAACAACCCAGTATACCAAATGGGCTGAAACATTAGCAGTGTTGCAGCCTGCTTGACAGTTTCAGAAATCAATATTTGCATTAATTTCCTAGCTTTAAAATATACTAATTAGTCTAATAAGATGGAAGAGGTTCTCAGACAAAAAGCACGTGAGAAAAATGGCTATAGGCCATCTGTTTCTGAGGAACCTTGAGAGAAAAATATCTTTGGCAATAAACATGGTTTGTTTTGTTACAGAAATTTTTAACTGAGTTGGTTGTCATACTCTTTCTGCTCTATACCTGATTTAAACCACTGGGCACCTTCAAATCCATTTCAAAGATATATATATATATATATCTCACATCTTGTTTGTCCCTTATTAATCTTTATGAAACATTCATTCGCCTTGTTCTAATATATTAATCCTCATCTACATATAATAGCCCATTTTAGTATAGTAACTAGCAATAAGACTGGGAAGTTTTCCTGGTCTTTTTTTGTCATGTGTGGCTAAAAAATACTTCACAATAAACGAACACTTAATAATAATATAATAATACTTCATAATAAAATAACACTTTTCATAACTGTGTAGGAAAGTTTGAGTTATGCAGCTGTTCCTGAGTCCTCAAAGTGCAGTGAGGTACAGCAGGATTTTGGTGAAAAAAAAACAAACTAACAGTGAGCTAAATATTATTATCATCTCGTCACAAAAATGTGTATGTGAGTGAATGGTAGGTTTAATCGCTTCATGAAGCTTTATGGAAATTTCTGGAGCTGTTAGACCTGCAATTCAAAAAGCAGAATTTATGACTGTTTATCACTGAAATATAAACTGGTTGTTACACATGAAACCTGTTTTACATAGAGGGTGTCATCTTCATCTTCTGCTACTAAGGTGCTGGAAAAGCACTCAGGTCCCTTAAACAATGAAGTAAAAATGCAAGACTTATAAATTAGCATCAGTGAACAAAAGTTCTCTGCTGTAGTTTTCTGAAGTGTTCTTTGTCCATGAAAGTGCCTCTGTAGTAAATCTAACCCTTTAGGCATTTAATCATTTTATGTGGATGTCTTGTAAATGTCTGTGCCTCACACTGGGAGCCAAGTGATCTTACAGTAAATATCATGGCAATAAAATGATGAATCTTTGTGTCTTAATAAAATGATGACTTGGATTACTTGATTATCACTTAGGAAAGACATAGTACAAAAAGCCAAAGCACCGGGAATATTAGTATTGACAAAAGAAAGAAGGATTAAATGCATTTCAACTTGTCCTCAATTGAAAATAGAAACTCTAAAGGGTACATTTTAAACAAAAAAATTTGAATGAAAATACATACATTGTGGAAACGTGCAACTACACTTATTAATGATCTTTCATCCCAGAATATTTCTGCATCTCTAAAATTTCATTGGAATAAATGTTTCAAATAAATATTTGGAATATGTTGGAATAAATAAGGTTTATTCAGGGAAAAATAATAATTAAATAGAGGGATAGACTACCCCACTTCAAGAGGAGAAAAAAAAATTTGTAGTTGTAGATTGGCAGACTATATCTTCAGGAAACGGAGTATTAGTAGTTTAAAACGTTGGAATATCAGAATTGTTGAATCTCAGCAAATGTCTTAGTAACTTATTATATTAATAAACTTTTTAAACTGGTCTGTAGTTTGAGAGAGAAAATACGTTTTTTCAAAAGTCTTGAATTTTGTGAACATTCAGTGTTTTATACGCATCGGACAGACATTGTCAGTCAAATATCTTCTTGTGCATAGCACTTTGTGACAGCTATGATGTTTTCAGGATTGATGTCTTAACTGATGAACAGATTTCCTAGAGAGTAATGTAGTCTCCTATCAATCACAATGAGCAAATTTGGATCCTTTATTCACTCTGTAAAGGATTGGTCCTGAGTTACTGTAAGATCCCAGACTTGCCCCACGAGAACATTGAAGGGTTTTTATCCCCAAAAGATATAAGGTCCCAAAACCTACCCAATGGATTTATTAAATGAGCCTTAGATTCTGTTAGTCCCTGAGGCCATGCATGGAAAAAATGCAATGGTGTTTTTCAGGAGGTCAAAATAAAACAATGTTACTGGTAAATTTGGAAAAAAAGTTTAAAGGAAACAATCAACATAAACCATTTCACAAAGCATTGACTTAGCAAATTCCAACACATCCAGGTTTCATTTAAATATCAAGAAAAGGAAATTAGGAGGAGAAGAATAATTAAAGAGAGAGAGAAATAAAGAGAGAATTACAACTACTGCCTTAGATCCAGCACAGAACCATCTACCACAAATCCAAGAACGGTAAGGCTGCAACATATGAGGGACCTTGTGGTGTTGGTTTTATTTGCTCTGGACTCCTGTGACCATGCCCTCCAGGTGGGACTTCTGGTCTGCCAGCTATCCAAGATATGGTTTAGGGGACCCAGGGGATGTTGGTGTGGGGTTTCAGGTGTGCCAATGGCCAATAGCCATTCTGGGCTGGACTAGAGGTTTCAGGGGCAGGATGGTGTGGAGCAGAGCACCGTTCTGACTCTGCAGAACTTGGCCAGTCCCTGCCACTGATTGTTTCAGTCTCTCAAGGTAAAGTACTCTGGGCTACAGCCTTCCGAAGTCTGCTAGCTTCAGAGATTTACTTCGAGCTTCTTAGTGCTCTAAGGAAATTATTAGGAAATCACCAGAGTGAGGTTCACTTTGGAAAGCAGAAAAAATAAAATAGCAAAATAGTATGCTTGTGGAAAAATGTATTCAAAAGAAGGAAGGAAAAATAAGTTGATGGAAGTCTAGCAGTGCTAGCAGTGAACAAATGTGATGATCTTGTGCTGTTGAGCAGCAGGTAAAAGACCAATATGAGCCTGGGCTGTTTATGAAATATAGGCATCAGGAAGACCTGATCTATGTGGTTTATCTCTGAGCTGCTGACCTCAGGCAAGCCATTTTTGATAAATATGTTTCCTTTCCCTGCTTTAAAACTGAAACAAAATTTTCTTTATTGACCTACAAAAACCCCTTAGGATTGGATAAAGTTTGTGTATTGCTCCTTAGGCACTTAGCAGTACTAGCAGCTACAATAGGCTACTCATCTGTATTTTTTGTTCTTTAAATATAGTTAAATAAGGAGAAGGAAAGCTTTGATAGCAAGTCTAAACATGTTTATCACCTGCACTAAGATGGCTATGCGAATGTAACATAATTTTTCTGTTATAACTCTTGTCAGAGGACTATTTCTGGCATCATAAATCTTTTTGAGTGCAAGCTTATAAACCATAGAATCATAGAATATCCTGAGCTGGAAAGGACTCACAAGGATCATCGAGTCCAAATCCTGACCCTGCACAGGACATTCCCAGTAGTCACACCATGTGCCCGAGAGTATAATTCAAAAGCTTCTTGAACTCTTAAACACAGTTTTGGTGCTGTGACCGCTTCCCTGGGGAGCCTGTTTCAGTACCCAAACACCCTATGGGCGAAGAACCTTTTCCTAATATACAAACTAAACCTCCCCTGACACAACTTCAGGCGATTTTCTTGGGTCTTGTCACCGGTCTCCACAGAGATCAGTATCTGCCCCTTCTCTTCCCCTCATGAGAAAGTTGTAACTGCAACTACAGACTCCAGGCTCTTCAGACTCCAGGCTGAACAAGTCAAGTGACCTCAGCAGCGTCTCTTGTGACTTCCCCAGTAGTCCCACTCTCCAATCTCTGATAGCTTTATGTCCTTCTGCACACAATATTCAAGGTGAGGCTGCACCAGTGCAGAGCAAAGTGGGACAGTCATTTCCCATGACTGGCTGGTAATCTCAGGACACTGTTGTCCCTCCTGGATGCTGTCCTCATCCAGGACACTGCTGACGCATAGCCAAATTGCCACTGACCCCCAAGTCCCTTTCAGTGCTGCTGCTCTCCAGCTTCTTGTTCTCCAGTCTGTACATACATCCAGGCTTGTGTTGGCCCAGATGCAGAATCCAGCATCTGTCTTTGCTAAACTTCATATATTTGGTGATTGCCCGGCCCTTTCGTTTTTTGAGGTCGCTCTGCAGGGCCTCTCTGCCTTTGAAGGAGTCAACAGCTCCACCCAATTTAGTATCATTGGCAGACTTAGTCTATCTTCCAGTCCTGATCCAAGTTATTTATGAAGATATTGAGGAGAATTGGGCTTAAAATTGTTCCCTACAGAACCTTGCACAGACCCATGAGCTATTCATTCATCCATCACATGATGTATTTATCTGTCTATGTCAGACGTTTTGCCAGAAAGATACTGTGAAAGACTCTATCAAATGCTTTACTGAAATCCAAAGATTTCATCAACTGGCTTCCCTTGATCAGCTAGGTGAGTTACCTTGTTGAAAAAGGAAATTAAGTTTGATAAGCAGAACTTTTCTCTCATGAAGTCATACAGGCTGTGATCAGTGACTGTGCTGTCCTTCAGGAGTTTTTGCAATACCTCCCAGAATAACCTTCTTCTTAATTTTACCAGTCCCTGAAATGAGGATGAAAGGCCTGTAGTTTCCAGGGCCATCTTTCTTGCTTTTCTTGAAAACTGGGACATTAGTCAGCTTTCACTCAACTGGGACCTCTCCAGATTACGAAGACCATTCAAAAATCATTGTAAGGAGGCCTCACAGCAACATTAGCCAGCTCTTTGAGTGTTCTCAGATGAATCCCATCAGGCCCCACAGACTTACTGGGATCCAGCTGAAGCAGCAGATTCCACAAAAGTTCAGGATCAGTTGAGAGTTTATCATTCTCACAGTCATGATCCTCCAGCTCAGGGTGAACGGACCCCCTTAGCCAGTCATAGAGTCTAGTAATTTAGAATTCTTTTCAATTATTTTAACTTGTCATTGCTTGCTATTCTCCCCGGGTCACAAGGACGTCTTTCAGAATAGTAAAGCAGCTCTACTGAAGATGATGTTTCCCACCCACCCCTGGGAAACTCACAGAGATGACCATTGATGTCACATAACATTGGTGCTCTCTGGTTGGCTGAACAACTAGCACCAGGAAGACCACAAGCTTTTCAGGGTCTCTTGACAATGACGGAAGATCTGAAAAGCACTTGCTACTTCTTTTTTATGAGCCTGGTTCCTATCATACTCCTGTAGCAACCG
Organism: Serilophus lunatus; assembly: GCA_013399895.1. NCBI lineage: Eukaryota > Metazoa > Chordata > Aves > Passeriformes > Eurylaimidae > Serilophus > Serilophus lunatus. Next base: position 99,976 of record VXBA01003016.1, on the reverse strand, counting down.
CAATTCAGCACTTTCATGCAATTATGATTGATTCTAGAAATCCTAACATAAAATAAGGTAAGACAAGGTACTAGCAGATACAAAAACTAAGCCATTCTACCATTCTACATCTTGATGAATGATTTCAAAGTGGGGAGTTGTTGAATCTTAGGCACAGTTCAAGATAGTTCAGCGATGTAAGGAAATTCATACTGTTAATATATTAGAGCTAGACAATGATCACCAGAAGAAATATTTCAAAAAGATGTCCAGGACAAGATGATAGGATGTCAATGAATCAAAAGTTTGCATTTCCTTGATGTTGTCTTTATGAATGCCTTTTCATAGCTCAGTGGCAGCTGCTTGATTGCTGTGTGGTGTAATTTTTCATCTGATCAACAGTTATTACAAAGTCGAATGTCACTATCAGGCACCAAATGCTTGCAACACGTAGGGTAAAAGCGTTACCCTGAGAAGTTGAAAGCAGCTGCTAGCAAACTGCCAGAGGATATTTTATACAACCAGTTATATTTAGCAAGGCTGAGAAGTAGGCAAATGACACGTTGCAAAGATGTTCTCAAGAGAATTGGGAGCAGCATCTTAGAAGACAAAGATCATCTTTTGGTGTCAGCAAATATTCTGTGTGACATCAAATCTCATCAGCTACACTGAAACAGTGAACAACACAGACAGAGTCAAAGACAAACAGTTCTGTCTTTGTGAGGGACTGTGATCTGCTATGACATCTGTGAAGACTGGATTAACTTCCCATTCATAGTTACACTCCCATCTGCTGAATTATTCAGAAAACCTACAACCCCACTTCAGATATTTTGGAGAAGATGATGTATAAAGTATCATTGCACTGAATTTACTGCTAATAAAAAAATAAAAAAGTTATTTATTTATAACCTTGAAGTGTTTAGATAGAACTTGTTCCACCACAAAATTAAATTACTAGATTTTACAGAGATAAGTACTAGCATAACATTTAATAAACTGAGGACAATAAGGAAAAAATATTTTCTACAGGTTTGAAATGTATCATATATAAGGAAAGTTGCTGTTCCTTTGGTCAAAAATCCTCCCAAAATGCTTTCTGTGGATTTCAATATTCTGTAGTAGTGTGCAGAATATAGGGTTCTTTCCATTTCACTGCTATTCAGCATAAAATCAACAACATTGTTTCTAAATGCTATGACTGAACTGCAATTTCATTAACAATTGAACTATAATTACCCTAGCATCTGTGTAACACCCTTTGGAGCCAAAAATGAAATGTATCCATCCTGACTGGCTACCTAGCTTATTTCTGAATTGATGGCTTAGAAGCTAAACCACTCTTAATCTCCAAAACACTGCATAACTCTAAAATAATAAAAACTGTCAAAAAATGTCATTTTGCCAATATTTGATTTCATTCCAGGAACAGTAAGTATGCACAAACACATTAGAAATAGCCCTCAGTAGAAAAATTTTTCATGTCTCTTTTTT
>VXBA01003016.1:0-89677 GCA_013399895.1 Serilophus lunatus | reverse complement strand
CCCCCCCCCCCCCCATTTTGTTCCTTCTATGCCTTTTTTATAATTATTTTCTTAATTTCTAAATGGGTGGTTCTTATTTTCTGTGTGGATTATCCAGAAGAGGGAGCCATGGGCATGTACACTTGAACTGTATCCTGCAAAAGCATAGTCCTTAAAGAGTAAACTTAATATTTCTGTGAGATTTACAATGCAGTTCTTCTCCAAACTATTGATTGCCAGGTGACCTGTGGCCAACATATTGTAACAGCAGGAAACACTGGGACAGTGTTCAAACAACCTTGTAAGGACATGGTAAACATCTGATGTTCATGGTAGTTCTAGAAATCATTAAGTTACTATTACATTGGGGAATTTAGCATAGATAAGGAGTACATTGGATGCCGTTTCCATATCTCAGATGTTGAGATATCTTCATTATTTATTTTTGTGGTCAAGGCTGTGCTTTAAACCCCAAACTTTTTTTGAATTTTTTTAATAATTAATTTTTGTGATAAGAAATGCTTTTGAAATTAAAAAGTTTTAACTACACCGTATAGGCAGGGCAGTGATATTGCACGAAAATTGTATGCTATTTATTTTATAGATCAACATTTTATTCAGGAATAAGTTAAATTGTAAAGACTTTATGATATACATTTCACTTTTAAGATCAACATTTTAAATTTAAAGAAAAGAAAGGGTAATATCTTGGGCTCAGCATAGAGACTGAGGACACAGAGTTACTCCCTATTTAACCATCCTGAAATGCAGAAACCTGGACTTATAGTAACCTTGGAAGACCGTGGTGGAGCTTCTGTCACAGTTCATCTACGCGTAATTGTGGTTTCCTTTCCTCTGCAGACCTGAAAAAAATCCAACAAGCAGGCAGAATCCCTGAAACCTAAGGTTTTTATAAGGCACAGTATCATACCAGTGGTTTACTAGTCCATGATATGTATAGGAAACTACACCTAAAGTCTGTGAGTTCCTTTATATATAACTATACATGTGGTTTTATAGCTTGTTCAATCAATTCCTGCTCAGTTGTGCATTCATATTTTGATTGACATTTGCATCAAGCTTGACAGCACTACTTTAATAGTTTTTCAATGTATTTCAAAGACCACTGACTTAAAATCATTGCTTTGCCTGGTAGGTACTAGATAGAAACATGCAATGGTGCAGACAGTCCTTGCTTCCTGAAGCACAGCTGGCTATGGCCACTACAGGCTGAAAAGCATGGCTGCTTCAGCAGTGATATGCCAAGATGTGTGGAAAGGAGATCAGCTGACTGTACAAATCCTTTAAGTACAGATCCTATCACACATCAGAACAGTTTTCTTTTTGAAAAGCCCCATTTGGAGCCTGAAAATGAAGCTGACTGATGTGATTGAAGACAAGGGGGTGACAGTACACCTGTCACCTCTGAGACTTATTCAATAGGGCTTGTTTCTGCAAATTTCCATCTGCAGTGAAAAACAACAAAAAATTTCCATTTAGGCAATCTCAAATTATCTTGGAGTACAATCTTGACTGTGGCTATTGAAATTACAATACAGAAGAGAAGAAAGAAAATCTGTCAACATGTTCTGCTATTCTAGGCCTGAAAACTAATGATAGTCTATAATGACCAGTAAGTGTTAAAAGTATTGAATATTTTTTTGAAATATTAGGGACAACCTTAGGATTTCCCTCTTCCTGACTCAGTTCCCCTTTATTCTTGATATGAAAATATTAAAAGTAAAATACTTAAAGTACAATGCATGCTTTAATGCTTTATTCCAGTCTTGTGAGTTAGTTGATGTGTCTTGTGAATACTCATTCCCTGCATCTTGTATTGTATTCGTGGGGACTACGTAGATAGGCAGACAGTTAGAACAAATTACTAGTAAATGTTTTCTATTTAATGGTTTGCAAAATGCTTCCAGAGACCGTGCATCTTAATTAGGAAAAACACTTTTTAAATCTATCCTTAGACAAATAAAAAGGTAAGCATTCTTTATGTTCCCTTGATTTTTAAATTCTGAATGGCAAGCTATCCCATTCTGTCAGAAATGTTTTCTGAAACAGAATGCTATTAAAGGTCCTATTTTACTCTGTGGCCAGCTTAAAACTGAAAGACCAGATGATAGCAGCAGCACAGAAAAAAAGATTGAAAGAATACTTCTGATTTTCTATTAATTTATGTATAATATGGAAATTGTTCAACAGGAGTTGTATGAAGTATGAAATCTGGTAATATTCAAAATAGTAACAGATTTGAAAGTCTATCAAGTCTTTAGATTTTATAAGATGGCTTCCTAATAGCTAACTATATTCTTTACTTAGCAGTAAATATATATTTTATAGATATGTATATATATAAATCTATTATGACATATGAAGTATCAAAGGGGAAATCCATTTCTACCTTCTTCTAGTTATGTTCAATCCTTTAGAAAATCTATACAACAGTCTCTTTCTGAAATGATTAAAAAATCAATAAGACACTTCTTTTTTGAGAACCATGTTTTGATAACCTTTCCACAAGTACTGTTCTAGACATCCTTCACCACTTGCCTGGCTGCATTATCTGTAATTGTCTTTTAATAGACTGAGACTAAATTATTAGAAAAGAATTGCATCACCAGGGAGTAAGAGTTGTCAGATACCAGTGAGATGTAATACATCAAATGCTGTTGCGTACAGCCTTATCTCATACGCTATTTGTTGTTTGTTTGTTTTGTTGTTTGTTTGTTTTTTTTTAATAGAGCTTTTGACCCTTGTAACCTGTTCTACTTCAGAACAGGTAAAATAATGAATGCAAAACTACATGCAGCTCCACAGAATTAATGAATCAATGAGAACAACAACATATCAGATAAAAAGTTCATGACCTAAAAAGCAGATACTGCAAAGTTTCTTCTTAGCAGAGCATATGATTTTTTTTCCTCCACAATTAAAGGCAGAGTTCTGTAGGAAAGAGAAGAGAGTTTTGCTCTGACATTGAAAGTTATTGACTCTGTTCCCCCAAAGTACTCTTCTACTTAATTGTGAAAGCATTCGAACAATAGTTAGGCACGGCCTTGACAAGTTCTTGAATGACTGGGTTGTAACTTGGCGAAGCAATTTATTTTATTATTTAAAGCAATTAGTTAACAGCTTTATATATACAGTTTCTTATCACCTACATAAAGATATTAGCAGTTAACATTAGCAGCTACACATGGGTGGAAAATATTTAATCAGGTTATTTGGGTAGTTGTAATGGGTTAACCTTGGCTGGCCGCCAGGTGCCCACAGTCTCTGTAACCCCTTTTTCCCCCCCAAAAGTCAGGCAGGGGGAAAAGGATACGATGGCAAACGGTGGGTTGAGATAAGGCAGTTTACTAAAGCAAAAATTAAAGCAAAGCAAAGCAAAGCCCGCGCAAAAGCAAAACACTAATCTAATCTCTACTTCCCATCCGCGGCGATGACCGGCCACATCCAGAGAAGTGGGGCTTCAACGCGTGCAGTGGCTGTCTTGGTGAGCCACCATGGGAGACTGTGGATGCCCCCCCACTCTTCCTGCTTCTCCCCAGCTTTATATCTGAGCTGACGTCATATGGTATGGAATATTCCTTTGGTCAGTTTGGGTCAGCTGGCCCACTTGTGTCCCCTCCCAAAATCCCGCCGTCAGTTGGGGAAGGGACACTACAGTCCCAGTACTGTGCTCAGCAGTAGCCAAAACACTGGCGTGTTATCAGCACCACTCCAGCCACCAATGCACAGCACAGCATTGTGAGAGCTGCTGTATGGGAAATGGGCTCCATCTCAGACAGACCCAATACAGTAGTGTTTTGGTATTCACCAGCATGTCTTGGTTTATGTAATTTATTTAAATTATTTTAGTGATGAGTTTTAATAATGAATGAATTTTAATTTTAATAAACGCCTCAACAAAGGATCAAAAAGTTGATTGAAAATGTACCCCAAATTTACTGTCAGGATGAGGTAACTGCCAACTATGATCACTGTATGTTGAAGACAGGAGTGGTTTCATAGGCCAGATGAGGATCTGGGCAATAGAAATGGAGTCTTCCTCCATAGGTTAGTTCTGGATAAGGCAAGGGCCACCTACACCATTGAGGTTTTTGGCTGGAACCTGAGAACAAGGGAGAGGAAAACTAGCCTTCATATCATGAGATATGCTTTGCACATAGAGGTAATGTGCTGAAGCAGTGCTGATGGCAGTGCAGAGTGGCTGCTCTCATTGTGACCAGTCTTCCTTTTTTTATGGGCAGAGGGACTCAGAATAAGAAAATACGCATTATGGAGGGACAAATTTGCATAAGATCACAGTAATTTCTTGTTTAGTGAAAAAAAGAGTGAATATTTGCTTCACAGGTTAGGGAGTGGGCTAGTAATGGGATAGTTACGTTTCCTAACATATGTTTCCCAGACAGTAGTCTGATCATTTCTTTTGCTGACACAAGTTTAGATTTCTTACAGCTCTCCAGTGTCCTTGTGTGTTTCAGGATGAAGAGAAAACTTGTTTTGGCACTACTTTATACTGGTGCAGTGGAGGGGAAAGCCTCCCTATTCCATCACCATTCCCTAGTGCACCTATGCATCGGACAGAGCTTAGCCATAAAATTATTTTACATCTCCTGGTAACTTTTTTTTTTAATTTTTTGGTGATGCCTATCACTCTGTTGCTTTACTGATGACACATACTCCACAAATATTTCCCCTTAATATTTAGGCTGTTCTTGACTTTTAGCAAAGAATTAACATGAGAAAACATTTCTTGACTGGACAATCTGTCTGTGCCTCAATCAAAAATACAGTGGATGATTCTCTGTGATTTTATCTGAGGGGGGAATCTAAATTTCAAATGCTGAGGTCTCAGGTGCTTAAGGTACAAATGAATTTGTGAGAGAATATACATATATCCTGATTTTTCAGAGAAAAAAATATTAGCTCAATAGGCTCACTAATTTTTATCAAGCACTTCAAATAAATGTAACACTGTTTTGACTTTTTTTTGGGCCAAATTGTTTGTACCATCAAGTTCATTATTTATAGAACTGAAAGAGAAAAGACATTTTTTCAGAGATCCTTGAATAGTTCATTTTAAAACAAAAGAAAATATTTCCACAATCCTGAAAGAACAGTTTTAGGCACATTAATACATAAAATATTGCTGTATATCTCTAAGAGCAGGGGAGATAAAGTGGATTCTGCCACTGATCTCAGGTAGTTCTAGGATCTGTTTTTTGGAGTCTTTGAGAAATGAAAATAAGAATCTGTGCTTCTCTGAAGATTTTAGAAAAGCATAATTAGTTAAAAGAACATTTTTATATTTAAATTAATAAGATAGTAGCTCTTGAAAGGTGTTAACGAGGATCTGGGACCTGTTGAAATCAGTAGGAGTTCTGTGATTCACCATAGGGCCAAGACTTCATCAAATGTGAAATTCCCTAGATGTTGCTTTTGTAAGCACTTTAAAGAGAAAGAAAACAAAGCTGAAAAATTAATGACATAATGAACTGCTGGAACATTGTGCCTGGCGAAAGCTGTCTTGCAAAGCTAACACAAAATATAATTATTATGTTGATTTTGAAAGACATTAAGTGACGTTTACAGCTTTCATTTTTTATCTGATTTGGTAGTTTATAGCCCTGGAAAAATCATGGTGAAAAAACATTTTATAGAAGTCAGTTATTTGTTTCAATAAATGGAAAATATCTCAGAGGAGGGAAGGAATATTTTTTTGGTATCAATAGAAAGAAATAGTTATCAGTTATTCACATTATTGTGTATTGTACTTGTACAATAGAACTTAGCTTGGAAACTGAAAAAAAAAAATAGATCAGAGCTCACAAACAAGTTTGAATAACCTGCAAAAATCTATATTTTGCCTTTTCTCTAGACACTAGACCCAAGAAAAATGAGAGAGATTTAGAGTACAAGTTTGATTTATGTTTCCATTTATTTTACCAATGGAAAGGAAAGACTGATGCTTAAAACAGAATAAAATTTACAGAATTAGGTCTGAGGTTAATCCTGGAGCCTCTCTCCCCTATGTGACCAGCTGATCTAGTTGCTGAAACTTCTGTGGATATTTCACTGCCAGCAGTTGTTAAAGGCTTCATCCTTCAAATATTATTTCTAAAGAAAACTCCATTGGATTCATGTACTTGAAATAGTTGTGGTGTTAATAATCATTGATGTTCTTATCCAAAATCAGAAATAAATCGTTTTAGGAAGTTAGAAGATGTGCTGTGTATGTTATGCATGGTGAACTGCATTGAAGTATATTGCTTTTAATCTATTACTTGTTTGTTGTTTCCTTAAATTCTTCATGATTATGGCTTCTAGATGTGGACTGGCATATTTTTACGTTTTGAGAGGAAAGATACACATGGTTTTTGAAGAGGACACAATCAATAACTTGGTAGTGTAATGGGTTGTCAAACTTGAAACAAGTGAACTTCAAGTTGAAATGTTTCCTTCTAGAAGAGTACTAAAACATTTCTAGATATGGATATTGTACAGGAAATATTCTTTTCCTAGGTATTTGGTCCATATATTTATCATTTTCACAAGGTCCACACATTATTTCTAATCCGAATATGATTAGATGTATTTCGCAAACAACATTCTCTTGTTAAAGAAGTCCATAAAGACAGACTTATTTAGATGTGATTATTTCTTTAAAAGAACTGCAAAACTGAATTGAGATTTGGTAAAAGAAAAAGAATTAAATTGAGGATTGGATGCATGGAAAGAATTTAAGGAAGTTTATATATTAGTTGGATTAATTTCTGTGTACATTTGTGCAGATTAAAAATTGTGAATAATTTTATTAATGAATAATTTTATTATTACTATCTTTTTATAAGATGGTATGTAGAAATTAGTACTGAGAATGTTTAAAAAAAGCAAGAATGATGCCATGTTCAGCTGCCAAAGACAGGATGCTTTGGATACTGTGAGATTATAGGAAAAAAGTTAATATAGGCAAACAAAAAGGTGGAAATGTAAGTCTTAAATTATTCAAGACCCTAAAAATAAGGCAATTGTATCAACTTGGTAAGACTGTAACCAGCAGCAGAATTTAAGTAGAAGATTGTTGGACCAAACTAGCAGGATTAAAAACATTTTTTTTGAGTGATCATAATGAATAAGAAGCATGTCAATGAAATTATGTGATATCATGTGTAGCTATTTGTCAAAAATGGGTGTTTACTGCGCTGTAAACTAGGAGAAGAAGCAATTAAAAGGCAAAAATCATATGGTTGGAACAGCTTGTTTGCTGGATGAATCTATAACTATTGAGTTGCAGGCCTGGGTACGACTGAACAGTTGCAGGGAAGTACGACTGAATAGAACTAGATTGGTTTAACTAGGAGTTAAGTTGAAAACTGGGAAAAGTTCAAATGATGGGACTTTAATGGCACTGATTTAGAAATTTATTTTTCAGAGGTCTCTTGCAGAGAGACCTTGACAAATCAGAGGTGGGCAACCACCAACTGTATGAAGTTCAACAAGGGTAAGTTGTTGAACTGTGCCCCTAGGACAGGGCAACCTGGTTGTGTTCATAGACTGGGGAATGAGAGCCTGGAAAGCAGTGCTGTAGAAAGGGACTTGGAGGTCCTGATTGACAGCAGATTGAATATGAGCCAGCAGTGCCCTGGCAGCCAGGAGGGCCGACTGTTCTGGGGGGCATCAGGCAAAGCATCACCAGCTGGTTCAGGGAGGTGATTGTCCCACTCTGCTCTGCATTGGTGTGGTCTCACCTTGAACACTGTATGCGGTTTTGGTCACTGCAATACAAAAAAGACATTAAACTATTAGAGAAGTTTAGATAATATATCAGGAATAGGTTTTTCATGGAAAGGTAATTCAGCACTGGAACAGGCTCCCTTAGGAAAGTGGTCACAGCACCAAGCCTGATAGAGTTCAAGAAGTGCTTGGACACTGATAGAGTTCAAGAAGTGCTTGGACAATGCTCTCAGGCACATGGTGCAAATCTTGGGGTGTCCTGCACTGAGCCAGGAGCTGGACTTGGTGATTCTGATGGGCCCCTTCCACTCCAACATATTTCGTGATTCTGTGATTCTATGATGTTCTATGATTATGACGTAAAACTACTGACAATGCATAGAAATCTCTTTTAATATAAATTCCTTAATCCAAGTGTTTCCAAATTATTTATGACAGCATTTTAATTAGGATCCTTTAACATTTTATACAATCCAGTGCTTTACACACAGGTCATAGCATTTTGGATTGACACAGCTTGAGACTGCTGATACATGAGGTAATTTTCCCCTGTTGATTTTCAGGATGGTGCAGCATAGTGCACTGCAATAGTGTAGCATCAGATAAGATGCTTTCCCTGGAAACATTTCATACAGTTAGAAAATGCATCTGACGAAGAAAGGATATTTTATTATCCACATTTTATTTTTGTTAAGTGAGGACAAGTAGTGGTAGTAGTGTTCTGATTTAAAATAAATCAGAGGAAGACACTATGAACAGAGACAAATGTAAAATGTAGTAAAATGTGCCATAGGAAAATTTTTAAGAGAGATGGAAAATGATCCCACACTCTTAGAAGAGCTATAGACCTTTTCCTCATCATGAAGTCCTAAATGTTTGACAATACATTAAACAGTCGTTTTTATTTTCATTCAGAATTCTTTTTCAATACAGAAATAATACAGTAATCATTTCAAAAGAAAGGCTAGATTCTGAATAAAATTTTAAATTTTTTGAATTGCTTTCAGTCTTTCTAGAAGTAAATTAAGAAAATGCTGATGCAAAGTGAAATTTTGTTTAGCTGCCTTTGATGCCATGGCAGTAGGCAGTCATTGACCCTTCGGCTGAGCTGCCAGAGCACTGAAAAAGATCAGACCTCTTGGAGCACTGTTGTTTCTGTCTTTCTGCTTTTAGGTTCAACAAGGCTGGATATTTGACAAAATCTGGATTGTGGTGCATACTATGTTTTGAGCAAAATTCGAGCAAGCTACAAAGAGATTACTGCATATTTTACAGCGTTACGTTTTTCAGGAGTTACATTTATTTTAATTGCGATAATACAGAAACTCAGCATAAAAAACAGATGATTGGCAACTAGTTTATATAACGAAGTCTACATGAGTCATAAGGACAGCTAGAGATAGCTGAAAGAATGTGATATAATCCTATATGTAAATCTTATATAGGCAACTATATGCATATTGAAAATGTACATGTCTTGTGAATAAGATTTATTTTATTGCACTTTTGTTTTTCTGGGTTTTGATGCACAAATATAACAACAGTTCCCTGAGATTTTCTTTTCTGTGGAATCTCTTTTTTCTGCTGATGTGCTGTAACTGGATTTATATATTTAATTATAATTTTCCCTTGAAATCAGGACACTGATAGTAACCACACAACCCTATTACTTTCCCATCACTGCTCTGATCATGTCATTGTGTTCTGTCTTGCTCCCTCTCATCATGTTAAGGTTTGTCACATTTGTCACAGAAGAGAAAAGCTGGAGAATGTTGTACCATTTATAAACACAGACCAATATTTTGAATCACGATGCATTTGTTTAGACAGTTAAATAGATTATTTGAATTTAAAATGGAGCATCAAGGATTAGAAATACTACTTAAATTAAAAAATTTCTATGAAAAGATACAATCTGTAGTAGAGACTGCTATTCTCTTTAAATAGTTAAGGATGGCACTACCATACTGAAGGTGAAGGTGGCGTGAAGTGCACAGCACAGGCCTATGTGCAATAAAAGCATTTGTTCCAAAGCATGCAGTGTGGGATGAGCTAAACTGTTGCTGCTGCTTCTGTTTCTGACTTATCTTTTCCTTTTGAGTGGTTTCTGTATAAGGGTGAGCTGCCAATTACATTGAGTAGCAGGATGTTAGTACAGAAAGAAATGAACTGCTGGTGAAAAGTATTTTCTGTAAATGATTATAATTTTTTTTTCAGCTGAGATTTCAAAGTTCATAGAGCTAAGGAGGGTATTGTAAAAAAGGATAAAAAGATGTCTGCATAAATTTAACCCTCCCCAAAAAATTGATAGGTTGATGATTATTGTGCAACATCTATACCTGGAGTGATTTTATAGTGAAGTCAAAAGGCTTAAGACTTGTGATACTGTCAATTATTCATCAAATGTCTGCATTACATATAGAGAAAGGTACAGTCCATGCTCAGAAGAACTTTGCTGTCATGTTCATGATTAATGATTGTGACATTCTGTGGAATTGGGCAGTTTTCAGTTTCAAAGAGCTGTATCAATAAGATAGATATTTACTGAGGAAAAAAAAAGTAAAAAGAAAAACATTGACACTAAGGCTTGGTGGGTTCCACAGTTTAGCTGGGTTTTTTTTTACAATCCATATCATTTTTAACAGGAGTTTTCCTGGGACTGTATGAAGTGTTGTTGAATTCTTGGTTGGATATTTGGTAGATCATTCACTTCTGTTTTATTTTTCAGTCTTTCTGTCTACCTGTTATGTGAACTTCCTTGACCCTCAGGATGCCAAGAGAAAGGTAGTCCTGGGAATGCCATTTTAGAGATCTTGTTTTGGCTGAAAATCCTTCACCTGTGTTCAGAATCACATTCCTTTCTCAAGCTTGGATTCAAGCTAAGCCTCCTCCTCCTCTCCTATGCCAGACAAGCTAATTGTGCAGATGGCTGCAATTGCATTAATCGATTAAAATTAAATATTACATGAATGTGAATTTTAATGGTTTCTTCATCTCTTCTTATCAGTGAATATATTAAATACAGTTACAAAAGATGCAGTCAAAAAATGTATAAACCCTATTGTGCTAAAATGACAGAAATGTTCACTAGTGACACAAAAGCTTCTGTTCTCAGATCACAGAAATTAGATGTGATCTACTGTATAGTCTCTGGCATCTCCATTAAGCCAGTTAACAACTCCCAACAACAATTATTATTAGTTATCAGTATTCTTGCATAAATCATAACTGTAATTATTTCTATAACATTTGGGCAAAACCAGCTATTTTTTAAATAATCTGTTAAAATAAACAAGAAGAAAAAGAGAACATACAAAAACCTTGAATAAAATGTCAGCCTTGAGGAAAAATGTTTGGTACTGTTTTTTCTGGAACAGAAAGTTTGCAATTAACGAGTTATCCAAGGTACTAAATTCCTGTATCCTACTAACAAAAAATACAGAATTGAACAAGATTCCTTCCTATTTTGATGGGAATTTTTTGACTTTCAAACAATTCTCACATGGCATTCTCATGTTGGTTTGGGTTTTTTTTTTTGGCAAAAACCAGACAGTTTTCACTGTGGCAAGGCCAGTGAAAGGTTAGGCAGTTTCTTATTTTAGCATAGAAACAGTGTCATGGCTTAATTGTACTTGCACACATAATACCAAGTAGACACAAATCAATGTAATTAAATTCAGAACAGCAACAGCAGTTAAGGTAGAATCATGGAAATTATATTCAGACTGATAAAAATTTAAATGAAGAAAAATATCAAGGCTTTCCACTCATGGAACGCTGCTCTGAAGGTAGCTCAAAACTTGTTGCACTGAAAGGCTGGAAATTGATCTGAATGAATTTAATGAGAAACATTTCATTAAAAGAGAACAACCTTAAAAGTATCTGTCAAACCTGCTTTCCTCTTAAGGCATTTGACAGATGTTTATACAGTTTAGTGAACAATATTTAGCCATCAAAGGAAGCAGTTGCCATACTTTTTCCCTTCAATTTCCTGGATGGACCGAAGCATGGTCGGTGGTGTTTGGCATGGTGCATCTTTGTCCTTTGCTAATGGACAGCCTAGAGACTAGACCAGATGGGATTGTTTGCCATGGATGCTTTGGAGAGAAAAGAGCAAGGCCAGAGGGTGGTGAATGTAAAGTTTGGTTGCTGGAAGGGGCCGATCACTTCTGGAGTAGAACTGATGAGTTGCCAAGGACTGTCATAATGAAATATGACAATGCCCCCTGGGGGACTGCGCCTCAGACTTCCTTCTCAATGTGCCTTTGAAGGAATTTTGAACAGACTGACACCAGGCAAATTGTTTTTGCTTCACTCTTCCCTTTTTGTTGTAAATGCTAGAGTTATTTACTTAAAAAGGCCTAGGAATGTGACGTCTTTCTAATGTACAATGTCTTGTTTTGTTCTCCTTAGGCTTCGTCAGGGGAGGTTTAGGTTGGATATCAGAAGGAACTTTTTCACAGTGAGAGTGATCCCCCACTGGAATGGGCTTCCCAGGGAGGTGGTGGAGTCACCGTCCTTGGATGTGTTTAAGGATAGGTTGAATGATGAACTTAGTGGTATGGTTTAGATGGTTTAAATGGTTTAGATGGTTTAGATGTTAGACTGATGTTGGGTAGGTTGTTAACCTAGGTAAAGGTTGGACTTGATGATCTCCATGGTCTCTTCCAACCTTATTAATTCTATGTGTAATTCTGTTCTGTTCTGTTCTGGCAAGACAGAGTGTGAGACTTTTGTGCTTTACTATCAATTAGACAGACATTAAAAGCAACCTGAGCAGAAAAGGCTGGCTAGGCACCACAAGCACTGCAAAGACTTTTTTGGTTGTTTAAAAGTATTTTCTATTTAAAGAATCAATTTGCATAAGAACGTCATGTTAGCTGAGATCCTTTTATTTTTTCTTATCTTTTGGTTGCTTAGCATCATCTATAACGAAAAAAAATATATATAGTTTTAGGTCATTGGTGGTAGTGCTAATAAAAATTATCTGTCATATTAATTTATGTGTACTATTGGTGAAAAGAGCCACATATTCTGAAGTTTTCTTTTGCTTATTTTTGCCTCTTCTTTTTGAAATTCATGCAGATACTGTCATTTATTCTCAGGTGGCAGTGTACAGCCAGAATTCTTTGCCCCCAGATTTTTTGTCAGTTTGTAGTAAACTATTTTCCAGTTCAAACTTTTGATAGTTTAATGTAGATATCACTTTCTTGAAAATAACACTATAGTGATGATAATTTAGGTGGAAGTGTAGTTTTAATTTATATTTACTCTTGTGTTGAGTAGATTTTAGATAATAATAGTAATCTGGTAATATAAATGATTTTTTATAAAGTGGAAAATAATAATTTCATTGCCTTTTGTACTTGTTAAAGACTAGAAGATGTGAGAAACTGTTAAATTTGGATTGCTAGACATGCAGACTAAGGTAGATACTGAAGAATGTTTATTTATGATGAAATTAAACCACTATTTCTCTGACTCTTTCCTGTAACCTGAACACAAGCTTTGTGTAGTCAATATTAGAGGCAGCATCTTCAGAGAAACAGTTATTTAAACACAGCAAGACATGTTTTAAAAGCATTCTTCAGTTACAGATTCATTACCAATTCTACTATTACTAATCCATTACTAATTCTACTAATCCTATAATAGTGAATGTATCATCCCATTATAAACACAAACGGTTTAGTGTTCTTGCTGTCAATAGCTAAGCTTAGGCCTGGATGATCTTGCAAAAAATAGACAGTTCAGGGATGAAGCTGAATATTCCATGTTTTATTACTGATTTTCTTTTTATATAAAATACTGTACTTCTCATCACAAATTTAAATACAGGAAAAGTAGAATTTCTGGAGTACTGTCTGTCCAAGAAAAGCATTTCATTGATTATTTAAGAGGTAGATTATTCTCAATTTTTTTTCTGTCTTGTTTACAAAATAAAATTGGTTCTATAAGTTACTATAAATGATATCACAAACATTTCAAATTTTCATTAAAATTATTTATTTTGAGTCAGTTTTTAAATTTCATTAATTGCAGAAAATCTCTACTCGTCTGTTTCTTCAGTCTCTTCTAACATCTTTAAAGATTTGGCATGACTTTCAGGTTTCTTCCCAGGTTGAAAGCATTGCTATAGTTTCCTGTCAGAAGGAAAATCTGCAGAATTTGCCAGCATTGAAGACTCTTGAGACTTTCTTCCACTGCCTGAGCATATCTATATCGTGCCCTCTCAGATGCCTTAGGGTCTGCTGCTGGGTCTCCAGATACTTCTCCAGGAGGGAGTAGGTTTCCCAGAGGTCCTGCACTGTGTCTGCCGACTTCATACGGATGTTTCAGGTTGTCCCAGATGGCACTAGGTGCTTATAGGTGAGCAACTGAAGTCAGCTTTGTTTTTTATTTATGTGCCAGGAAGCTGAAGTCTACCTTCCATGGTGATAGCTAGTATTGTGAATTTGAGTAACTGAAGGGCTTTTATAGGTCCTCAGAGATGACTTCAGACATTTTCTCTCTTTATTTTCTATTGTCTACCGGCATAACCATAATTTCTGCACACTAACTGGAAATACTAATTTCTTTCACTTTTACAGAATTATCCAAGCAAAATCAGCGTCCACATGCCATATAACAAAGCATCATAGCTACATGGTAAGAGTAGAGATTAAATAGGAACTTTGTTGATGCAATCTATCAAATGTAGTTTTTCTGGTGTTTTTTTTTTTTTTTTTTTCCCCAAGCGCACTGACATTAATTTAGTTTTGTTTTTCTTTTCTTTAAATTATGTTGAATTTTAGTAAACACTGGTTTATCCCCAGCCAGCAGCCAAACCCCGTGCAGCCCCTTGCTCACTTCTCCACCAGAAAGATAGGGGAGAGAATTGGGAGAGTAGAAGCAGAAAACTCTTGGATTGAGAAAATGGGAGTTCAACAGCAAAAGCCACACACACAGCAAAAGCAAAACAAGGAATTAATTAACTGCTTCCCATGGGCAGGCAGGTGTTCAGCCATCTCCAGGATAGCAGGGCCCTATCACATGTAGCGGTTACTTGGGAAGACAAATGCCACCATTTCAAATGTCCCCTCCTTCCTCCTCCTTCCCCTTGCTTGATATACTGAGCATGATGTCATGTGGTATGGAATATCTCTTTGATCAGTTTGGATAACCTGTCTCAGCTGTTTCTCTCTCGGCTTGAGAGACTCCACTTCTTGCCAGCATGGCAGTACAGAAGGCAGAAAAGGCCTTGGCTCTGTGTAAGAACTGCTCAACAATAACAAAAAAGTCTCTTATTAACATTGTGTTTGGCACAAATCCAAAACCCATCTCCAGTCACTGTGAAGAAAATTAATTCTACCCCAGCCAAAAGCAGGGCAAACAGAATTTAATTTCTTCAGATTTAAGGAATATGCAGGAATTGGCATGCCATTTTCAAATGGTATCTGGAAGACCAATACACTTCCATCTTTGAGAAGAAATTGAGTTTAAACAAAGTCAGTCGAATTCTTGGCAGAAAATAAGTTATTTAAACTTCTGGCAGAACAGTTTCTTCTCTTACGGGAAGAAATAACACCTCTGCTGTAGGAAAGCAGAATGAGATAAACATGTTCTCAAGGATATAACATAAAGAGCAGGACATGTCAAGGAAATATTCTTAAAGAATTGAACAGATGCTTACATCCTAAATTGCAGTAGCCTAAATTTACTAGAGGAGACTGAATGGACTCAGAAAACAAGTTTTTTCAGTTTTATTCTTCTTCTTTAGGGTAATTGTGAGTAGAAAATATAAGCTACAATATACCATTCTTTGGAGTCTATACTTAAATAAGACCAAAGACTTTGGGGGGAGGAATAAATATTAAATGATTTCCCCTTGTTTGATTCATTTGTTCCTGACACAAAAAAACAATGTAGATTATTTATGAAATGACCTGTTCGTTTGAATTACTTATTCTGTTCTATCTGCTACCTCCTACCTCTGCTTCTCTGAACGAATATCTGTCAGCTATTTACATGCTTTTGAGAGTTTCCTTGTGCACTTGATGATGATCAAAGGATGGATTTTTTTATAGTACTTAGGCTCATGAAGATGCAGATAAGCACCAGTGAGAATTAGATACTTAGGTACCTTTGAAAATTTCATTTGATGACTGTTGTTAAGAGCTGGAAGCTCCTTTAAAAATCTAGTCATGTATAGTTTTGCCTATCCATATTACTGAAAAGGACCATGAATCACGATTTATGTAATGATTTTTTTTCAGCTTATTTGTAAGCCTTTGAGAATAGATCAAAATTCACTGTTTGATTTTTCAAATGGACATTGAATTATTCTTTCATTATCCTCATAGTATCAGCTGAATAACTGGATAACAAGAAAAGTATCTCATTCTTTTATTATTCTGTACAGAAGAGGAAAAGCAGTAAAGTGCTGAGAAAAATGGTACAGAGAGGGAGTAAAATTGTAATGTTTCTAATCCTGCTACTCATCCAGTATTGTAGGCAGACAGGTAGAGACAGACTAGGGGAGAAGTACCTTATTCAAATATACACAGTAATAGAATGGAAGTGTAACCAAAAACCAGAATATCCTTTTCTTCTCTTTATTTGTTTCCCAGTGCCCTAAGAGCTGGGCAGAAGGCTGAGCTGTGCATGAATCTTTCCCATGTACCACAGCTTCAGTCAGTGACAAAGCTTCTTACTAACAGATTTTAGCCATTGAAATGTTCAGATCCTGTGGCAAATACCTGTGCTATCCATCACCTTAGTCACAGCTGCTCATACTGTGAGAAATTCTGTATGCCCCATTGTCAGGGATGGCAGCAGGCCTGGCAGCACCCTGGCATTAATTGATTAAATTAATATTGATAATATTCAGATATACCCTCGAAATAGTGGGTTACTGTGAATCTCAGCACATCCTTAGAAGAGCAAAAGCAGAAGAGCTATTGCTACTTGGCTGTAACTGTCGGTTGCTGATAATGTATAAGGTAAACTTAGTAGCAAGAACATTGTAACTAGTGATAAGTGAGCCTTCTGATTGCTTTTTATAGTTCTCCAATCATAGTAGTGGAAAACAACTTTCTGACCTATGAGGAGAAAGCTCATTGCCTTCTCTAAGGGAATAATACCAAATGCGACAGCAATAAAGTAGCCATTTTAGACAATCTTGTCTAGCAACCCAGTGTGTCGTTCTTGCCCCAGCTGCGACACCCCATAACTATCCCAGTGTACAAATGAATATGTGACACCCAAATAGCAGAATGACAGCTGCTAGTCTATGTGTCGTTGAGCTTTAAATTATTATGAAGCATTTAGGCTCTTAATAAATGGAGCTTTTTCCTAACAGCTTGATCCTCTAGGAATCATGGTTTTCCCTCAAAGGTACATGCTTGAATGCCATGCCCTTCCCATCCCCAGCTGCCACAGGACTATGTGGGATTTCTGAAGCAATGAAAATTTTAAAGTGCCATATAGAGGGGCTTGAATTATGCTTTAGATTATAGAAGCTTCTATAATAACAAATATTAGAAAATTGAAAAATCAGATAAAAGCTAGTCTTCAACTCCCTTTCCTAAAATGCACAGAACTTGTATCTGCAGCTGAGGCTGTGGTATCTATGCATTTTTAGGTTACAGAAATTTAAATATATTTCATCTTAGCAGCAATTGAAGAAAATGAAGACAAATACCTGGACACTAAAAAAACTTACCTTTGGTTGTTTGTTTGTTTGGGGTTTTTTGTGTTATTTGTTTTTTGGAGGTGGGTTGTGGTTTTACTTTTGTACTTTTCTTTGTTTTGTTTTTAAAGTGTTTTCTGGTCTGATTCTGTGAGCTCTACAGAAAGTTTCTCAGTCTTTTCTATTTTCTTATATTATTATTTTTAACTCTTGTATCACTGTTATGAGCTTTTCAAGTGTAATGTACTTTAAAGCTTCTAGATTCTTTGTCTTTTCTGCAAAATATTGACAGTAAGTTCATAATGTAATGAATGAGAAAAAGGCTGTGCTTCACCTTTCCTAAAAATAGGATTTTTTTTTAACTTGCATGTAGTATTCAAGCACTTAAAAGTGCGTCTAGATCCCTAGAGACCAAAGAAAAAAGGAACTACACTTCATTCACTTACATTCCAGGAAATTTTTAATTTGAAGCCATTCAAAATATTTCCTGACATTTTTGCTTTCCATCTGACACAACAATCATGTCTGTGACCACCTCGTCTCTGCAGTGTCATGTAGCCTTTCAGCTCAATTTCCATAACTTCTATTATAGAGCTTGCAGAATGTATCATAGAATAGAAACATGAAAAGTACTCAAATTAGACCTGTTAAAAATTGACTTTTACAGCAGTATCAACTACATAGAATTACCATTGCAGGTACTAGATAATGAAGTTGAAGAACACAGTGTTATTATGAAACAATACAAAATCTGTGTTAGAAAAAATTGATTTTGTTCTCTGGTTCTCGTTAATCTTTTGCAATCTTTTGTGAATATTAATTTATTTATTTTTCCCTGAGGATGGCACATGCAAAAGCTGTTGTATTCAAAGTGATGCTTCCTGTTCCTGATCCATTTTATTGATTATGTAGCATTTGGGTTCTTTAAGTTCAAAGGTGATTTCTTTGAGCAATGAATTTTTTAACATTAAACATAGAAAATATACAAATTTATACTTCCTGTTACTAAAAGAAAGTCAGCAATGAGCTTCCAGATGTGCTTTACTTTATAAATTTCAGTGTCTCCTGCTTTCCAGAAATTTAAGGAAGCTATGAACCATAATGACTTTTTATGTGATCACTCTTTCTGCTCCTACAAAATCTCATGGAGACCTCTTGGCAATAACTCATCCTTTAATAGCACAGGAGTCCAACATTCTCTCTCAGTGTTCTTTGTCTCACTGTAAGTTTCACTCAAAATCTCACTGAATATGAGTCAGCAGTGCCCTGGCAGTCAGGAAGGCCAACTATGTCTTGGGGGCATCAGGCAAAGAAGCATCACCAGCGAGTCGAGGGACGTGAATGTCCCACTTTTCTCTGCACTGGTGTGACCTTACCTTGAATATTGTGGCAATTTTGGGCACCACAATATAAGAAGTATATTAAGCTATTAGACTGTCCAAAGGAGGGTCTTGAGAGAAAGCCATATGAGGAGCAGCTGAAGTCACTTGGTCTGTTCAGTCTTCTCTTCTCCAGACTGAGGGGAGATCTCACTGCAGTCTACAACTTCTTGTGAAGAGAAGATGGGGGGCAGGCACCTCTATGGTGACCAATGACAGGACCCAAGCGAATGGCCTCTAGTTGTGGGAGAGCAGGTTTAGGTGGGGTCATTAGAAAAAGGTTCTTCATTCAGGGGGTGGTTCGGCACTGGAACAGGCTTCCCAGGGAAGTGGTCACAGCTCCAAGCCTGGCAGAGTTCAAGAAGTGTCTGGATGATATTCTCAGGCATATGGGACTCTTGGGAATGGTCCTTCACAGGTCTAAGGGTTGGACTTGATGATCCTTGTGGGTCCCTTCCAACTGGGCGTATTCAGTGATTCTGTGAAAGTCATGCATACTTTTTCTGGTTTTGTTTTTTCTGCCTTGTCAAATAAAACAAAGTTATTTTATTTATATATATGTTAAAGAAGAGAGCTTTCAGAACACTTTTAGCCCATACTTCAAAATAACATTCCAGCACTATCCTCCAGACTGACTAAAGCAATGCAATTTTTAATTTTTCATAAAAGGTTAATAGTCTAAAACAGAAAGTTTTCAGATGGAGGTAAGCTGTTATTTTTTATTCTTTGATGATTTGATCAGAAAATGTTGCATTTCAGATGGATCTAGTAGGGCATGTAGTGATAGGACAAGGCGGAATGACTTTAAGCTGAAAGAGGGTAGATTTAAATTAGATATTCTGAAGACATTCTTTAAGAGCGGTGAGACAATGGAACAGGTTTCCCAGAGTGGCCCCAATCAAGCTGGAGTTGTTCAAGACCAGACTGGATGGGGCTTTGTGCAACTCAATCTAGTAGAAGGTGTCCCTGCCCATGGCAGGAGGGTTGGAACTAGAGTCTCCTTAAGATCCCTTTCAAGCCAAACAATTCTATGATTCTGTGATTTTTTACAAATCTAGGAAGTTGGGAAACTGAGATAACTGAAAAACATGCTTTGTCAATTAACTGGAAGATATACCTCCAAGTGGAGCAACTAAAAAATTAATCTGTGATACAGATTGGTACTTTGTTTTGTTGTTTATGTTTCATTGCTTAAGATTTCTTTTTAGCATTCGAGTACAATATGATCAGAAATACACTTTAGAAAGAATCATGTTAAGGAGAACTATAAAAGCCCAAGGAGACATTTAGGAGGTGAGGAGATGAGACATCTGTTGGTGAGGGTTTAAAATGCCTTTCCTATTTATTTTAGACTTAGTCCATTGTCTTTTATCTGCTCATACCATTATATGCACTTTATCATTTCCTCTCTATTTGTATTCTGAAAATTCATTTATCACAGTTATATTTCATTATGGCCTGTGTCTGTGGTGGGTTGACCTTGCCTGGATGCCACGTGACCACCAAAGGAGCTCAGGCACTTCGCTTATTAGCTGAACAAAGGCTTGCGGATTGAGGTAAGGATTGCTCACCAGTTACTGCCATGGGCAAAACAGAACTAACTTGGGGAAATTAACTGAATTTATTACCAATCAAATCAGAGTAGAAATAAAAACTAAATCTTAAAACATTTCCCTCCCACCCCTCCCTTCACGGAATTTGCTCTCGAATTACACACAGAATTACACACAGAATTAATAAGGTTGGAAGAGACCATGGAGATCATCAAGTCCAACCTTTACCTAGGTTAACAACCTACCCAACATCAGTCTAACATCTATACCTCTGCCTCTTCCCCTGCTTAGCAGCACAGAGGGATGGGGTGTAGAGGTTGTGGTCAGTTCATCACATGTCTCTGTTGCTCCTTCCTCCTCAGCAGGAGGACTCTTCACACTGTTCTCCTGCTCCATCATGGGGCCCCTCCTATAGGAGACAGTCCTCAGTGAACTTCTCCAATCTGAACTGCTTCCCACCAGCTGCAGCTGTTCATGAACTTCTCCAGCAATGGTCCCTTCCACGAGATGCAGTCTTTCAGGCTATTCCAGTGTGTGTCCTCCACAGAGTCAGAAGTCCTGCTAGCAAACCTGCTCTGGCATGGTCTGCTCTATCCGCAGGTCCACAGGTCCTGGCAGGAGCCTGTTCCAGTGTGGGCTTCTCACAGGGTCACAACCTCCTTTGGTCATCCACTTGTTTCATCACGGGGCCCTCCGCATGCTGCAGGTGGATATCTGCTTCACTGCGAACCTCCGTGAGCTGCAAGAGGTCAGCCTGCCTCACAGTGGTCTGTACATGGGCTACAGGGGAATCTTAACTCCAAAACCTGGAGCCCCTCCTTTCCCTTTTTCTTCACCGACCTGGGTGCCTGCAGAGCTGTTGCTATCGCATATTGCCACTCTGGCTGCTGATGCTATTTTTCAATAACTTCTTTCCCCTTAAATATGTTATCTCAGAGGCACTACCACTGTCACTGATGGACTTGGCCTCAGCGAGCAGCAGGTTTGTCTGGAAGCCAACTGGCATTGCCTTCATTGGACACAGGGAAAGCTTTTGGCAGCTGCACACAGAAGCCACCCTTGTAGCCCTGCTGCTATTAAAACCTTTCCATATAAGCCCAATACAGTATCAAAGAAACACTGCCTATATTTAATGTAAAAATGTCAGATTATTTTAGGGTAAATTGTTAGTTAAAAGATTAAAGAAAGTCTTCAATGAGGTTGAAACACCTTCACGTATCACTGAACAAAGGATCATTTATTTGTCTACTTCAGTTTGAGAACTGGATTTCCAAATCAGCCTTTTTGGCAAAAGCACAGCAGCTATGCTGAACAGCTCACCAGCTAATAGTGTGGGAATACCATATAAAAAAACCATCACTGCATGACCAATAATTTTGTGTTTCAGGTAGTTAGTGGACTCAATTCATCTCTGGCATAATTTCATTTTGGAGAATGAGACAAATTTTGCCTTTCTGTATTTGTGCTTTATCCGATTCATGAAAACCATATTGAACATTAAGACAGTTATTTTTTTTCTCTTTGAGTTTCAAGAACAAGAAGATATGTTCTCTGTAAGTTAAAAAGCATGCACTCAGTATTATTGTAATGTTGAGGTCTGTATGCAACAGTGCTTAAGAAATATATGAGACAAAATATTAGAAAATGCAACTGTTATGGATCTTATAAGCTGTACACTGGGGACTTTAACTTCAGGATGCAACTTGGTACTCGTGTGGTAGCTATACTAAGAATCAAAGTGTATGACAGGAAGACACCATGCCTTTGAGTCTCTCTCCTTCTTCCCATTCCATCATCTGACGCAGGACTTATCTGAAATTACAAATGCTACATGAGTGAATGTTTGAAGTAGTTTCTCCAAAGGTCTAAATACATTTTGAAAAAAAAATTACTTGTTGATAAATTTAGAATTTTTATGCAAACGATTTTGTAAACATAAGTGTGCAATTCCTTGCAAACCAATTCATTCAACTAGCCTAAATGACACGGAAGTTAATGGCAGTGATCAAATGACTTCAGTAAATAACAAATGGAACCTAAAGGAGAAATTCTATGGGTAAGCTAAGTTTTTAGAACAAAATATTTTAAAACAAAAAGTTTTTAAAGCAAATCATAAATGAAAAAAACGTAGTCTTCTCATAGAAAATCTAGAGGCTTTCTTACATTCATGTGACATCTGAGGATGAGTTTGCATTCAGCTTCCACATATACATTTTACAGGTCCAACATGTCAACCTTCCAACTTTGTTGACATTCATGGTTTCTAGAATAAAAATTACAATTTTCTTCGAACATCATCTTGGAATGACATCTAGATGACATGAAGAATTTTCAAAGCTCTTTTTGTCTTTGAAATTCTTACAAGATACAGCATTGGAATGACTATATCTTAGAAACACAGTGTGTGGAAGAGCAGAGTGTTGACATGAAAGTATACGTGTCCTTGTGTTACAGCAACGGATTTCTAATGTACCATTTAACTGTGTAAGCTCAGTCTCTCAGAAGATATTTAACTGCATCAGATTGATTGATTTTGTGGACCAAAACCATTGAGATATATGTCATTTTCAAGTAGCAAGACATTGTACAATGGAATGTTTTAGAAAAGATGATTCCATAGTTTGTTTTGTCTGGAATGTGTTTTTGGAACATTAGCTCTAATATTGGTGCTGTGGCTGATGTGTATATGCACTTTCTATCAGCTGGGAGATGTTTCTTGTGAATATTATTGGCTTCTTTTTTCCATGTTTGTGTCCTCCTTGTCTATCTTTCTGTTTGTATCCCAAGAAGAGGGATAGGATATGAGTATACCATAACGGAAATATTGCTCTGGAGGTTGGTAACAGACTCCAATCATGACAAGAGTGGAATCTGAACTTCATTTTTTGTAAAATGTTATGGACTATATTCATAAAAATGTAAATGTTTGTGCCTCTGGCAGACATAACTTATTGCAAAATGAAGAGAAAATCATCCAACCATTTTAATTTTTGCAAACACATTATTCTCCTCTGATAATGTCTCATTTGGATTCTATTCTATAAGAGGGAGTGGGGGTACAAATATATTCCTCACACCAGACTTGGGTCTACAATGACTGCAGTGTTTTCATTCTTGCTGATACATCCTAAGGCTGTGTTAAAACCAGGCAACCATGGTTTTAACATGTATTTTTGTAATTTTACAATTACAAACCCTGACTGAATATCAACTAATATATTTTCAAAACTAGGAAAGGACTAGGAAAGGGAATCACAAGAAGGAAGGCCATAATTTCTTAATTTGCAAGTTAGTTCTGTTTTGTTATGAATAGTTTTAGTTTTTTTTTCTTCAGAAAAAAACATTGTGCCATGTGTTTTAGCGTATCTATATTTTCTACAAACACTAGATTAGTATGCAACAAATCATGTAAATTTCCCTGCTTTGCAGTCCTTAGAGGCAGTTCTTAATTTTTATTCTCCTTGCTAGTAATGCTATACTCTCATTTTTTTATTTGCTGCTATATACTTCCACAAAATTGTCCCTATGGCAAGACTTCTTATTTACCCCTCTGCACACTTTACATCTCCCTTTATCCTGTTAATCTTTGTAACACTTGCACCTATGTTCAGTTTCTGAGCATGTCATAGTCCACATCTCAGTACTGGATTCCATTCTACATCCTCACACTTCTCTCAATGAATTTCCATGGGAATGGGAATCCATTATTTTTCTACAAGCAAAAAAAAAAATTCAAGGCCAACAGGAAAAACGAGTTGTCCTTTCTGGGGATCAGCTAGTCTTCCTAAACTTGAAAAATGTGGTCCAGGTCCTAGGTCAGGTGTCTATTCTTTTTTATTTTCCTATGTTGCTGCTTCAGAGTCCTGGCATCACTATGTCTCTCTCTGCAGCAGTTCACATAGATGTGGAAGCAAGGGGCCAGTCACAGGCCTTTGAGGTCCTTGCAAGATGTCAGAACAACTCATTCTTCAGGACCCGGTATTGAGGATCAGCATACCATTCTTAGTAGCATTGCTGATTATTTTCTGTGAAATAATAGCTATTCTTTCAAAATATAACTCTTGAATATAACTGAAAAGTAATTTCCAGTGTTTATAAAAGAAGTGTTCTTAATGACCAAACTGCCGTTTCAATACAACCACATCTTCTAACTCTATTGTCTTACTAACTATTCCAGATAACGAGATGTGTTTTGTGAGGGTTAGTGTATGCTTAATATTTTATATAATAAGTCTGAAGTACCATTTCTATTGATATTTAATTAAGGATGTTGTGAGAGACTTACTCCTGTATAATTCAAATACTTCCTTTAGTGCATTAAATAACGGGGTTGACTTCTACCGACTGTGGCTCCACACTATAGCTATCAAATCCATCACTTTAATTTAATTTTTGGAGTGAGTTTTAAGTCTTTAACAAGCCTTCAGATGTAGCTGTCTTATTTTTTTTTCATTATTATTCCCTATTTAATGTGAAGAATTCTCTTGTTAGTTTCAGTGTTTGTAGTGACCAGATAAATTTTCTGTTCTTGCATATAGTTTTCTTTCTTGATCAGTCTTAATTTTTGTTGCTTTGTTTATTTGTGGTACTGCTTATAGAAGTATTTTTATGCATTTCTATATACGAAGGGATTTTACTCTTCTCTTAAAGTCAATATTTGTAAATAATTCTTAAGTTCCTTAATTACTACTTTAAAAATATTCTTATTCATAGGTTTTTGATATCATTGAAACTCTCTTGTAAATGAATAAAATATCTCATCTGCTTCCTTTTTTGAACATATGAAATGTTAGTTGATATTTTTTCCTAGGACTCAGACTTCAAACAGAAGGATCAAAACATAGATTTGTTCATCTGCTCATTTTCAAATGGGAAATTCCCGGGGCCTTTCCCTTCCAGCAAAGAACAGCACCAGCACTACAGGCAGTCATTTTTTCTTTTTCTTTCTATTTTTTTTCAGCCTTGGTTTTAAGGCTTTTCTCTGTAGTTCTCATATTTTTTTTTAACTACAGTACCACTCTCATTTTTTGATATATTCACTTCAAAGCTTTGCTGCTTAGTGTGTGAAATTAATCTATCTTCTGGCAAAATTCAGTCTTTCAAACTTGACAGTTTATTCAGTATGTTTATTTTCTTCTGTATGACATGATTTACTTCCTAGTATCCTTGCTATTGTATTTAGTCTCCTTTTTTTCAGATTATCAGGTCATTACTTAGTCCACTATTATATTCTATATTAAAATATGCCTCCAAAGTCTCAGAAGTGTTTTATGTATGTCCAGTTTCTATGCAATATCCAGAGTTTTTAGTAGAATATATTATTCTCCAAGATGCGTACAGATAGGCTCTGTGAAGGATCTTACATATATTCTGACAGATTTCATAGAACCCTGGAACAACAGAATGGTAATGGGTGGAAGGGACCAGAGTAGTTCATGTTGTCCAACTTCCCTGCTCAAGCAGGATCATCCTAGAGCACATTTCACAGGGTTAGATCCAGACTACTCTTGAATATCTCCAGTGAGGGAGACTCCACAACCTCTCTGGGCAGTCTGTTCCAGTGCTCAGTCACCTGTACAATAGAGTTCTTTCTCGTATTCAGATGCAGCTTCCTGTGCATCAGTTTCTCTCTGTTCCTTTTGTCCTATTGCTTGACACCACAAAGAGCCTGGGTTGATGCTCTTGTCACCCTTCCCTCATATATTTACAAGCATTGATGAGGTCCCCTCCCAGTTGTCTACAGGCCGAACAGAACCCACTCCCTCAGTCTTTTCTCATAAGCAAAATTCTCCAGTCCCCTATTCGTCTTTGTAGCTCTCTGTTGGACTTGCTCCAGGAGCTCTATGTCTCATATACTGAGAGGCCCAGAACTGGACACAGCACTCCAGATGTCACCTCACTAGGGCTGAGTATGGGGTCAGGATCACCTCCCTTGACTTATTTACAGCAGCTATGATAAGCCATGTTCCTTGAAACTAGATTTTAGAAAACACTTCAGAGAGTGAAAATGCTAGACTTTACCCTTAGTCAGTTGGTTTTTTGTTTAGTTCTACTCTCTAGACTACAGTGAGCTACAAGTAAACTTTAGAAAAATCTTTCCATCATCTCTCTTAAATCTTCACCTTTATGTGAAGGAAAAAAAAAAGTTTTTCTAAGCTTGTTGATTACATCTTTATGTTCACATACTTACATTTTATATGTTCATATATGCATATGTTTTTATGGGTGGAGAAAGAGGGGCAGGAAGACGAGGCTATGTCAAATGCCCCCAAATACACTTGGAGTGTTTCTTTCCCCATTTTTCTGCCAAGTTTCTTAGGAACCATCAAATCTTTAGACTGGTATAGAAGGAGGCACCCAGCAGTACCTAGGTAGGTATAAGCACTTGAGCCAATGCTTGTATCTTCCTTGCATTCAGTGTGCTGGGCTGCAAGAGTGGCTACCATCAGATGGCCCATGTAGGGCTGGGCATTCTTTCAGCTGGCAGGCTAAAGTAGACCCTACCTCCATGATTTTTGCACAAGAAAATGCATGTTATTTACGTGCTGTGCTTAATTGAATCTCCCTTAAAAACTCTTCCTGCCCAATATATTCTCTTGTTCAGTAGTTCACATCTAAAACATGTTAAGGAAAATATCTAAACATAAACAACACTGATTTCCATATTCAGTCATGCCATATCTTTACCAACCTGATCCTGAGTATTCTGAAGGATGATCTTGGAAGCCTGCTTACTTCAAGGGTATAATTCCTCTAGAAAAAAAGTAATCCTGATGACTACTGGTGAGGAAGCATATAAAGGAAGACAGTAACACCAAGTAGTTTCGAAAATATGCTTACATTGATGTACAAGCATATTTTTCCTTGAGTCAGTGAAAATATTTGGCAGGGAGAATGAATTTGATATAGAAAAACAAGAAAAACTTTATGCTAAGTTTTGGTTATATGTGCAGGAATGAATTAGCCTGTTTTGAAATGGTGTTTGTTGTTGGGTTTCTTTTTGTTATTGTTGGGAATTTGTTTCTGTAAGAGATTGACTTTCTCTAAACACAGAGGTATAGAAAATGAAGATAGGTCAGCTAGGAAGTCCATGAAACTAGCAGCATTTTCATTAAAAGGTATCAAACAAGACAACACCATGAAATTTCATTTAGTAAGAACTTGGGTTTTTTATAAGACAGTTACAGCAGGCTGTGAACAATCCCAGGGAAACTGATTTTGTGGCATAATAAAACTGAATATTAGACACAGTTTCAGGTTTAATATTGTAAAGATATTTTATTATAACAATGAACTATATGTTTGTAATTCTCCCTTGCTTTCTCAACACATTTAGTTCAGAGATGTTTATTCTGCAGAGACTTGTTCTAAGATGAGCTAAAGACCTGATTTCATCAAACCGCAATGAGATTATGGTACATACTTCTTTAAAATCTCATGAACTCTTTTTACTTCCATTTTCTTCAATTGTCTATTTGAATAGGGCAACACTATCAATTTACTGCCTTGAGTTGTCCAGTGCAGAAACTAAGATTAACACTTGGACTACAAATAAAAAATTACCGTTTTTCTTCTTTCTCATTTCATATTCTTTTTTTTTTTTGTTTCTTGGTGGGGTGCATTTTAGATGACATATGTTCCCTACTAAGAACTGCAGGATTATGCAAACTCTGTATTGGAATCCAGGTCTTCATCATTATCTCAATTCTAAGTATTCTTATAATCACAAATGTAGCAGGGTTTTTGTTGCAGCAAAGATAATAAATTAATCTTGAGTGGTCCATTTTCAAAGGTGAAAGAAAATCCTCATTTTTTAACAAGTGTAAAATACTAATTATAATAATATTATAATAATAATTCTGATTACCAGAATACATGAATTGCTAGTAAATGAACACTACCTTGAAAATTATGACTATTCAAAGTGCAGCTACTTTTTAATTGTGTTTAACGAGAGGAATACCCATCATGTCCACATGCATCTGTCCTGGTTTGATGGACAAAGTATTGATTAATAATTCGTGGATACAGAGGTAGTAAAGAAAATAAGAATTTATTATGAGGTAAGGAAAAAAATTAGCTTAAAAATATTAAAATACTGAAACCTCTCCCGAAGAAAAGCCCAATAACCACTGCCCAAAACGCCCAAAAAACATCCACCAACACCCCCACCCACAGTAGTTCCACAAGTGAACAAACAACAGAAAAAAACCCTTATTCCTGGTTTCAATGTCCGAAAAAAGTCCAGTTAATTTGAAGTAGGCGGCAGGAGGCGCTGATGGTCGGGGGGGTGGAAAAGAGCAGCAGCACAGNTCTCAACTCCGCCTCTGGCCCCTCCCCCCTCCAGCCCCCCCCTCCCCAAGAGGAAACAAAAGAAAACATGTGAGCCCAAAGGGAGGGGCGACAAGGAAAAAAAAAAAATCAAATCTCTTTATTTAAACCTGAGTCAAAACAGGGAAAGTTTTCTCAGCCTCAGCTAACCCAAGATAGCATCTCTCCATATAACTCCTCATAATATCAAATCAAATTAAAATTAAATAAATCTGAGTCATTTGAAGTTGAATAATACTTTTCAAATTCCTCCAATATTTTCATTGACCCAGGGAAATGTAACTGCTGTATTTACAAAGACAGTTTCCTTAGTCTCTTGAGGTAATTAATTGGAAGACTTGCACTCTAGGACAGAGCAGTTGTAGTCAAGTCAGTGGAGTTAGTAGAGCTGATGATTCCAGTCAATAGTATCTTGTTCCTATTGCTTTTTAAACCAGAGAGTACATTTCTTTAGGTAGCAAGGAGTGGGATGGAGTTTGAGTCCAAGACTGTGTAAGCCTATGTATCAGGACTCTGCCTGTATGGAGACAATGAATCTTTCCAGAGAGCAAAACTCAAAATATGTTCCAGGAATGATTCATAGCTTACCATCATTCTTGCCTCTACTTTACATACAGCAGTCTCTGTTGAGAAATGGTTATTTAACAAAGCTGAGGTAAATTACTTAAAAAAGGATTTCTTCCCCTTATCCTTTGGCATTTAAAACCATAGTATTTGATGCAAATATGGTTTGTGTTATGCAGTAATAGCAATGTGTAAAGTCGGTCTATCTGTAATATAGTCTTTTTCTCCATTTATAATCTCCTACTGCTATAATCATAAAAATATCTGATAGAATACTATTCATTCCATTGTAGAAACATATTCTTTTTACTGTTTTGTAAAAATATATGGCATAGGGTTCATTTATGCACTGATGGTTGGCAACTAAGACTAAGCAGTATGTATTCACCATACACTTGTTCAACACATCTATTTCAATTTCCAACATCTACTTTTGCCTTTATGAAAATACTTGTACAGAAAATGAAGAGATTGATTCCTTTGTTGTTCAGCACTGTACATCAATCACGGTGTTCTGGTAGTAAGAAATGATACAGATTTTAATGTATAGGGTAAACAGCTTTTATTAAAAGAGTGAAAAATACACAACATAATTGGCAAAATGCTTTTTTGTTGCCTTCTGTCTCATCTTGATTTTTGTCAGTATGAGTTTCCTTAAATGTTGAAAACCTTTAAGTGTCCTTCTGTCTTCCTTCCTTCCTCCCAACTAGAATCTGTACTATGTCTCTTACCAAGTCAGATCACCTGAATATCATGGGGAAAGGATGATATACTCTGCTAGGTGCATCATTGTCTTGAAATAAAAGGGGATCCAAGAGAACCTACTCCTCTGACAAAGGAGAATTTGTACTGAACTAGAAAAACAACAAGATGTGAGTGTATTTTTTAACTTCAATTCTGAAGGTGGTGTTTTTCCTTTTATGACCAGGAAATATATACATTAATTGTCTCTAAGAAAGGTAATATATAAGACAGGTAATAATATATTTTTATATTCCATATACCTACATAAGAGTCTACCTAAATGTTGTTTGGTTTATGTCAGTAGCATTCAAATACCTTCTGTAAATATTTTTCACTTAGTCACTTCTATTTCACTTATAAAGGGATGTCAGTTACTGAATCCATGGATTTATTGATTGCTCCTAGAGATGAACACAGAATTGCCTTTATGTTAGTAATGATTATTTCACAGTTTATTGTGTTTGTAATTTCAAAATAAATAATAGAATTGCATTTCGTTCTCTGACAGGAGTAATTAAGTACCTCTGCACAGTGTTACCATAGCATGTATCTGCCAGTGATTTATATTGTTTGTCTACTCATGCTACAACAGACAAGGGGGAGGCAGAAAACATCTATCATCTAATTATTTCTCGCTGCATTATGTATATAAAGTAAATGCTGGTTACGCATTAATGTTAGTGAGAGAGACAATTTACTTGCATATTTTTTTCTGCTTCTGAACTGTCATTTTTATAGCCTTATGTTTGGAAGATAAATAAATGCCTTCTAAGCCTTCTGCTGCCGGTAGGACAAATTTCAGAGCTATATGAGAAAGAAAGAGCTGATAGAACCGTGTTCAATGCATCTACTCCCTACAGATATATTTGTCTTATTTGTAGGTGTAACACAAATGAGAATTTTTTTATTCTCTTCTCATAGGAAAGTAGGTAATGTGTGGTCCTATTTTCCAGTCTGTAAAGACTAATCCCAGCATTTCTCTGACAGGTGCCTACCTCCTCAGGCATTAACTGGTGAAGCAGTGGATTTGAAAATTGAGTTACTGTTTCCATATGATCTTTTTCCCTCAATAAAATTGACATACTATGTAAATAAAATTTTGCTTACCTTTATGTTCTGTGAAGTTTCATGATACTTCAAGACAATCCTTCTTAATTACTGACTTTAATATGTTTTTCTCAGTTTCAGTTCAGGTCTGCCATCTGGTTTTCTCCTTGGCTTCTAGGAAGGTACACAATGAAAGTCTTTTCTCCTTTTTCTTTAATCTTTGAAACTTACTTGCCTTTAATTGCTCTGTAAAAAAAAATAATCAGTGAACTTTTAATGCCATAAGGATAATAGGAATATTCAGTGGTATTTGCAGGACCTTTTGTTTCTTTTTATCTCAGTACACTTTTAATTATGGTTTTTATTTATATTACAGAAGAGTTGAAGAATTCCAATTAGGAATGGGCCTATTCTGTATTAATGTTCTATTGAAAAGGAATTGTGCTATGCCCTGAGGAGTTCACAGTTTTATTTAAATCACAAAAGTGAATTAATTTAAAAATTTGAAAGAATAGCTTTTATGAAATCTATTGTATCAACCTCCGTGATTTTAACTGTGGTATTTTATGGTTTAATTTTATCTAACTTTTAAAAACTGATGGCCAAGCTATGAGTCTCACTTTGGTAATTTTTACTCACTCTACTCTCACCCACTCGGAAAGATTTAGTTCTTAAAGTTAGTGACAAAAGCTTGAAAAAGTGAGCCTTCATGGCTGCAGTGAAGAATTGAAATAAGAAAACTTGTGGACATTTTGAAATTGCATGAGATTAGAGCATTTTAATTTTTGGATGATTATGGCTTTCAATAAAGCAAAAAATTCATAGCTCAAGTTGGTTAAGCACAGTTATATGATACTGAATAGCATAAATATGGTGATTTTTGCACATATATTGCCAGGGCTGTTTAACAAGTGTGTTGATTTAGATACTTAGAAAGTTGGGATGCACATAAATTAAAAATCCAGACTGCCAATATTTTTAAACACCATTCATATGTCATTACTATGTTATTCTCTTTCAGAACAGTTTCACCAAAATGCTAGTCCTTGTAGTGCAACAGCTACAGTGTGGATCAGGAAAGCCTCATGAACAACATTAAACCTATGTAGGAAAAGGTATAGTATGTATATATATATATGTATAAAGCTTAATTTTATGGAAAACTCACAAATTGAATTTTGTGCTATGTATGGAAAAAATAATATAAAATTCACAGTCACTGAGATGTTGTATCTTTTTTTCGTTGTTGTTATTTCTGGATAGTTGATGAATCACACTATATTCTTAATTGAAACCATGCTATTTGCATTTAGCACACAGACTTTTTCAGATTCTGTACTAAAAATTTTATACCACAATGTTATTGTTGTAGGACAGGCATTTTTTCCAGGCTAATTGAGTGCAGCCAAAGAATTTATTTGAATATTATTTGAATATTGTTTGCATCTTTATTCACAAAAATCAATTTATTACTAAAAGCAGCTTCACTGACATAATAACATACGATACTGTTGTTGTTGCTGTCATTATTATTATAATAATAATTATTATTATTAACTCATATCTATCTTACCAAAACCGCAGTTTCAGACCAGATCCCTGCTGTTCTAATTTTTTATGAGCAACAAGCCATTAGAAACTAAGTATTTAATCAAGACAACGTACATATAAAGATGGTCAGGAAAATACAAAGACACAATTAACTACTGTGAATCAACTTAAAGTGCAGTGCTCCCAGGACATTTTTGCCTTTCCATGCCCTTTTCTTATGAAACAATGCTTAAATAAACCTATCAGCATTTTACAGCAGAAGTGATTCTTTCTTCTTTCATAATAACAAAAGGTCAATGAGACTTTCTGATAATGCTAAATATTTCCTTAATCTGAAGACTACAACTGTCAAGAAACTATAGTAGGTTAAAGAGATATTTCTTACCAAGAAAATGCCCCTAGATCAAACAGCAGAGTAGATACTTTTCTGTAAATCTCTGCCTCTGTTGTTAAAGGGCCTGATCCTTGTACTAATCCACTATAGGCTAAATAGACCACTTTTTTTGATGAGTAATACAGGCTACTCTATAGATGGGTAAAAGTCAGTGGCAAAACAGTACAATATTTTAGAAAGTGCAAAGGTGAATTTTCTGCATATGTCATATACTTTAATTTATAATTTGGGCTACTCAGCATCCCGCCTCTGTATTTTTTTTTCTAAGAAACAAGATTCCAATTCCCCCTGCCTTAAGTGTGCTATTGAACACTTTTAGATGGACTATAACCATAGAATTGCTGTACAATCAACATAATTAATCAATTGTCACTTAAAATGTTATTTACCCCTCTTACTTTTTTCTTCTCTTCTAGAGAAGAAAAAAATAGGGTGTCATTAAAAATGAAGAAGAAAAATATCAAGAAAAATTCATTAGATTATTATAATAATAGTAGCATGCACTTATTTTATCAGTGTTGCTCCTAAATTGTTAATTTCTAAGCTCTTCTTTTTTGTCTTAGCCCTTTAGAACTACTCATACAACCTGCTACCCTGTATTGAGAAACCTCACAATATTGTAGTGCATGGTTTGTTTTTCTGTTTAGATATAGTTAACATTTACATTTTATTAAAAGTTGCTAATTTTGTCTTTTATCTGAGACACTAATTTTTGTCCTTTAGGATGCACTCTAATTCTATAACTCTCCTTTCTCCTTTCTTTATCTCAGGTTTATATCTTCTAATTTGTGGTTCAAATGTTGTTCACCAGCCTAACACTGTCTAATCTAATCTTTCATGGGTTGGTCTGGATTTATGCTGAGGGAAGGGAGAGAAAATTGACTTCATGTCTCTTAAGTGGTGTAATCTCTTTTCCCTCTAAAACACAGCATCTCCAAACATGGAGCAGATACAAAACCCCCTTTAAATAATACAAAATACTTCTGTTCATAGCAACTGTTTTCAACCAGAATCACTTGCTGAATTCTTTCTTCCTTGATTGGTGCCTTTTTCCAGACCCACCTCTATTATTTTTGTTTCAATCATTCCCAGCAAAATGTATGTTCTTAATTCTTTTATTACATGTCTTTTTGCTCTCATCCACAGAGTATGTGTTTTCTGTCAGTACACTCAGTCAAAAAAATGGATAATTAAGAAGTTACTGTGAGAATCAAATGCATTTTTCTCCTAACCCTGAAGATGAAACACTAAGAGAACACCAAATGCAAAAAGATGGTATTAAATTTTTAATACAATTAATGTCTATTTACATAATTTATTTTTAATTCCTGAATCTCTCTTTTTCACAGCACCGTTAAAAATGCATCTCTGTCACAGCCAACTTGTTTCTATAGCTAGTGAAAAAATGTTATACATGAGACAGGATCAACAGAAGGTTTAATATCCAGTGAAATCAGCACAGAAAGGAACAGTTTTCTGCTCTCTAATAAATCTTACAAGTGTCCATTAGTTATTTGCAAGCATATTCACCCTGAACAAAATGTGTTACTTTGTACTCAAGGCTGTACTTCACACAGAATAAGTTGTGGCACACTGGATAGCTTGCCAGGCATTTCTGTTGCAGTGTATTAGAGGGCTGGTCTGTGACTCCCTCACCCAAGGGATGGACAAGAGCCTGGCAAGGCTTGAGTGCTAGCAGCCATCACTGCCTCAAAAGTTCTGCCAATTCTGTTGCTTTGCAAATTCCCCAGAATTATTTTTCTTCTCTTACCCCATTCTCAAAAAAGATGAAGAGAGAAATGCTCCAGCTGACTAATCTAAAAATTGCCTGTTAACCTATGATTCTGTTGGACTTCCAATGATATTTGACAATATCAGCTGTTAATGAATATTTACCTTAAAGGAGTCTGCAGGTCTTTTAAAAAGATGTTTATTCACCAAAACTTTAATTTTATATTTTACAATTTTAGAGCCTTTTAAAATTACTGTTAGTCACATTTTCTATTGAATTTATATAGATAAATAGACTAAATTTTGTATGTACTTAATTCTGCTAGGATGGGTCTTGTATTTTTATGTTGTTTTTTGATTGTCTTTTGATTATTTTTTTCCATAGAGATTAGCCACACTCAGCAAACAGTGAAATGCTTTACCTGTAATCAGAAATTTCCTGCTAAGTCACTTGTCACAGTGGAGATGATAGCAATCTCAATTGAAACCTTTCATATTTATCTATCTTGTAACTAGTTATACTATTTAATTAGCATTTGAGGATTAAATTTTGAAATAGAATATATTAATGTAGTTGAATTGCTGCAGGATCTAGGGAAGTAAATCCATGTGATATTTTAAGACTATTATACAGCTTTTCATTTGAGCATTGACATAAAGTAGCATATTTTTTGACAGAGAGGTTCATCTAGAAGTAACACACTCAATTTGTGTTAAATAATAGACTCCATAATCCTTCCCATCCTGTAAAGACTGTGATTAAGTCTCATCTAGTATATAGTCAAAATAAAAAAGATCAAAGTCTGTTCAATTATTAAACTTTTATTAAATACATCAATACAATTAGTTCTCTATTTTTAAAATGAAACATTTAAAATTCTAAACACTTTAAAAATGTAAAATGGACTGCTTTTCTCATCAAACATTAATATTAAAACATAGTAACAGACGGCAAAAGATAATTCTGATACAGAATCACTGTCAAATTCAAAATGTGAGATGTATGTCACTGAAATTTACAGTATGCTTCCTCTCATCATGTCCTGTTAAGGAGTGTGTTGGGAGCTTGAGCTTGGATGCAGAGAAGAGAATCTTCGCCATCAACTGCAGTCTGCATTCTGGCCCATAGGGAAAAGAAGGATGTCTGATAAATCTCCTTCCTTTTTAATCTACACTTCATAGTGTTAGAGAGGATAGTATCATATCAGCTGATGCATGAGTGTGACCTCTTATTTAAGCTGCTCTGGAAAATTAAGCAGTGGAGTGAAGGAGAGATGTTCAAATACTGCTCTGGAAATGAGGATACTGGGATTCTCACTTGTGGTGCAAGAGCTTTGGTTAGCTGAATAATTTCGTAGTGTAACCATTTTCTATTTGTAAAAGAAAGGTGATAGTATTCATCTACTCTTTAAATGGTTTTTCATTAAAAAAGAACTTGTAAAAGCAAAAGTGATCCAGAAGTTATGATTAATCAATGTGTCTTCTTAAGAAAGTGACTTTGTGGCAGGAGGAAAGAGCCCTGTGCTGTATCTTATCAAAAAAACAGAGAACAGAGATATAAAAAGGTTCTGATTTAACACAAAATCCAAGCATTTTCTCTGTAATTCTCTGTCTAATCTGGTATTGTTAGAGATGCTGAGCTGTCAATAAATAAGACTGTTTCAAAATTCTCTCTCTGGACAAACAGAAAATAAAATTGTAGTAAAGTAACAAATTTTATTTTCTGGTTTATGTGTAGAAGGGAAAAAGACTTGTGTGTTTATAATAGTGATGGAGAAGGCTAACTTACTGGCAGAAAAATTACCTGAGGAAGAAGAAGGAACAGATAGCTAATAACTTCTCTCTGTCTCTGATATTATTGAAAGACAAGCTGTAGGAAATTGCTGCAGTTTTGTAGAGATGAATACTCTGCATATGACAAATTGTAACACAGAAGTCCTGAATGCACAGAATTATGAAGCTATTTAGTGAATTTTTAGGCCATCTAGAAAGCATGAAGTACTTACTTTCTAAAATATTAATAATTTAGTATGCTTTAAGACATCACAGGACATTGACATAACTTGTGTTGGTAATACAGCACAACAGTTTTCAGGATGAACTGAATCAATTTCTCCTTTAGAAAATATGTATTGTTTTGCATTTACTGTGTTTGTCATTGACTGAAATTCATCTGCACTACCTGACCCCACATGACCATCTGTCTCTTTTGGCTGGACAGTGATGCCCGTAAGCACAGATCTGACCTCAGCCACTGGCACACAATGACCAAGGTCGCCAGACCAGCTGGAAGCCTTGCAGGAGTCAGGCTGGCATGTGGAAATGTTTTGAGAGGTCCTATCCCAGGAGCCTTTCTGCCAGACCAAAGGGGAGACAGGACTGCATGACCAGCAAATTTTGGAAAATCCTTTAGGTGATGAAAATTTTTTTATTGTTGTTGCTGTCTGTTTTTTCTCGGTAAACAGCTTTTGACTACTCATTTAGGTACTGCTTAAAGCCATTTTTCATAGTTGAACTATACAGAACTTGGGATCTATAAAAATGGCTCCTTTTAGTCAGTAAAATATACATAATTAATAGGAGTTAAATTTCCGAAGAAGTGATTAATGTTCTTAAATTTGCACAATATTTATTAAGTTTTTGAATTACTGATAGGTGTTCTACAAGAACTTTGAAGTGTAATGATATGTTTACGTGTATACAGAAAAATAAGGCAGAACTAAAAGCCAGTTAAAAGTTAACTCTGTTTTTCTGTTCTAATTGTTGTGAACTGAAAATATAATTCTAATAATATTATAAATAATCATGTTTATGTCACACATTCATTAAAATCTATTTTTTATACCAATTGCAGCTTATAAATAAAGAATAAATTGAGGCAATTTTAGCTTACTTTTTTTTGTGAATGTGATTTACAATTATACTATCTTCAAATTCGTATGTGATTTTTATGATAATTTCCTTATCTTGAATCCTGCATATTCTCGGAGTGATGATATATTCCAATCTTTTGGATGAAGACCACTTAATTAAGAAATTGCTCCAATGATCTCCTTGCTGACTTCTAAATTGTTTAATTAAGGATTATTGTTTTAGCCCTTTAAAAAGATCATCTTTCCAAATCTGGTCCAAATTACTGTGTGTACTTGCAGTATTTTCAAGCTTAAAAATATACTGGATATTTTACTCTTGAGCAGCCTAAGTCCTATTTCCCTATGCCTTCTCAGCAGAAGCTGTTGTAGTTAGCTTATTATTTTGGGTCTCCTGAGCCCCGCTTTTTTCCAAAGGAGCAAGTTAATTCCTCACCAGAATGGAAATTTTCTCTCCTCCTGTGGTCCGCTGAAAGAGAAAGAACTATGCTCTCAAACAATATCCAAGTGGGGAAGAGCTTAAATATAGGGAGAAGAAATTTCTAATAGAAACAGTAAAGTACACAGTCTATGGAAGATTCCTGGCTGAAGGAATTTGAAAATATATCTTTTCTAGACAGATAGTTACTGCTGATATTTCTATGAGAATTGTGCTATTTTTTAGCTGCTTAAATACTTACTGGCTTAATTATTTTAGCTGTTTACAGAAAAGCTTTTCCATAATCAATTATCTCTTCAGCATGTCTGTATTGATAAATGTAATAAGTAGTCAATTATATTCTGGACTTCTCTAGTCATAATTAGATAAAAAATTCTTTATTTACAAAACCAGAAGGAATGGTAGAATTTCCCTTCATCTCTGCTTATTTCCAGTTTCAAAAAGAGTCAGGAAGGAAGGACTGTAAATATTTCTGATTACCTTCATTTTCTCATTGCTTGTTTTTGCTGCCATTGTTGCAGTCACTAGGCAAGGAAACAAAACTTGCTGTTCATTTTTTTAAAATAAGGCTTCTTTGGTGGATTATCTTTAACGAACATATTACTAGATCATGTATATACCACAGATCATTTTTACAGAACTGAAGAATATTTAAATAATGAGGTAAGAATATGAAACCTCCAGTATTATGCACTTTAGGATGACACAGGGGCTCACTGTCTGAGGGCCAGCTGTGGCTGTTATCCAGGTCCCTGTGTCACTGTTCCCTGAGAACTCTGCAAGCCCCTATGCTCTTTTCTTCACAGCAGAATAGCAGTACTCTGTTGCTACACGAGCTGGCATCCAATGGGCAGCTGCTACTGATAGCACAAAGGTGCTTAGGTCAGTGGAGAGCTCTGTGCTTCAGTGAGCCACCCACATCATGCTTCATCTCAACTTCAAAAACCAGTGCTATGAGAAAAAAAGAGCACCTTTTTCCCATGCGAGGTTAGACAAAGTTTTTTCAATGAGTTAAAGAAACTCAGTGTCTGGCTTGAATAGAACTTCTCAAAGAGTTGCTATTCGAAACTGGATAAGTGAGATGATAGGGTAAAAAAAGGGACTTTTTTGACTTCTGTCAACATTGAAACTAGACACGTTTCCTTAATTTGAATCTATTAAGAATATTATGTCATAGTGTAGATTTTAATTAAATTTTTATTTCAAAGAAACATTCAAACTCATTTTGCTATAGGAAAAAAGCCTTCTCCATGATACCTATTTTTTAAAACATTGAACTTTTATTATGATTATGACTAACATTATTCATTTATTCATCTTTAAGGAGGATGAAAGTGTCTGCAAAAAACAAAATTCTGAATTACTTTATGTATTGATCTTTTTTTCTCCCATGTGACGTGAGACAAAAGCAAAGGCAAGTTTTAATCTCCTTCTGGAGAGAATTCAGAGAAATGTGAGCACATATTCATAAGAATGACTTTTTTACATAGGGGGCCAACCTGTCAGGGAGGGCATCCCACAGAAGTGAAGCAATGTGGAAGTCCAGCTGGAATTCCTGAATGTACT
Organism: Serilophus lunatus; assembly: GCA_013399895.1. Lineage (NCBI taxonomy): Eukaryota > Metazoa > Chordata > Aves > Passeriformes > Eurylaimidae > Serilophus > Serilophus lunatus. The sequence goes on along the minus strand of VXBA01003016.1, from coordinate 50,110 downwards.
AAAGCAGCACCAGTGGGTTACAAAATATCATAGCCTCCAGGAAAAACATATTATCTCACCATTCTTTGTGGAATACAATCCCCACAGTAAACTCCACCATAGTGTAAAATATTTAGCACTGCATTTTTGACCAGGTCCAATACCAATGGTGCAATTTTATTCTTTATAAGGTGTACTTCACTTTGGTAATCTGCTTCCTATCCTGCACTTAATTTTATGAAATATTTCCGTTTCTTTATCTCATCCATCTTCTTTTCCCAGGATCTCAGGTAGGGATGCAGAATTATTCATTTCATCCCGTTTACTGCCCAACCCTTTCAGCTGTAGGTCAATCAAGTGTTTAGGAAAATTCATGAGTCTCTTTCAAATTCTGTGGGGCAAAAGGGAAAGAATGATGAGGATTTCAAATCCACAAAGGAAGCTAACAGAGATTAATCCTTTGTTTTGCCAAGGATAAACCTCAGGATGAAAAATATTGTTCCTGAATTTTGTACAGCTTTCGAAGTGTTTTCTCTTAAGTCAGCAGACCCATCAAGTTATTGCCTCAGATGTTTCATACCTCCTTTCAGCAGCTCTTGCCACCTTGACTCTCCAAAGCTTTTGTGAAATGAATCAGATGGGGCTCTGGCTGCCCTCTGCCCATGATTGTCAGATGTCTGCAATGCCCATAACTAGAGGTAATATTTCCTCACAGCTGGAAGAATACAAGTACCAGAAAAAGTGTAACTCTCCTGAACAGCAGAAAACTCATTGGTCCTTATTCTCATATGGTTTGTGAATGCAGAGTACAGTACAATAAATCTGGGAGAAAGCCCTATTACAAGGTGGCAAATAGTTACTCTGTATTCATGGGCTTACTGAGAAGTTTCTTATTGGTGTGTAGGAGCAGGATAACAAGTTAGCATATTCCACCTAAGATGGCCTCACAGACATTTTTTTTCAGCTAAATTATTGTTTTCTAGTGCATATGTGCTTTGCATGTTCATGAGGCAGGATTAACACTTGGTGTAAGCCCTGCTGAGGTCAGTGAACCTATACCACCAAAGGATTGGCTAAGATGTTTTTCCACACAGGATGACTTCAAAGAGCCCCTGAAAATTACAGGTTTCTCATTTCTGTGTTGCTTATGGAAGCAAAATAATGCCTTCAGTAAAATACAAGCTTTTGAAGGAAACACAGGAAAATACTCCATGTAGTAGCAAATAAGAGCTAACAAGCTACTTTTAATGTCAACATTGATTGATCAGAAAATATTTCATTTCATATGAAGTGAAATAGCTGTCTATTAACTCTGAAAAACTTCAAAGGTGTCTATTTTTGTTCCTGTTCATATCAGCATCTATTTCACTAGCAATACAAACCCTACTGTGTCTGCCTGGCATGAGTAATAAGCATCTGCATCTACAATTAAACCTTGAAACTTCTGTACGGTATCTAAACAAATAGAAGATTAAAATGTTGTTTCTGTCCTGAGAATTATTTGGGGAATTTGATTGCCTGCAGTCCACTGGGAATTTAAACTTGCCCCTCATGCTTCACAGAGAACACTTAAGCTGCATGACCATTAATTTAATCTCCCAGAAGTTTACCACTGGGAAAGTAAGGGTGAGAGGGGAAGGAGGCCCAAGAGGCACACAGTAGTTATCCTTTAGTCATCTGCTGCACAGAAAACATCATCACAACAGGCATCAATTGACCTCCTCCTTGCTAGTCTCCACAGAAGATTGAATTCACTCCAAGCCTAAGCTGGTCTAATAAAACTATAACTTTTCTTCACAGATCTTGCCTCCTGTACAGAAAGAAGCTTTCAGTGATGGGGGAGGCCCCTTTCAAGTAGCCCTGAGGCTAGCAGATTTACAGCAAAAGAGGAAGAAATGCTAAACTTCCTTTCCACTGTTGTCAACCCAAATATTTCAGGACATTAAGTTCACATATCAAAACTTCATCATAATTTTTTCCTTCAAAATATATTTCAACTGAAAAATAAGAAGTAACTAACAAAAAGGACTCTAATTATGTATCTTAGACACACATTATATGCGTCAATTATCAGCAAAATATATTTATCTTTTAATATTCCTAATATTGTGCCACATTTGTTCAAATGATCTCTGTACTGGATTTATTTCCTATTATTCATTATTCTACTTAAAAAGGAAATTTTCAAAAGTAGGTATATAACACATGTGATTCCCTACTGAGAGCTTTTCACAGATTTTTACACTCTAAACGACAGAAAGGTTCATCTGATTTGGTGGTAGAACCATATACCACACAATTCCACTCAATTAAAGTTGTGGTAAATTGTCACATTCTTAGTATGCTAAAATATATTTTAAAGAAAGGCAATCAGCCTTGAAATGAAGTTGTCAAGAACTGGACATCTATTCTTCAGTAATTTATTTTTAAAGTTGACTCACTAACCACGCCAGAATGCCATATCCATACTTTTATTTTTAATATAAATCTTCATGAATTTAGTATGCAGGGTTTTAAAGCAGATTTTTTTTCTCTTAAACTAATATATTTCTATTGTTAAAAAATCTTGGTATTGTATTTTTTTGGATGTATTCCAATACTTTGATTAAATAATATCTCAGGCTTCTTTTTTGCTGAAGTAAATGGAGTTGTTCTGTACTCTTTTAAATTGCAGACATGAGAATCAGCTGCAGTACTCTAATTTTGTTTTCAGTGGTGATCATACAAATACATAATGCCCACTTTTTTCAAAATCATTTTCTGTTCACATTAGCTTTCCTAGGTGCATTTGTTTGTGAGTCCTTCTGGAAATAATGTGACTTTTATATAAATTACTTGCTTTAGGCATACAAATTGGAAAGTACTGTTATTTGCTCCAAGAAAATCATCCAAAAGAGGAGGTTCATGTAGAGAGAATTTAGAGTCCCCAGGGGAATCTACTGACTTAAATGAGTCTTTATACAAGCCCAAATACCTTTGCATGTGGAAATCCATGAATTAAATTTGAAAATATTTAGAATCCATAATAGGAAAAATGAAGATAAGTAAATGGAAACATGCTGAAAAAATGGCAGTATGATTCTTCTAGATTAAAGATTAGATGTTGTCTTATTTCTAATTTTAATTTTAATTTTAATTATTTTTATTTTGTTATGATGTTATTTTATTTTACTTAGGTCTGAATAGTAAACAGAAGACTGACAAACTGTAAGAAACAATACAATGGAACTGGAGGACAACTCCTACAACAAAATTATGAGGTCTTGATACTTGTCCCATTGATTTAATTTTCTTAGAAGCATATATGTCAGCTAAACCCAAGGATTTAACAGTATCACTGTATTTTCATTTGGAACTTATTAATTGGAAACTTTTTTTGAAACTAGAAGTTAATTTGAAGAGTACTTCATCTATTACTTTCATTATCTCTGCCTATGGCAAAAGACCTTAGAAAAATAATCAGAGATTACTTGGAAACTTAAATCAAATTGTTAATCATTTCAGAAATATGAAAATGGAACAAAAGCTTTCTGGTACTGATTTTAAGCTGCCATTGCAACAGTCCATGGCCCGAGGCAACTGAACGATGGAGAACAAAATTAAGATTCTTTAGGCAATTTTGTCTTTCATTACGATTCAAAAGTCAGGAATGTAAAATGTACATGAGAGGGCATGAATTGACAAGGCAGGAAAGTGCATTTACTTCACCGCAAGATTTAAGTAGTTGCTAAGATTCATTAATTACAAAAGAAGCAAGATGAGCTTTGACTTCTGGAATAACTTTTAAAAGCCTAAAGGAACAAATTCTCTTTATTATAAGTTCAGTTTATACCTGACGGAATCCCACAATTTTTGCATGACAAAATTAAATAAATATTGAGCTGTCTACCTACCCTGTAATTTTCATGCGCCAATGTAGACAGCCAATGCTCTGAATGTATGTAGGAACAAATTTCACCCAACTTAAGTAGATAGTGGCACTTACAGTTAAGATTCACTCATTTGGCAAAATCCTATGGGCTAAGTGTAGAGATCACATTTTGTTTCCCTTAATTTAGCATCCCAGGAGATTTATCTAGCTCCAGGCAAAATTTAAAGTTTGCTTCTGTCAGTCAATATTTGTGGAGAATATGGGGAAAGAGTAGAGATTTCTGCTATAAGGGAATGAGTAGCCTACAAGTGAAATGCATTACTGAAGTACAAGGAAGACCTGATTTTCCAAAGTATTTTGGGAAAATTCATGTGTATGAACTATGTTTATCTGAAAAGAGCTATTTTTTAAAATTTCAAGTATTTTGTGCTGATTTTCTTCCCTCTTTATCTTGAAAGGTTTCAGGCTACTGAAACTTGAAGAAAATTGAAAGGGGAAAATGCCTAAAAATGTCCCTGACAACCAAATAAATCTATAGTTCTATGTTAATTCTGAACTTATGTAAAAACTCACTTGACTTAAAATTAATTATTAATGCCTAAAATGAGGTAATGGTATTGTAAATCTTTGCTCAGTGGAATAAATTTTGCCGTTTTGGAATAACTGTTTCAATATGTAAGTGTTCTCACTTCTATTAATCACTGTTACCCCAAATAATAAAAATCCACTAATAGACCTTATCTAATCAATAAAGGCTATTCTGGCTGACCATTAAAGGACAATATGATATGGTACTTTTATGTTTTTTTGACAGGACACCACAAAATGTGATGCAAGATCATTTCCACACTACATCAGAAGCTGTGACCACAGAAAAACAACACATTTTTCTAGATCTGGAATTAAGATGGGAAATTATGCTTTTCAGTAGCAATTTCACATTAAGAGTCCATGATCCCTCTGTAACATTTAACAATAATACATTATTCTGCAATATGTTGCAGCACATTGCAGCAACATTGTTTTCACTTCTTTTGGTTTATATAAATAAGCAAAACTATTTTAAATAATAGCAGCTTGTACTGAAGCTTTAGTCTGTTCTGTTTATAACCACGTTTATATTTTAGTAAAGAGTGGAAATTTGTCATTTAGAATGCTAGTTTTCTTTTGTGCCACTTCTGCAAACATTTACTCATAAGTTTATTTTTAGGTATGCATGTGTTTGCCGAAGGTCAGGTACTTGAGAGCTTGGGCACATAAGAAATGTTCCACAACAGAGTAATGGTTCAGTGATTTCCATATCCTGTTCTAGCAATGACCAGTGATGGATGCTTCACATCTACTTAACGGTGCAGTAATATATCATGCAGATATGATTGTCCTTATCCTAGACAACCCAGGCTGAAGAGCACTGAATCGTCAGGATTGCTAATATTAAAGCCGTTACAGGCATTGCTATTTAATGGTAAATTTTTTTTTTTTGTAGATCTTTGTAAATCTACTATGCTAGACCAGGTTTAGAAACAAGTTGCTCTGCTGTTTTCAACAGTTTCACCAAAGAGTTGGATGCCTGGGAAACCAAATTTCACTTTTGGAACTTTTGGAATGATTCTGATCATTCACTATTTTCAGTGTCATTTCCAATCACAGTTTTCCAGTGATGTTAGTGGAAAAGTATGCTCATCCTTCTAAAATGAGGAATAAATTACAAAACTGAGTACTTTTCCATTCTATCTCCATAAAATCATGCATCTAGTAATGTACACATATTAAAACTAATTTCTAAACACAAACTTGATGGTAGACTACTGATACAATGCTCCTGCTGTGTTAGAGTTGTTAGTGTTGATAGATAATATAGCAAATGTGGAAACCTGAAAAAGATAAGGAGCAAGAACTAGATAATAGCTTAACTAGACATTGACAAAAGAAGAATGTTTTTCAGCTATTGGTCCTAACACACATTGAAAGCAAATAAATATTTTCTGCGTTTAGTAGAAATCTGAGTTCATGTTCTAATTTTTCCAAATATGACCAATTCAGTTTCCTATTGAGCAATGCTCCTAGAAGATGATATGCTCTGTCAACAGCGATACTCTTGCGCCTAGAGGCAGAGCAGAGGTTGAATTTCAGATATTTTTAGAATTTTTTTTCATGACAAACTGATTGTAGGAGGCTGAGGTTCAAATTGCATAAAACAAAGTCAAAGGGAAAACAAGTGAAAGAGGGCTGTTAGTCCACTTTTCTAGGCGTACTTGTTTCCTTTCTGGGAGATATTTATCTGGTTGATTTCTGGAAACTTGTAAAGGGGAAGACTTCCAGGCAATTTATTGTCTGCTTCGCTTTCCTTTTTTAAAGGCATTCTGCCCTGAAATCTAACCTCGATCTTGCTGCATTATACTTCTTCTATCTTGAAAGCCAGAAAATACTATTTACTTTTCTCTTTGATTTCTATTATATGCCTGTGAACAACCTGGTCCTATGGAAAGTGTCCCTGGCCATGATAGAGGTTTGGAACTAGATGATCTTTATGGTCACTTCTAACACAAAATATCCTATGATTCTATAAAAACAAGATTTTTTACTCTACCACTTTTGTGTAATTTTGTCTCTATCTGTGTTGAAGGTTTTAGTTATCAACTTGAAAGATTAATCCTCTTTACACAATGCAAATAAAAAAGAAAATAAGTTTACTTCAGTTACAGAAATGAAAATATCATCATGTTTTTCTTTAAAAATATGTTCAGGGCCTGTTGAATTCTCTGAAAGTCCTCTTAGTCAGTGGAAACAGAAGAAGTATATGTCTAGAAGGAGACCAATAGATAACAAGGAATCAGAGTTAAGTTTTTGTCAGGTAATGAATTATACAGGTGATGGACTTTATTTATTGTTTGTTTGAATAAACTATAGAATATTTTGCAAGGTCAGGCAAAATTTCCTTGAGGAAGTAAAAACTGCTATGAAAAAATGATTTACTTTTTTATCAGGATTTGATCTAGATCCTCTTCAGAACACTCTGTGCAGCTCTTTTAAAATAAATGATACTACTAGACTGCTGTGTATTGACTTCTGGTTTCGAGGGTATATCCAACACTGTGTTGTATTCAAAAATTCCACACACAAACAAACAAAAAAACCAAACAAATAATCAAAAATTTCGATCCATTTTTTTATGCATACTAATTTTACAGATCTGTGAAATTAATTTCAGATGGAGGCTTCACTAGTCTTTATTTCTCTTTCTCCAGCAGTTTAGCATATTGGAATACACGTTCAATTCATTACATGGTTCTATATATACAGCTGAAATAAAAAAGTGGGTTTTGTTTTATGGGTGTTTTTTAAATCATGACCAAATTCTTGTGCTATTTTAACTCATATCTTGAAAAATCAAAATCATGTTTTGCACAGCCATGTTATACTACTAAATGATTGTGGTAGTAATAAGAGATTGATTGATTTACACGTGAGGCTCCCAGGGAATTTGATGGGAAATTGCCCACAGACAAAGGACAATCTGTGATTCTAAATACAATTACATGGAATACAGTACTGCAAAGATTTGTACTTGTATTTATTCCACTGTTTAACTTGACATAGGTGCTGATAGACAATTCCAAAATAATGAAAAGAAGTTCTATCATCTGGTTGTGAAAAATGGAAAAAGAAGTAATATATTTTGCAATATGGAATCAGGGTTGCATTCGTTAATGTAAATACAGTGGTCTATAATTAATTAAGATGTTCTGCACTCAAATCTGTTCTTAGAAAATTGTCGGCCTAGGTCAGTACTAAGTTAAAGTGCATTAACTTCAAACATTGATTTTAAAGGAGCTATAGTGGTGTAGAGCGGGCAGGAAATTGGCTTGCCACTGTGACATTGGGAGTCAGACCCTAGAGCCAAATCAGCATTTAATCAGCTAAACTGCAACTCCAGTGTAACTTAGGTAGCTCAGCTCTTTCAGACTCATTTACAAAGTCTCTGTCTGTTTGCTGAAATGCGCCAATAGACTTTCGGTCAGCAACATTAGTTAGCTCCCTAAAATCTAGATGCATGAAAACATTATTTTTAAACTAGGATTTACTCATTCATCTTACACCTAGAGACACGAAATCAATTTGCGAAAGTAACTGGACACATTTTCATCTGAAGAAGAGATGGGGTCTTTTTGTGAATCAGAAATATTTTTCATGGAGTACAAAATCCTGAAAACTAAAAATTTGCTTCCATAAAAGTGCTTTATAATACAATCTGCAAATGGAACAGATGCCCATTTACACTGGCAAGGATTTTGGCTCATATTGAAATTTCCAATGAATTATTTTTTTGTTGTTCACATAGCTTTCATTTATACCCTAAGGGTTTTCTGGACACCATTGCTCTCCTTGAAATCCCAGCCAAGAAGTATTAAAAGAAGTTCAAGAAATAATGTCCATAGCAAACAATTAAAATAAACACAGACATTGCTCAACCAAGGTACTTGTCCTTCCTATTTCTAAGGAAGGACAAGTTGTTAACAGTCTGAGAGAATTCTCTGATAAAGTCAGTCTGTCACAGTAACTTGGGAAGCTCACCTCTGCCACATCCACAATCATGTTGCTGAGTAGAGGGGGAAATTTTTCCCCTTGCTTTATCAATTATGAAATTATGCAAACAGAAATACCAGGGAAGAGCAATTTTTAGTCCCCTAGCTTTATATCATTATGGACCACTAATTGTTATGAAAATCAGGTTAATTGCCTTCTGTCCTGCACAGCAATCTCCTTCTGACCTGCATGGAGGTAGTATAAGAAGGATGTGCCTACAAACAGCAGTGGATGCCACTGAAGGACGTATTGGCAGATTATCATCTTTGGGCATAAATCAGGAGTTACTTACAGCACTTATATGGATGCCAAGCTCTCCTTTTACCCCAAATAAGAGCTTAGCATGCATAAAAGTGGGGATGCACCCACTTCTTATTCTACAGTAACAGAGATGGCACAGTTCTGGCATCCATGTTTTGTCTTCCATAGGGGTACTTCTGATGTTTTTTTACCATTTCATCTCTCTGAAAAGTGCTGTTGTGACAGCTGGCCCCCAGTGTTTTGTCATGGTTTCTACCAATTATTCAAGTGTTTTCCCTAGAGCTTTGCAGCCTCATTTCCTCCCCTTTCAATGTTTAGCACTACCTATCAGTTTTCTAAATCAAAACAGTCTGTATTGGTCTGTTTCTCCTATTGCCAGTGTTGACCTCTGATGGTTTTTAACTCCTCTTTGATTAACTTCATAGGTATAAAGAGTGTGGACCTCCTATGTAATTTATCTTTTGCCTCCTTATGAAGTTTTTGTAGGTAGATTATAACATCACAGAGTCTGATACACACTGATGGAAGCAAGGTTAAAGGATTCCATACAATACCATTACAATATAGTGCAACACAAGCAACTCAGAGTACAAGTAAATCCATGCTACAGCACAATACATGCATCTCTGAATTTGACACTATGTATTCTTTAATACTGCTCAGAATGTCTGCTTGTTGAATCTTAATGTCAATCAAAAAGCCAAATTATAAAATTCTCAATTTTTTATTAATGTCTGCATTAATGAAATGGACTTTCCAAAAAGAGGCTTTCAAAGAACTGAGAAGTCATGGTTTAAAAAATACATGTAAGAGGCAAAGGTACATACATGGGATGAAGAAAGTAGAGAGATATTCTCGCTACTAATGCTAAATGAAAGAACAAAAGTAAATTCAAAGCAAATTCAAAAGGACTGCTAATACAGCCTTTTATGTATGTTCTAGATAAAATTAATAATATTCAATATAATAAATGCATTTCACAGTAAGATGAAAGAAAAGGACATCTAAGTAAAATAGGGAAAAGACAGGAAATATAGAAAGAAATTGGCAAGGAAGAAGCAGGGAGAAAGACAGGTTTAAACAATGTGGTCATCCCCGAGGAATGAACCAGCTTCTTTGAATCTTGGCAGCCTGTCCCCTCTGTTCTGCTGATCTAGACCTATGAAAGTATGAAATCTTATATTTCATAGTCTTCTTCCCTTCTTTAGGATTAGGTAAAGGGAGCCTGAAAACTGGCCATGGCACCAGAGATATGCTCAAATCTTCCAAGGAGTAGCAGGGGTGGCTGCCTATTGTACAGGCCTACCATGCCCCTACACAATTGTCTTTGCATTGTTCTTCAGAACTGACTGCTTCTCATGACTGCTTTTACATGGAGTCAGGTTTTGGCAGTCATGTAATAAGTAGCATTCATCATTCACAGCTGCCTTAAGTCTGGGCAATAGACATTTTGAAAAAGATCAGGAAGAAAAGGATAATCCTAAGAGAGAACTTCAGCTTCTGTGTCAACAGCTAGTTTTGCTGATACACCACCTAGCCACAGTGAGTAAAACAAAATTTTATAATCACATTTAACAGCAGTATTTCCTGGTAAACAGGAAATGATGAGAAGTGTAAGGAAGTGCATTTGACATGTTATTGTTGTGCAATGTCGGTGTCTCATGTGTGATTGGGATCTTGGGGTCCAGCAATGGGTAGGTAATAGCCACTAAACCCATGCAGCCGAGGTGACTCCTGAGATCCTCAGACTTTCTCAGCTGCAAGCACCCAGAGGGAAGTTATGCTTGACACTTAAAAGCCACATTGTCACAGTGGGTCTTCCTAAGATGTGAAGCTTACACTAGTTTCACAGAATCAATCCTCCTTAATATCACTGCTGCAGTAAAAGTTTTCATTGAGAACAGGCATGACTTGTTTTCCTTGCACTAATGGCATTCCACTACAGCTAAATATCATGACTTATGTTATTTTTATGTTCTTTTCCCACAGAGCTAAAATTGAAGACAGATCATCACAGGAGCTTGCAGATAACAATAGCAACAATATTTGAAATTTCAGATGTGTTTTTTTCTAACTCTTATCTGCATTTTAAGTTAGCAGAGGTTCTTGTGTAAAAAATGGCTGCAGGTTTAATGTGGGCAATGTATTGAGCCTTCCATAACCATTTTCAGTATTTTCCAGCCTTCACTTTCAGTGACTCCATCAATCCAATCTGATGAAAAAAAATGTCAAGAAATACAAACAATTTTGATGTGATATTAGAGGTATAGTTTTCTACCAGGATATTTCCTTGGAATACTGAAACTCAGGGCTGAGGACAATGGCAGGAGATCCAAAAGGCTTTGAAGACTACAATGCTTTCACTCAGAGCTTTGTGAATAGGTGTGGAAGTCAACTTTGAGTCTTGGCAGAAAGATCTAATAGATAATAATAAGAGAAAACATTAAAATTGAAGAAGTTAGAAAAACAAAATTACAGTGTTTCTCTTCTCATTGGATGCTGCTATAGCTGCTGCAGAAGAGCAGATAAGAAGGAAGCCTGAAGATATTGTTTCATGATGAAATAATAATTCTATTTCTGTGAGATTTTCATATTATCAAAGCTGAAAACATGTTGAGATTTTCCACCTATGTTTGAGAATTTGAAACATGCATTTGACAATTCAGTGGGGATTAATACCAGGTATTCTTATTTTTTGTTTTCTGACAGTTTTCTTTTGAACAGGAGCTCTGATTCATTTTTTGCTCTTTCATTGGTAAATAGAGGTGGTGAAATATTAATAACAATTGATGAGATAGGTCTTAGAATAATAATATATTTGTCATTAAACACTATTTCACTTAATGATATTCTGCTCCTCCATCTTAATACTTTGCGAAACTTAGATATATTTACTGATGTCATATTAATAGTCTAAAAAGTCATGAGGAAAATTGTTCAGATAGGATTGAATTTGTTTGGAGAGGCTTTAAGATCAAATACTGATATCTGTCTCCTTTTTCTGTTTCAACAACTAGGAGTCAAGAGCTGGAATACTCTTAGTATTTGTGCTCTCTCGGTTCAATGTTAGTACTAAATATAAGCTTATGAATGTATAAGACACTAGTCATCCTTCCATCTATCTGTATTTAAAAGAATTACTTCTCAAGCAGAAAGACATTTCCAAATATTTCTGTGTTTATCCAGACTGATACCTTTGTAAAGAGAATACCTAATACCTAAGAGTGCAACAAACCTCTGACAACTGAAAACTGTAGTGAGGAAAATTTCTTTACACTGGCCACAGGAGATTTTAATTCACTATATCCTAAAGACATTTCTATTGGTTAAAGGGCCAGTATTGCTTTGATGCAGATTTTCAAATGGTATTTTCTTTTCTTCTTTAGGCCACGTGGTAGAGAGCCTTTTGCTCTGAACTCTTGCCTATGTCTCTGGCCACTCCTACGAGATAGCTGACAAGGCTGAGGCTCAAAAAAGGCAGTTCTGCATTCCTCTGGTCATGCATCTGTAGGCAACTCTTTTTGTCCACTGCTGCAATATCAAGGATACCTTCTTTCATAGCTGCTTGGAAAGTATGATGAACTGTGGTGGCAGTCAGGGGCAAGTGTTCAACACAACATTCTTTCCATACTCTCTTCTCTCAAATGCCTTTTTTTGGCAGGATCCATGTTAGATAGTTTTAGAGGTGAGTATGTTAGCCTCACTGTGATCACCGACTGCAACTGCCTCATGGCAGTTTGTGCTGCAGTGCTGGAGTCATAGTCTAGTATCACCTTCCTTTCTGTTTCCTAAAACCATCTCTCATTCTCCTTAGCTTGCAGGTATTAAGCCTTTTGTGTTACATTATCCCATGGTGATGCCTTAAGGGGTATGCTGAATGGCATATTCTTGATATCCTTTTCGTTGTAATGGCTCTTGCACTGTTGTCCCTGGGGCTGTAGGTTCACTTTCCTGGGGAGCAGCCTCAAGAGCAACAATTTTTGTGGCTCCTGGAATAGCTTCATAGGCAGTCAAAACCACACTTATAATAGGATTTTTAGCTCCTGAAACCTATTCTGTCTCCTTAGTTGGTGGGTTTTTCTGTTTTCTGAACTCTGGGCCTCTTTGGAGTTTTTTCTCGCTCATCTTCCATCCTGTCAAGGTCAATGTCAGAATCATTACCTCCATCTCCTTCCTCCTCTCCTTCATTTAGACCAATGATACCAGATATGTTTAGTCAGCTGACGCATGATGGAGAACTTCGATTGCATTTCCTACATTCCAAGCTGCCTGGTGAGACTTTAGACAGTTCTGGGCCTTCTGCCCAGGTGCAGTTTCTTCACTTGGAACAGGGTTACTTTCTGCCACACCTTCATCCATACAAAACTTCTTAGTAGACCCTTTTGGTCTGCCCCTTTTCCTCATTGCTATAAGAGAGTCTTCTCCGTCTTTGCTCGTGTTTGTGGGCAATGTTAGAGGTTGGAGTGGAATAATGATGCCATCCACACTGGTCCCTTCTTCTGTGTGCTCCCCAGAGGCACGTGACAGCAGCTCAGACTGATTTGGTGAAAATAAGTTACAAAGCTTACACATGAAGATGGAATTGACACCTGCAGCCGCCGCCTCCATCGCCGCGGGGGCACAGCGGGACAGCGGAGCGGGAGCCGAGCGCGGCCCGCTTGGAAAAAAGAGTTTGGGGCGGGGGAGGGAGAAAGGAAAACAAGGAGAAAAGAGCTCCCCGTGCGGCGCCTTATGGCGAATCTGCCGCGGCAGACACGGCAACAATCAGGAGAGTTGCCTTGCTCCTCTTCCTCACATGTTTTACAGTTGAATGTGCAAAAGAGCTTCCTAGCCCTGTTTTCGAGTCATCTGTGANTGCCCAGGTGCAGTTTCTTCACTTGGAACAGGGTTACTTTCTGCCACACCTTCATCCATACAAAACTTCTTAGTAGACCCTTTTGGTCTGCCCCTTTTCCTCATTGCTATAAGAGAGTCTTCTCCGTCTTTGCTCGTGTTTGTGGGCAATGTTAGAGGTTGGAGTGGAATAATGATGCCATCCACACTGGTCCCTTCTTCTGTGTGCTCCCCAGAGGCACGTGACAGCAGCTCAGACTGATTTGGTGAAAATAAGTTACAAAGCTTACACATGAAGATGGAATTGACACCTGCAGCCGCCGCCTCCATCGCCGCGGGGGCACAGCGGGACAGCGGAGCGGGAGCCGAGCGCGGCCCGCTTGGAAAAAAGAGTTTGGGGCGGGGGAGGGAGAAAGGAAAACAAGGAGAAAAGAGCTCCCCGTGCGGCGCCTTATGGCGAATCTGCCGCGGCAGACACGGCAACAATCAGGAGAGTTGCCTTGCTCCTCTTCCTCACATGTTTTACAGTTGAATGTGCAAAAGAGCTTCCTAGCCCTGTTTTCGAGTCATCTGTGAAGGAGAGATGCAAAGGACTTGAATGGGCTTTGAAACCTTTACTGCTGCTTTGTGATGTGCCAAGGAGGCCTGGGTGGCTTTCAGCGTGTGCTTGTGTGCGTGTTGTGCTTGCTCATGTACAGGGGGGTGTGGCTCTGCCCCCGTGGGCGCTCAGGTGGCAGGGGAGGTGACAGTAGGAGCCTGGGAGGCTGAGCAGATCTTGGCAAGCTCTTTTCAGTGGCTGGAAGTGAGACCAAAGTCTTGGCCTTAGCATTGGACTTGGCTTCAGGGAGAGGATTTCTTTGTTAAGCTTTCCTATAACAGATACGCTCTTGTCCAGTGCAGGAGAGGAAGAAGAGGAGGAAGGCTCCCCTGCTTTTTGTTGATACGTGTAATAAATAAAGAAGCAGAAACACTATCCTCTCTAAACCAGACCAGAAGGACTTTCGAGTCTTCTCATCACACAGAGCAGAGGGAGGCAGTGAAATCTGATCTTCTGAGCCTATGGGGTTGCCCTGTCACCGTGACCTGAGCAGAGCCATCTGCCTGACCTGGCACAGGCGTCACGATGGGCTGGGGCAGCGAGGTGGGGGTGACACTGCCTGGGGGAGCTGAGCTTGCTTGTATGCCTGGGGTGGGCTGGGACTGATGGTTGATACCCAGTCAGAGCAGTGCCAGTCTTAGTCCCCACACAACCTGTAAGCACTTTGTAGCCCGAGGTGATGTGGAAACCCTGCTGTGTGGAGTCATCTTTCTAGCACATACCCTGTGCTGGCACTGATTCTCCCCAGCTCTGATGCCAAATCATTTGTAAGAAATAAGCGTCTCTAGGTGATATTTTTGGAAAGGAGTGCTACAGCACGCAGTATTCTTTGTGTCTCAGCAGGACAGCTGCCCTGCCAGTCTTATAAGAACAAATATTTGTCTGTTGTAGGTCCCACGCTTGGCTTTTCTGTGTTGTGCGTTTTGGTTTTGCATTAACCCGTTAAGACTTGTAGATTAGAAGCGCTGACACTTTTGGTCCTTCATAGGTTACACAAAGAGCCTAAGGCAATCTGAGATTCTGTATGGAAAGGGCTTAATCAGTCATCAAACTTGACTGGCTGGGAGAAGGTCAGGGACAACTGCCACCTGCCTTTGGGGAAAAAACCCTGAGGGAGCAGCATCACTGCTCCCCCCAGAGCACACTCTGCTCATGTGGCTTCAGTGCACTGGCAGATGCTCACACAGCTGCTGGTGTGGGGTAGGCAGTGGCTGTTTTCCAGGAGTGTCCAAACCCATAACCCATCAAAGCCTCTCCCTGCAGGGTGGGCACTTTGCTTCTGATGAGCTCAGGATGAGACAGCCTTGCTTAGAGGGTGACCAGCGTGTTCTGGCTTGTGGCCCTGGTACCAGTTTCAGTGAGGAGGAAAGCCCTCATCAATGGTAAACATATTTGCGCTACATTTCCCCTCACTAGTGCAGATGGCAGTGGCATAATATTTGCCCCGTACTGACACCCAGTATCACTGACGGGATTTTGTAACATATGCTTAAGTTATGCTGTTTTGCTGTTATGGTTATTCTGAACTTGCTAAATCACAGTTAGTTCAGCTTTGTCTATCATCCTGCAAAATGTTTCAGCAAATACACCAGCAGTCATGCCTTGGGCTACTTAATCCTCTATATCTCTCATCCTTATCCAACATATTTTCATGAAGGAATTTTTGGTGAATCATGGGAAATTTGTAACCAAAAGCATCGCATACCAAATGTGCTTGCCCTTTTTCTGTGAGCTCACAAAGGTATATTGCAACTTTCAAATGCCTGTGTAGAGGTTGAATTTCCTTACTTATTTTGCTAATTTCTTTAATTTTCAAATTAAATTAATATATTCCAGCAACAGATCCTCTTTCAATGGTCACATGGCACAGATCAGCAAGACAGTCTATATAACCCCTTAAACCCCAGAATTTTTTAGTGTGTAAAAATTTAGATTATCAAGTCTACAAAACAGTACTGGTGAAGTTTTCCACCTTTCTGATTGAAATCAAGAGGGGAGGTCTTAAATCCAGCAGAAGAAAGACACTCCCCTTTTGTCTCATATGTCACTTAAATTGCTCAGTAGGAAAACACTTTCATTTTCCTTCCCAGATACTACATACATAAATACACAAGCCTCCCACCTACCCAGACAGTACCTCGATCACCAAATGGTTCTGAGTCCATCTGCTCGAGTGGAAGATGGTGACCCATGTGTTGAATCTCTGTTGATATAGACCCCCCCTCAAGATTGAGCTCCTCAAGATTTGAAACAAACTTTGCAATTTTTTTTAGTTGTTTATCAGTAGCTATAGTGAACAATCATGATTAAGCAATTACATTGTGAATGTTGTCTGCGGGCTAATTTTTTGTTTTAAGGAAAAGACAATGCCAGGATAAACAGGCTGGCTGGATGAGGCTCCCCAGGAATGAAGTCAGCAGAACTGAGCAGTAACAGGAGGAAAGGTAGTTCTGTCACTCGGAGATAATGACCACCAACTCAAAGATCACCTATTCAAAATGGACCCCGGGTTCAAATGGAGTGAAGAACTGCACCTGCAGAATAATTAGCATGAGAAGCAAGAGATATAACTAGCAAATAGGGGTTTGAGTGCTATTTAATGGAAAAGTTACATGATTTGTAACCAGTGAATACTTTAGGTTATTAAAATGTACAAATATGATAAAGTTTTATGACTGGTGAGCCTTTGAGTGCTACTACCTGCTTCCTACTTTGCACAGAATAAAATACAGAAATGTCTTACCTCAACGTGTTAATAGGTGCACAGTGGGTAGCAAACCCATGTTCAGGACAAAAAGATGACCACTGTTTCATGAGGATTAACAAGAACAAGTGCAAGGTGCTGCATCTGGGTTGGAGCAACCCCAGAATCAATACAGGCTGGGTGATGAACAGATCACGAGCAGCCCAGTCAACAAGGACTTGGGTGTGTGTTGTAGTAAGCCCGACGATCTTAGTAAAAACTCGAGCCACAGGAGACAGGGTTCATCCAGGAAGCCATTTAATGAGAGAACTCACAGCTTTTTTATACTTTTTAGAAACCTGCGCATTAACATTTCATTGGCAGATACACTTGTTGTTAACCATTTCACTGGTCAAAGTCAAGCATTACACAATCTTCTTTTGCTTTGAGGACTTTCACGATGTTTTAGAAATACTTGAGATTAATTCGTGTTCAAAACATGTTTTTCCAAGAGNTGAGATTAGCTCGTGTTCAAAACATGTTTTTCAAGAGACACCTGCTTGGAAAAACAGGTTTTTGTGAAACTGCTTGTTATGGGAAAGAAATTTGTCTTTGCTCAACAGACTCCAAGACTACCGTGTTGTGGCTTTAAACTGCTGCAAAGAGCATAGCTATATTTTGAGAAAGTTTCACCATTGTTTTGGTATAGCCGCATTCCTAAGTGTTTTTCAGTTAGCAGATGTTCTTTGTTTATCTTTAGCTTGCCTGCTCGAGCTTCTGTGAGAAACAGAAACCTCTCAGGCTAACTTTGGATTTTTGCTAGACGCAGAGGTACTTATGCTCACTTTGAAATTGTCAAAATTTAGGCCCCAAAAGCCTAGCTTTCAAAAATGTACCACCGAAGGTGTGCTTGTGGGTGAGAGGCTGAGCATGAACCAGCAATGTGTTTTCACAGCCCAGAAAGCAAATTGTGAACTGGTCTGCACCAAAAGCAGTGTGGCCAGCAAGTCGAGGGAGGTGATTTTGCCTCTCTACTCTGGTGAGACCTCACCTGGAGTGCTGTTTCCAGCTCTAGGATTTCCAGCACGGGAAGGACATCCGCCTGTTGGAGTGAATCCAGAAGATGTCTACCAAGATGATCAGAGGAATGAGGCAACTCTCCTATGAGGAAAGGCTAAGAGAACTGGGTTTGTTCAGCCTGGAAAAGAGAAGGCTTAGGAGTGACCTAACTGTGGTCTTTCAGTATCCAAAGTGAGCCTACAAGATGGAGAGAGGGGTTTTTTAGAAAAGCATGTAGTGACAGGATGAAGAAAAGTGGTTTCAAACTGAAAGAGGGTAGTCTTACATTAGACATTAGGAAAAAAATTTTTACTGCGAGAGTGGTGAGACACCAGCATAGATTGCCCAAAGAAGCTATGGAGGTCTCATTCCCTGGAGATGTGCAGCTCTGAGCAACCTGGTCTAGTGGAAGGTGTCCCTGGCCATGAGAGGGGTGATGATCTTTAAGGGCCCTTCTAAGATTCTGTGATTCTATGACAAATATTTTACATGAAATAGAACAAGGATGTCAACAGAATGGAACAGCATGGGGTTTAGTTGAAGGAAACACCACCTTTGAAATACAAAACTATTTTTTTTGGAAATGAAATAAATTAGTCCTATTGTAGATCAATACACTAAGCAAATAAACTGTTAACAAAGGAGGAATTGCTTTATTTTCTCTTTCAATGTTTTTTAAAATCAAGATTATTAATTTTCTTGCTTTATCTCACGGTATCCAAGACAAATGTATCATGTGTCAAATGGAACATTTCACTGGTACAAATCGGGATGTTTTTCTTTTTAGAAATATTTTTTCAAGTTCTCCCTTGCCTTGTCTTACATTGCCACTAGAAACAGAGTAAACTGGAGACCTTCAATTAGCTCGAACCATCAAGGTCTGAAAAAGGCAGTATTTTATTTTTAAATTTCTGATTTTTACAGACGCACAATCTGCATATTACATAATAAGTAATAATAATTTTAGTAGCCATTTCTTTTTAGCCTCTCATTGTACCCTTAGTGTACGTCCAAACTTCCTACAGGTTTTTCTGGAAGTTCAATGCTCAATCTAATTAAATGCCTGCATATCTTTATTTCCTCTTGATTTATTTATATATTTAAGTAGCAAAATATTGATAAACAAACAAATGAATATGGTGAAATCAAATAAGTTATACTAATATATAAATATATAATTTAATTTACAGAATGAAAGCCATAATGAAAAACGCAAATAACAACACTGTTTACAAGTCTGTATCATTTTTTTTTATTATTACTATAAAATATGGTAAGTATGTGTCTGTCTTTCAGAATATATTTTTGGACTAATTAATATGATGGAGTTTAATAGTTGACTTTTTTCACTTCCCTAGAACTTGCAATTAGAAAGTTTCAAAATGTCATATTATAGTGCCTGCCTTGATCTGTGATTTTTCATGCAGGTACAGATTTTTTGACTTGTAAGATGACAAAGTCTCCAGCAATCTGTGTCTTTCTGGTGCTTTATGAAACTTTTTGCTATATTTTCGTTTCTCCTATACTGTGACATTAATCTATGGAATTATAATGGTACAGGTAATGTGCCTGAATGCTATACTTAATGAAAGAATGAATCAGTAGGGATTAAAGCATTAAAACATGTAGCTGTTGACTCTCAGTATGATTAAATAAGAGGTAATCAACTCAATTTTTTTACTTTATTATACTTTTAATATTGTATGAGAAGAATCTCCCAGTGGAAAGGGAGCAGTGGAGAAGGAATTTCATTTGGAGAATAAATATATCTTTTTTAATGCTGAGACATGATTTAAACCCACCTAGTTCTAAATGAAAGCAATGTTGAAAAGATTACTGATTTAGCTAGAAGAAAGGCTAAACAGGAGGGGAAAGTGGTGTTTTTCAATGCAGCAGTAAAAATAATCTGTAATAAGATCAGTGAATGCGATCTTTAAGGGCCCTTCCCTAGAACACTTAAAGCTCACCTAGTATTGTCAAATCTTATCAATACTCAGACTCGTATATATACTAGATTGCTCAATCTACCACTTTTATTGGTGATTTAACTTTCATATAGACAATGGTAAGTATAAACAGTAAATTTCTTCTGGGATATCTTTGACCCACGTGCAGAGCTGAACCTATTTATGATGCCTGGCAGCCCTCTGGAGGGTTTGCTGTGATAAAAAAATAAAATTTTTGTTTATTTTTAAATGCCTTTATTAGACAAGAAATTGGTCACCAAAAGGCAGAAATAGTATATTTAAATTAGCTATCTAGGATCTTAGAAGCTTTCTTCTAGTTGTAGATTTACCTTGCATTTACACTTTCAATATTGTGAATATTGTGCAATATTCACTTGATCACTGGTGATGTGATCCTGGGAGAACCAGGACTGAAACCACCTAAAAGGGCTTCAGCTACAGGTTCCCACCTGAAAAGAGGCTTCAGGATCATTCAGAACTTCTCTACATGTGCATGATGCCTATAGATGGCAAGTGGCAATTTATAAGTGTCACATCTGGTTAAGACGATGTGGGCTTGTGGTTCTGGAATTGTAAGAGCAGCAAATAAACCAGTTGGTAATGCAAAAGCTTCTGTTAACTGCTGTATTACAACTAGCACAGACTTTGATGTTCAAGTTCAGAACAACCTATGGAACTTTTAAAAAGGTCTTCACAAAAATGCTGTACAAAGAGAAATATTTACTTAGTTTTTTAAAAATACAGACTCTCTGGATAACGTGCCATATCTTGGACATTACAAAGGAAAACCAGAGAATGTACAAAGAATGAGATGTTTTTGCAGACAAGCTTATAAAATGGAGATGTACAGTAATATCAACAGTATAAAAAAATTGGCATAGACATCAAAACTTTTTAGATACCATGTCATTGATGCCAGATATGGAAACTGTGCAGAGGAAGCAGTTAAGAAGATTAACTTTTTTGCTACATAATGTACTATACAAAAATCTGATGTTAGTGATGTTTTGTTGACAGAGAAAACAGAGAGAAATGGTAAGAACAAAATCCTGTGACTGAACTTTAGGACCTGAAAGGCTGCACACATTTAGGCTTCAATGAAAGAGTATACTAAGCTGCTGTGAATGTGTTTCACTGAACAACTTTGACAACAACTGATGTGACAAAAAAGCTTAGGCAGTGATGTTTGTTGTATGCTTCTGTTATCAGCCTTTCATTTTTATGAACTGAATTGATTTATAGAATTCTAGTTCCTATCACATGTGAATAGAATCATTATGAGATGAACCATGCTAATAGTATTTCTCCTTAACAGATGATAAAAAGGATGAATAGAGTACAATGTTTCCTAGTAAAATAATTGCTCTTTCGATTTGGGTTAATTAGCTATTTTTATGTTGCAGACAAATGGTCTTTTTTAGGTTTCAAGGACATAAATGAAAATATTTATGATTTCTGTTGGTTTTGTATACAGGAATCAATTAAAGGAGTTATAGACTTGAAAATATGTCTTTGGTATTCCCCACCCTTCTTTGGAAATATTTAGCCTGTCTCTAATAAATAACAAATGCATACCTTGCAAGTAAACCTTATTCTGAAGTCTTATCTTACCATAAAGGATGCAATTTCAAGACCAAGCAAGTCTCATTACAAGATGATAGGAAAGCAAAGCTTCCAGGCTTTGGTAATTTTCTACAAATGTGAAAAGCATTTATTATCTTTCCTAGTCTCTCAGTTGCTGGTGGGATTGAAGAGGAAATGTAGACAGAATGAGTCAGAATGAGTCAGCATCTTCAGGAAAAAAATATTGATCAACATTTTAAGACAATACAGGGAAAAGGGGAAATGAAAAAGGAAGATTACGTAAGAAGTTATCTGATCATTAATAGAACTTCTAATTAATTAGACCTCTGAATTGCATATGCAGAGGAGCAGAAATAACCTTACTGCCTCTTCTTTTTTCCTCTGACTGTTTTATCTGAACTGGCTGTTACGTATTATGTACCTATCCCTGCAACCCATATTGAGGTCTTTGAATAGGAATGCTTGTCTCAACAAAGGGAATGAGCTGGCTGTCAACAGGATATGAGAAATATATGGTCTGTAGATTCCTTATAAAAAACTTTCACTAGTTCTGATCTTACAAGAAGGAAGAGGGAAGAAATATCTTGATGCTTATCTTAGCATCTGAGCAAATATTGAAGTCATACATGTCAATGAATACCAACATATCTTCCATTGCAGATAGAAATTTATAAAGAATGAAGTGAGTGTACTCCTGGTATTTTATACAAATTACTGTAATCAAATCAACTATCAAAATCAGACCTCTGGTAGAAAGGTTTTCAAGTCTCTGACTCCGGATCCGATTATGCGTCTTCTTGTGTAAGAAGCTTTTCTTCTAAATGTTGCTAAACAGTTCATATGCATCATTGAATTTGCTGTTTGATGAATGAGGTAGGCAAATACTAATCTAACTTGCAGATTTGTCTCACCCAATGTCATACAAGTCTCATTAACACTAAAAGAATAGAAGTTACAGCTTCTGACTTAGTTTCTCTGTTCTTTAAGTTTCAAACTCCTAGCCTTCATTCATGTCTCACTTGCTTCCAAGCAGCAAAAGGAAAGGTAGCACCATTAAGATTTTACATGTCAGTAAAATTTATTATTAGATAAGTTTTCATTTTTAACAGTTCCAAATTCCAGAATTTTTCATTTAAGAGAGCAAGTTTCTCATGACAGCTAAGCAGATTTTTTTGTAACAGATATGGGGCAGTATCTGAAATAACTAAAGTAGCCTGTAACAGTCTGAGATAACATGCAGAATCCAGTTGTCCAGGTGCATCTTTTGGACAAGGGAGGTGCACATCAATTAATAATGAATTAATTTGTACATGTGTTCTGTATTAGTATTTCCTAAAGGATGGCTACGCAGCAATGACAAAAGCAGGACATTGTTTCTGCGTCAGCATAAAGTGAAGGAAGCCTTCTCAGTGTAGAAGTAATCTCTGATCAAGAAATACACATACAATTGTTTAGATTTTGGAATTATCTCAATTTTATTCAAGAGGACAGGGATAAGTCTACAAAATTTAACAAAACATATTAAAAATTTGGTGCAACCAGTCATTTCTTTAAAGAAAGAAATTGTTACCATGCATTGCACTCTGCCATTGTATAATCCTAAGTATTTAAAATCATAAATCCTAAATGCTTGACTTTTCATTAGGTTATCTTTTTGAAGTGTAATCACAAATATGCAAAATTTGTCCTCCCATTACATGTGTGTATCCCATAGTGGTATGTGAAATTCTCTATTTTGGATTTGAAGGTTTATTTGAAAAATATAATTGTAAAGATGAGAGTGTCATTGAACTAACTGAAGATGCTGATTTTCAGATATTGAGTGATGCTATCTAAGATTAAACATAAAAAAAATTGTAAAACCTTTTTTTTTCATATGGACGTAAGACAGTTTCTTTTCTGATAATTATACTCACAAAAGAATTTGACAATACATAAAATATGGCATATAAGTATCTGGTGCATTTCAGTTCCCATGTCTCCGGAGTAAAATTCAAAATGCAAGACTTCAAGTCCAAAGAAAGAGTTTTTTATGATCTTCTGCTTTCAGAAAACTGCCCTAACAGGCAAACTATGTGATGCTCAATGTAGGGACAGTATCAGTGATTTGATTCAGATCACAATTTCTTGGTAAGTCTCTAGTCTCATTCACTTAGTTAGGTGGGTTGAGACTGTGATTTGGCTTGTGGAAACACAAACTGTACTCTTGTCTGATTCCATGCCCTCAAATCCCTCTTTTACTGGGTCCCTTGGCTTTGCAGTACTCTTTTTATCTCTTAGTCACTATTTTTCACTCTTAGCACTCTTGTATGTCAGAAAATGTGTGATTAGAAATCAGAAGCTAAGGATCTCAGAATGATACAAGAAGAATGTTCAACAAGTCAAAACCGCCAGTGCACTGAGTATATGGATGCTTGCCTAATAAAATTATCTCAAAGTCTTTCTACATCATCACATGATCGACCTATTTATTTTTACTAATGCTAATAAATTAGCCTTCTTAGAAAAAATTAATAGGGAAGTAAAAACCAGAGAATCAAACATCTGCAAGAAATATTGGAAAATTAAAGATAAATAATTAAAAAGAATTACTTAACTGGAATTGTATCAGCCCATACTAGGAAGTGCTGCAACAGTCTGGGTATATTTTCAGCAGCCAGATGTAAGATCATGTAATATGAAACTCTGTATTTCTTTATGTAGTCTGTGTCTGATCTTAGAGTAACTGTCTTCAATGGATGAAGTGTGAAAAGTGTAGAACCATAGAATCATAGAATAGTGTGAGTTGGAAGGAAACTTTAAAGGTCATTTAATCCAAACACCCTGGAATATGGACATGTTCATGACTTTCCTATGCTGAGGACTACAGAGCTGGTGTGTCTTTCCAACTTTAGTCTGGAGCTGATGCTTTTATACTGGACAGTCATCTGCTCTTGTCATCCCTGATGTATTTAACTGGAATAAACTGATTGTATGTAGTGTGATATGTTTGGATAATGCCTGGGTCCTAAAAATTCATATGAGAAATCTCTGTGATAAAGCATGTGGTCTTAAAGTCAAAACTTATTCAAAGAAAATTTTATTCCAAGAGGTTATTGTTACCATGTTAACATTAGTCAAAACCTTAAATTTCCGATTCAAGGTTAGAATGGGAGAGTGAACAGCCCAGTACCATGCTGGGTTATTTTAGTTTGAAATTGTGTAAAGGAGAAATTTTTTAATTAACATGAAATTGTCCTTAATAGTCTTGATGGGAGGCTTTCTGGCTTCTCAAGAAACAGAGATGGGAAAATAATGAAGATGAGTAAATGGAGTTCAAGTGTAAGGTTACAATAAAACATAAAGTTAATTCATCCAGTTTCAGGGTTAATTGTAAGGCTTCAGTACAGCTCTAAAACTAATGGGCCAAATTATTTTTTAATGTGAGTAAAAGTAAGTTTGAAAGACTATGAAATGCAGTTGCCTTGCACATTTCCTCAAGACGGGAGTGTAAGTCTAAATACATTATATAGAAAAATAAAAATACTGTGTATAAGTTAGATACAAGGAGGGGAAAAAAGGCACTTGTCCTGGGGAAACTGGATTTCTTACAACTTTAGGCTGTAAATTCAACAATTTCCTAAGAAAGAAATTGTCTTTTTACATCCTCTTGTCCCCAGAGTTCAAGCTTAGAGGTGTGGTGTTAAAATAGATAGTATTTTATTATGTACGGTATTATTGACTGAGTGGTGAATGTGTTCTTAGCATTGTACAAACAAGGGAGAGGACACAGAGCTTACCCCAAGGACCTTGCAATGTAGGTCAGACACAAACTATGTCAGGCACATTAAAAACTGACTGACAGCACATACCCAAAGTGGTGAGGAAATGTTGAAACCTTTACAGAGGTTAAATTTGAAATGCTTTAGCATCAGGGTGAAGAGAGGGTGGAGGGAGAGAGAATGTGGAGGCGGGGTGGTGATGGTAATAGTTTAAGGAGTGGTTTGAGGTAGATTGACGAATCGGATAATATAAAAGAGATGGTCGATACACAGATCTGCAGAGACTGGATCCAGCCCTATGGTAGCTGAACCTATAAAGTGTCATGAGTTTCAGGCAACAGAGGAGAGAGAATGCAGAAGCCTGTGAAGGGACAATGGCAGAGAGGCAGAAAGGAAATTTATGCTGTAGATAAGTAGTAAAAGAATGATGACGAAGGAATAGCATAATGGGTAAGGACATTCTAGAAGCCCTTAAAAGGCTTAAAAACTCAATTAAATATGGCTATACTACCAAATGTAACCTCTTGGCTCTTAGTTTTTTCCCTGTGAATATGAAACATAACAAACGGAGATGAAAATGACAAAATGGTTTGCATTTTAATGGGAAAAGAATTCCTTTCAGCAACTACTCATCTCTCTCGTCTTTTTATACACTCAGCAATGAAGCTAAATGGAATATTAAAGTTCATAATTCTATACATTTTTTTAATCTTTTTTCTAGTCTGTGTTGGTATAAAACTGGTCTAAACCCATTTACTAATCATCTGTTAATAACCTTGTGACATCCATTAACCAAACTTTTTCAAAAATACTTCTTTTCCCTCCCAGAAAAGATCTTTGCTGACTTTTACCTAAATAACTTTCTTTTTATCAAGCTGTTCTAATTTAGTCAAATAAATTTCTCATTCTCATTTAATTCTGATGTCTAAGAAATTTACCGTTAGTACAAGATTTGACAGCAAAGTCTAATGCATAACTACTGTTGGGTAGTAATGAGAGCAATAGTTTGTTTAAAGAAATGAGATCAACTCCCTTCAGAAAATAGCCATATATGTACGCTCAAAGCAACTGCTGAAGCAAAATTCAGGCCTGACTAAAATAGGAATGAAGTGGAGAAACTACAGCTATTTTTCAGCCACATTTAAAAGATAGCATAATTTCCTAACATGGCAGAATGGGAGACAGATTTATACCACTAACTTAATAGAAATTTACACACCCTTCTCATCACTTGAAAATCACAGAACAATGAACTACCAAAATCAACTGTCTTGGCATGCATGGTTCCTGAGAGAATGTGGCTATAAGTCACATCCCCTGAAAGCAGTGCTTGACCCCATTAGTGATGATTATCGCCCAGTCCTGAAATACCACACTCATCATTGTCCTTGTGTTGAACTCTATTATCCTTTTCCTTCTTTCTCATAATACTGATATTTTTAATATGGCTGGAAAAAAACAATAGATATGCCTGCTTTATATTTCAGAGTATAAAAGACAGTGAGGCTGATAACAGTCTGCATCAGACTAAAAAAAAAACACTTCACTTTTCAGTATGCCAAGTTATGGATTATAATGGGCAACTGGGTGTCTTGGATTACCCATATTTGGTAATAGAGACATTTTGACACTGATGGAACCACTATATCAAATTTGCAGTCTTTACTGTCTTCATTGCTGCCAAAAGAGGAAAGAAAATTCATCCTTCTGCTGTTGCTTGGTGGGTTACTCCTTTTCATCTCTTGAGACACAAAGCTGGTGTCACCCTGGCCTGTGTCAGTATTCTGCACTGCAGTCTGAAAAGACATTTTGTATGGCAGTTACTTCTTTGCCAATGTTGCAGATTTCAGATTTACTTCACCCCAGCTGTTGCCTCTCTTTCCACAATCAAAATCAGCTGAAGCGAAAAAGAGGCCTGAACACTACTTTAATAACTGAAGGTACCTCCTACAAAACAGTCATTTTAGGTTGTAGAGAAAGAAAATTTCTTGCTTTTAAAGAAATACAGATGGCAGATTTAGTAGAACCCCAGAGGCAATGCTGAATCTTTCCCCCTTACTGCGATGGAGATTGTAAAGTTAAGTGAAACACTGGAATTAGATTTTCTGTAGGGCATTATACTCACCTTATCTCTTTGACATGTGTGAAGACGTAGCAGAACATCTTGTCCCTTGCCCTGATTGCAGACTGAAGAAACCTGCTTTAAAGTTGTTGGTTTGCAATGAAAGTCTGAATGTTTTGCGTTTTTTTCTGAATTAGTAACTGTGAGCTGGGGCATCCACCTCCTTTCCATGTGATCTCTCCTTCCTTCTACACACATTATTATTTTTGGTCTAGGAATTGTTCTTATAAATCCTTATTAATAGTTCTAAGGGGTCTAGCAGCCACTTAAAAGAGGCCACTATGGATTTGCCATCTGCAACAACTAGAGCTGTTTCAAAAATGCTCTATATGAGCTTTAACTGGACCACTCCTAATTTTCAAGGTATTGAGTGAATACAAACTGGAATAAATTGCCTAGAATCTCATCAAACATGAGTAGAGATGGACCACAGGACAACCTTGGCTAACTATATACATAACTATATACATAAGCAGTTCAAATACATAAGAAACTGACACATACATCATATAAATCCTGTCCTGAGCACCTAACAATACAACACAAGAAGCAAATCTAGTAACAAAGATCAACACTCTGCCTTCACTTAGGTAAATGAATATTGGCTGGGTTTTTTTCTCAAGCACTGTATGAAGATATATATATATATATATATAGATAGATAGATATAATTTTTCAATTCTTTTGAATTTTCTGTTAAATCTTTCACTGATACATTCAATCTTCTAAACAGAAAAAGCATATGAAACAAGAATTAAGTAAGGTAATTTTTTAGGACTTTTTTCACTTCTTTTTTTCTGTCTGGTTTCTAATTCTAATTACCTACTGATCTGTATGTTGGGGGGCTTTTTTCTGTTGCCATTTTGATGGAAAAGATAGTGATGATACTAACTCAAAAGCCAAATAAAAAATTATTACATCAATTTATGTCATTACAAGCTGTTCACAAATATGAAATCCTTCAGTAATAGCAGTACACAGAAATAGTTTGATAGTACCAAACAGAAATGAAGGGTGGAAACTGATGGGTACAAGCAGATATGTCAGAAAAATTATTTCAGAAATCAGAAAATTATGGCTTAGCTGGGAGGATAGAGTATAAGGTGGATGAACATGGAGTTTAAAAAAGGTATGTTAAAAGGGCTGAGGAGCAAGCAGAATATTAAGGGATTAAAAGGTTTCATGAGAATGAGAGAAGCATGCACAAAACCTGTAGGATTTGTGGAAACACCACAGACATATTTTGCTTTTGTTACCCAGCAGGAGGCAAAAGTCCATGCTAGGAATTGAATAGACCAATAAACAAAAAATATTAAACACCTTGTTTTGAATAAAATCTGTTTAAATGGAAGTCACATCACAACATTCAATTGCCAGAGATTGTCAAAAGCTCCAGGGTTCAACTGTACTTCCTTTACATGTGAAGGCTTAAGAAAATGTACCATTATAAACTTAGTAGCTTGAATCACTGAATTTATTCTTTCTCAGAGCTTTTAGTAATTCTATATTCTACTTTTCATTGTCAATATATTCAAGCTTAAGTAGAAAGTGAAGCCTAATTAAAAGCACTTTCAGAAATATACCTCACTTTGCACTTCCTGTGATCAAGACATATAGGACTACTTTTGTAGGAAGATACTAGCAGAGTCCTTAAGGATGTTAGAAGTCACACTAAATATTGTAGAAGATATTTCTCTCCCTCCCCTGCAATATTAGAGAATGACATGACAATCTTATTTCAGAGAATATCAGACTGCATAGAAATCAGTGTTCTTCACTGAAATATAGTTTAAGCTGTAAACGTTAACAAGCAGTAAAGGATTGCGTGTATGTGACTGTCCAAAATTCAGCTTTTGATTTCACAATTTGAAACCTGCTACTTGCTAGATGCAACTCATACGGTTTAAATTTTGAAATTGCTTGGGATAAAGAGAATAATGTCATATCCCAGTTAGTATATAGTGTTGAGGCAGGATGACTCATATATAGGCTATGAAAAGTTTCTTTCTGGAAATAGGAGCTAACACCAAAAGAGCAGTTCCTAAAAAGAAGCTGTCTTGGAAAGACAAGCTGGAGGAAAGATTTTAGAAGTGGGTGCAGATCCTGAAGATCAGGTAGATGCATGAAGTTGAATGCCAGAGGACACTCTGGGACGCTGGCTGGTGATGCCCAGGATGGATAACTGTGAGATGGGGCTGATACATCATTTGAGAGTTGGGTAATGTAAAGCTACAGAGGGGAAGTGAGGGAATGAGTGATGATGTGAGATAATCGAGCAGATTAAAAGTGCTAAACCAGTTGACTCTTAAACCCTAGTACCAAATCCATTATTGTCTGTCATTTACTCTGTCTTGTCTATCATGATGGGCATATAGTAAATTAACATTAAAGTTCCAACAATAGTGAACATTTGGAGAACAGAAAGCAAGATGGTAACATTTCACATGCCTAGTCAAAATAGTTAAGGGCCATGTATTTTTGAGACACAAAGTATTGCCTTTTTTACTTTTCTTTGGGACTGTAGAGCACATTGAAAAACTGTTTCATAACATCTCTAGAAGTTTGCCTCTGTAGTAATTGGAAATACTAGTTCTGCTCAAACAATATTGAGGAATAGTCAATAAGCACTTCTTGAGGATTTGTAAAAAACACAAATGTGACAAGAGATAAAAATGAACAAAACCACATCATTTTCTCAATTAAATAGGCAAACTGAACTCAGTCTAACTTAACTCTTCTTATTCCATGTCTCTGCATTTTATTTGCTGTTTTGGTTTTTTGTTTTGGGTTTGTGGGTTTGTTTGTTTGTTTGAATTTTATTTTATTTACTTTCCTAGTTTGATGCATCACCAAGGTTAGTGCCCACTAGATATACTGTCTGGATTTTTTTCAGCCTGAAAATCAGAATCTGTCCTTTATTGACTTTGACTTTTTCATATGCAATAAACTTCATGTGGAGATTGATTGTGCAGGTGTGCCTGTAATTTTTGTAACTGAAAGAGCACAAAATATTCTCTTCACATTGACAAAGGGAAATAAGTCAAGAGATCTGAAAGCTGTTATGAAAACCTCTGGGAAACAAAAATGTCAGAATATGTTAATGAATGTATCTTTAAAAATGCATCCTATTTCTGTGAACCTGTATACCAATTTTATCCATTGTTTTTAGCAATTTCAGACACAGTATAATATATTCAAGATGACCATTTAAGAAAAGCTTTCCTTTGAATCTAACATGGCTTTCATCATCCAAAACTAGATGAAAGCATCATCCATAATAATGAATAAAAAGGACACTCTTAAATTAAATGCGAAACATTTTCAAGAACAACATTGCACTTTGGCAATAAGCTTTGATATAATCCCGCTTGGAATAGTCTCAATGGAAAAGTGGAATGGGATAGACTGAACTGATCTTTCAGCAAACAGTTTTTTTCCTGCTAATGAATGAGCCACTAAGTTTAATAACAAAATTTATAGATGCTGTAATACCAAAAAACCCAGCCTCTTTGTAGAGGGAATTCCATGCCTCTGCCTGGGCTTTTGTCTCTAGTAGCTGAAGCAGTCTCACTATATCTTTCTTAAGTAAAAATAGAAGGGTGCATATTTTGTTTCCTTGGACTGGGGATCAGATCATTAAAGTAAAATCCATGGATTAATATTAGCAGTTTATTTTAGTACTTAGTATTTTTTTGTATCTCAAAGGAGTTGTTATTATCCATGGAAGTGTAAGCACCTCGACAAAACAGATCCTACATTTATAGGCCATTGTCAATTATATGAGATTACCCCTATTTTCTGCAGGGGGAATCTGTATGATAGTTTTAACAATTTCTGTTATGATAAATTGTGCTTTTTTATAGCATCTGAATCCACTGTGCCAGGATTTGTAGAATCCCATAATGCAAAAGCAATACATTTTCTTAGCAGGCTGACTTGTCTGTGCCTAGTATTAGATCACTTATCCTGCTTGGTGGGTAAGGTTTACAACCAATGCAGTCAGATTAATGAATTCTGGTTAAACATCAAACAGGTAAAGTTTTGTCTGTGTCTCAGTTAGACACAAAAATTTCTAAATGCTGACCTGAGACGTTCACTGAAGGCCATATCTAGTCATAAGGGAACACTTAATCTCCTTTAAAAATTTCAAAATTCAGGAAGTGAATTTCAAGCATTTCATAAATCAAATAAAATACAGACACTTAGCACTCTGTGATACATCTGGCTACTATAAAATTTAAGAGAGAATCAAGAACTGACTGATGAATAGTACTGTTGGGAAAAAATAATTAAATAGCATGAATTTCTTCTCTGACCTCTTGGAGGATGGGCATCACTGTATAGTAGTTGAAAACATTTCCAAAGAGAACCCTTGAAAAGTAATCAGTTCTGTTCCTTGTTAGAAACCCTCAGTGCAAATCTTTGAGTCAACACCTTTTACAGTTAAGTGCCTAACAGTGAGGAAGGGAAGGAAGGGAAGGAGGGGAAGGAAGGGAAGGGAAGGGAAGGGAAGGGAAGGGAAGGGAAGGAGTGGTGTGGTGAGGCCACACCAGGGCAGAGAAGTTGTATTGCAGTAAACTGTAAAAGAAAATAAATATAAGGCTGTACAAAGTTAAGTATTGTAAGAAAAAAGCATTACAGAGGTTCTTTTAACTCTAATTATAGTACTGGGAGAGTTCAATTCATGTTAGCTCTTGGCTATATTAGCTGTAATTACAAATGAGAGGAAAAAAACCCACCAAAACCCATCAAACTTTTAGAACACTCGGGTATAATGTTTCTCAACAAAAGTTTTTCAAGGACTAATGGCAGATATATATGACAAAAGGTTATTTGATGATAAAGTGTCCAAATTGAACCTAGGAGGTTAATTTGCTCCAGGCAGGAGGAGCATACCTTGCTATTACTATGCAAAAATTTCAGCCTGTGACCAAATCCATTCAAACCTGGCATGCAAGCAAGAAATGCAGTTAAGCATCAATGACTATATTTCTGATCCTTTAGATTGCAGGCTGACTTTTGCAGGGACTTTGTTATTTATCTGATCTATTTCACTCTTGCAGAGACCAATTGTACTTTTTGAACCATGCTGCAGAGAAAATGGAAATGGGATGTTGAATAGAAAAGATGCACAATGGCAGAAAGAACTGTTCAAAAGAAGGAAACAGAACTGATAAATGAAAAAGAAAGGAAGAAGATGGAAAATTCAGAATGGAGAAAAATGAGAAGAGCTATTGTCCCAACAACCTTTTTTAATATATAGAAGTCAGATACCCATAGTATAACAATCCTTAGAGTTATCCTGCCTCATATTGGGATCTTTATTTATAGAAATACAGAATACTGGAATGACCACTGACATGAGAATTAATTGACCAAGTATTCAGTGTGTGTCCATCCCTGTAATATAGAAGGAACAGCTTAGTAAAGTATAATAAAAAAATAGATTTGAAAGGAATATTTATTAAACCAAATGGATTGATTTAATTTAAACTCCTTATTTTTTTCAGTAAATTCCTTCTGATTCCAAATGCTGTGTACCACATGACAGGCAACTCAATCGATTTCTTTACAGCAATATAAATGAGTGTTACTGAATTAAGCATTGCTAATGCAACTCTGCTTAATGTTACTACTATTATTCTCTCACGCTTGTAACCCCTTCTAAGACATTTGTTTAATATATTAAGGTGATGTACACTTGAAGCTTTGCTTTCCCGATATCCTTACATCTTGATTTAACTTTGTTTCTGTGATTAATGGAAAGTGCTATTTCTGCTTTACTGTAATGGATCGCTATGTTGAAGCAACACACAACTTTGTAATGACATCTCATTCCATAGAAGACATTATAACAAAAATTCATAGATCAACTAGAGCTGACAAATGCATTTTTACTCTGTATTTTTTATCTCTTTTTCTTTGACATCTCTTTATAGTCTACATGGCTTTCCCTGTAAAATCCAACTGGTAGCACTTCTTTTGGAAAGTTCACTTCTAATTACCTCAGGGGTTGGATAACCCCAAGAAGTAAGGAGAATATGTTGGTACATTCACAGACTGTACACCAAAGTACATATTCAAATGTGTGACTCCTTCATTTAGAAGTCAATTGTGCACTTCAAAGGACTAAGGAAAGTATGTCATATCCCATGGTTACTAAAATGTTAAAACATTTTTTATCCTGAAAGTATTATTTAAATCCTTTTGCCTACATATATCAAGCATTACAAAAAGATAATGTAACTTGCAATTTTTGTAATAGTGGACTAATTCACGTAGTTGCATGAATATAGAGAGGACTGTGTTGACAAGACTGAAGATTTAGATGTATCCTGAATTCACTTATGAATTTATCTGTGGTTGTGTTTATACTTAAAACAGTAAACATATTTTAGAAAATTTTCTTTATGAATATAAAGTGTATTTTTAATGTCTCAAAAGAAGATACTTCTAAGTCAAACACAAAATGCTTAAGTGATCCAAATTCTGCAAAAGTGAAATTCCTGTCATTGTTCCTCAAGTGAATACAGGACAATTGGAATAAGTTTAGTAAAGTCTGATCAGACAAAGAGTTTCTTATACAACTGGAATAAGATTTTTTTTAATAAGATAGCACTTTATAAAAAAATTTTCCATAATGTCTCATCCAGGAAAGAGATAATCAATTGAATTGTAATCTATGTGCCTAAACGGTATGACAAACCTGACTAGAGAATGACGATTTTACTTTTCTAATAGAGCAATGGGTTTTAAAGCAAATAATAAGCACTAGGCTTAATATAAACAAAAGGACTTTCCCATACAATCACAGCAAATAATTAAAATGGGAATCTCTTTTTCAGAGGAACTGAAAAAAACCCACTGCAAATGAGTTCAGAAATGGCTTTGTCAAATGCATGAAAAATGGGTCTTTTAGCAACTACGAACACAAAACTCTTAGATGAAACCTCTGAGTTTCCTAAATTAGAAGATCCTAAAGTGACATTTTTTTAAGGAAAAGGAAATATCAAAGAGAGTATTATTCCCTTTCGGAATAATTGGTTGTCGCTTATGATTGACAACCATTATTTGTGTGATTAGAAAAAAGACACTTGTTAGGGAAACCCTATAGTGGCCTATATTGTCATTCTTCAGCCATTCTTTCAGCTGTCTATTACACCCATCTTTTATATCTTCTACCACTTCAAATTTTACCAATAAAGGCTTTCTTCTCCATTTCAGAGTTGGTCTTGGAATTCATCCTGTGATGATCACAGCATCTATAGCACCAAACATTTGTAGTATATGACTTAGAAAAGAGTATCCTGCATCAAAAAATGGCAACTTCTATGAATCAAATGGAAGATCAAGATCCTAAATAGGTTTTGGATGTCTAAGGATGGAGAATACATACAATATGGAATGCTTCAGGTCTCTTTTGTAGGAACAGATTCAGGCTCTGTATCAAAACACCTATGTGTCATCAAAGTCAGTTTAAGGCAGATCTATTTTTTTTTCTTCAGAATTTCCTTGCAATGTAACATTTTACAAGTGTAGTATTTGTCATTTTGATTATACTCAACATATCCACCAATGCAAATGGTATTCTAAAACACTCGGAATGAAAAATCTTCAGTATTGATTATTGTTGGCATTAATGCTACAGTTAACTTCAAAAAAACTATAAAATTATCTCAAGATTTTTTAGGAATTTGAAACATTCTTAACTGTTTTCTGAAGGTCACAGTTGCTTGGTTGATAATTACAAACAATTTGCTTGACATGGTCACAAACTACATTGGAAGTCCTCTAAGGGACTGTCAAAGACAAATATTTTTATGACATTTAAAGTTGTCGTGAAAAAGATATAGCATAACACTGTCTGTCTTTTAAATCTGATAGATGTGCTTCCATTACTCTCCTCTCCATTCTAACATGCATTATATTATTTAATAATCCAATGGATTGTGCAGATGTACACAGTTGTCATTTTTGTTGTTGAGACAGCATGTAACAAAGCTCTCTAGAGTGTGAAATTTCCTAATAGATCCTGTCACAATACCAACTTGCTTGGATATTGTCACAAATCTAGGTGTGAGTAGAGATTTTTTTTGATATTGCTGTTGATTTAAAAAAATTTCTTACATCTGCTACAAATAAAATGTTTCAGAAAAACTCGTATTCTGAGATTCTACTTTGTGACAACTATGAAAGCCTCAGAAATACGTATTTCTTCTAGGGCTAGAGCACAATAATATTAGCTACCAATTGAGAATTAAGGTGATGCTTATACAATTACAGCGTTGTAACATTTTAAAAGAAATGATGCTTTACATTTTCTTCTTCATTGTCTCCTGGTCACTTGAAGTGACTCGTGACAGGTGAATAGCTCTCCACCATCCTATCCCCTCCGCCCTCCCCTATTTCGACAGGGCCCCTTCTCCTTGCTGAGCCAGATTATTGTGGCAGTGTAATGAAATCAGTGTTGCGAAAGCTTCTAAAAGAAATGGATAAAAAGCTGCAGTCACTTTGTGCTCAGAGGAACAACATGCTGTTCCGGGGAAGAGCTGAGATGCTGCTGCTGCTAAGAAGGAAGAAACTCGGGGTGTGCTTGTAGGAATTTGGTATATCTAAAGTCCACACATGAGTTGGAAAAAACCCAAAATCTGCGCCCCTGGGACTCTGGTTGTGGGCTCGCTGCCAGGAACAAGAGTTACAGAAGGCTTTTTTGTGTCTTTCAGTCGTTCACTGTCCTTTGCACACGTGGCCTGGCAGCGAGTGTGCTACAAAGACTTCACCACATGGGAAGTTCGAATTGGGACACTACAGCCACAGAGAACTCCTTTTCTCCTGCCCTGTAGAAGAAACTGTTTATTCTCATTGCTAATTGAAAAGAAGAAAAAGATGAAAAAAGAAAAATAGTCTCAGCTAAAGATCTGTATCTGCTAATCAGGAGCTTAACATTGGAAGAATAAGTTTCCAGAAAGTCTGTTGTCAATACAGAAATAATGAAGCAGCAAGGAGAAGGCATAGCAATGGAAAAAGTTTGATCTATGGAATTATGAAGGAATGAGAATCTGTATATAGTTACTCAAATATAAATATGGTGATGGGAAATGTATGTTTTACTTTAAGCGTCAATGTCTCTGAGGGATTTCATGTGAAGGAGGGTAATTTTGCTGCTTAAAACAGCTGCTGTATGCAGGTACTGGGGGAAAGTAAAAAAACTTGATTTCCCTTGCATCTGCTCCCAGCGTTGTGTAGGTAGCCTCATAGAAATATATTGTCTTTGCCCTTTCACCATCACACTGCATTGGTGAGACAGTCATGGATGTTGATTACCTCCACACAAGTTTCTGTTTTATCCTTCAGTGTGCTGGCTGTCTTGTTTTCTTAGGAGAAAATGTTGCAATTATGGTAGATGACTTGTTCTTGTAGGGTCAGACAAAGTTTCATCTCATTTTGACCTTTGATGAAATGAATCATGTCATGTATTTCACATGTGCCCTTTCCAGATATGCTATGGCAATCTATCTGACAGAGACATGGAGGAAAGGACAAGACAAAATAATAACTGATGTTATCAGCAACAGCAGGAACTCAAGATCACAATTTTTTTTTTTCATTTTTCCAGTCACATTTTCTGAAACAGTAAACACATATTGCTTGTATAATGCACAAAATCTTTTTCTTTCTGGAGTAAGTCAAGCCACCAAAAGGATAAAAAAAATATACACCACAATACACCTTATCTCATTTTCTATCTTTTTTCTCACTCTGCTGTAACTAAGACTTTCTGTGCTTCTGTTTTTAGAAAATTCATCTGACTCCAATATAGCAGAATAAAGGTTTTTTAGCAATTATTTAAGAACATATTGTTGAGTTTAGCTTTTATGGACACAGCACCTCTGAAATTTGTTTTTCGTAGCAGAAAAAGATCATAAGTATAACCTAAGCAGAACATTTTCACTTTATGGTAAAAATGATCATATATCAGCAAACAATCTGAATTCTTCTGAACAATTCTTGAGTAAAGTTTGCCAATAATTTATCCAACAGTGTAATAAATGTCTTTACCAACGACTTGAACAAAAGGGAGCCAATTTCAGTACAAAGCTTATTAATGCAAGTTGAGCCTGGTTGAGTCTTGTAATTTATTTTTTTTCAGAAATAAACACAGTGATGTGTTTAAACATGAAATAGCCTTACAAGGAAGCTGCCAAGTGGCTCCTCAAATAGATATTTGTATCAGCATGACTCTCAAGATAGTCTGCACGTTTCACATAAAATGCATGTATCTTTCTCTGGCATCATGCTTGCATATCTGTGCATTTAAAAGTATTATTCGTGTATTAGTTCTTTACAAAGTGGTTACAACACTTCATGGTAGCTCTTGGGTCTGAGTATGTATGTAGCCACATCTCTGCCCTGTAGGACTAAAAGCTGCTGTGCATTGGATTATCCCTAACTGCGTGATAGCTTTTTCCTTTTTTCTCCATCTTCTTATTTTCTTGGTAATACACCTGAGCCTGTGGTGGACATAGAAACATTCTATATTTCTGTCCAGTCTCTCTGGAGTTACGTTTAAGATGGGGTTTCATTTTTAAGAAACTTTCCTTCATTTTAGAAAAGATAAAACTTTTTTGTCCAGTAATCCAAAAGACTAAATTTCCCTTTACAGGAGAAATTGAGGAAGATGAAAGGACACAGTTTAAATGCTGAGATCATTATGTGTTTCACTAGATCTTTTATTGCCTTCATCACTACCTCCTAAAAGACCTCCTCTAGTTTTTTAGTTTGTTGTGTTTTTTTGTTGTTTTTTTTTTTTTTTTTTTTTTTTTTTTTTTTTTTTTTTTTTTTTTTTTTTTTTTTTTTCCTCTGGTGGTCTAATGGTCTTACTTAATTTGCAACACCATGTGTATAAAATAATTCTCTATTTCCAGACTTCATATTTAGATTTTTTTTTCCTTCAGAATCTTAAAAACAGTCTTGTGTCTTAACTAAATAAGTTTTTGAACAGAATATCCAAAGTAGAAATGAAACATATAGACTAACAAATAAAAGTCTATTTATTATGAGCACTGGAGGCAGACTGTATGCTCAAGCTTGTCATAATAATATTTGGTAAGAGCATTTTTCATATTTCATTAAGGCTCTTGGTGTTCATGTTCCTAATCTCAGATAGATCACAGTTCTTCTTTTGGAAAGGGTATTATACAGCATCTTTTTGCCAGAAATAGGTGGTTTATTTGTCTAATGTCAGAAAGGAAACCAAAGGAAAAGCTAAAGGAAAACTCAATTCGGATTCTACTACCTGCTTTTACCAAATAAGGCATAACTCTGTGCAAACATTAAAAAGTTTGCTTGAATACTAACTCAGAGGTGAAAATAATGTTGATTCAATATTTCGTCTCATCACAAGCAATTTAGGTTGTATTTTGAACGAATGAAATTACTCTATTATTTGTAACTGCTTTAAATATTTATATAAAGTTATTTTATAGGTTCCAGTTGGCAGTTTTTGTATACCCAAACACAGATAGGGAGGTGCTTTAGAAAATTACCAGTGTTTCACAGAAATATACCTTAATATATGTAGAAAAAAATTTGAATAATGCAGAAAAGTGGGATTGGATTATTACGGTTTTCATAGAGTCATAGAATCATTGGATCATAGAATAATTTTCATTGGAAAAGAACTCAAAGATCAAGTCCAACCTTTTATTGATGAACATGTCAACTAAACATAGCACTAAGTGCCACATCCAGTTGTTTCTTGAACACATCCCAGATGACTCAATCACTTCCCTGGGCACCCTGTTCCGATGCTTGAAATGCATAAACAGCACCAGCACAATCACTTCAATAAAAAAAATGAAATATTTACAATGTCCAAATAGGTACTGTGCTTTTTTTTTTTTTTTTTTTTTTCTCCTTTATAAATTAACTGCAGAAAGGGATGTATCATGAACTCCAAGAAGCAGTAGTTAGAAAAAATCCC
Source organism: Serilophus lunatus (assembly GCA_013399895.1). Classification (NCBI taxonomy): domain Eukaryota; kingdom Metazoa; phylum Chordata; class Aves; order Passeriformes; family Eurylaimidae; genus Serilophus; species Serilophus lunatus. Next base: position 10,822 of record VXBA01003016.1, on the reverse strand, counting down.
ACTGTTAGTTGTGGAATGAACACTCTGAGAATCAGACCAAGACACTTGTCCTAGGGTACAATAGATTTTTGTCAGAACAGAGGATACTAAAGGCATTGCTAAAACCAGTCAAAATGTGAAAGAACTGAGTTCTGTTTCTTTCAAACTAGGAAATATCATGGGAATGTGGGAGAGAAATAAGCTTATCTACAAACTAGGAAATGTGAAAGGAGACATGCAAGAGAGTAATAAGTTAGATGACACATTTCTGATCTTTGAAATCTAAAAAGAACAGACATATACTCCAAACGATTTTCTAAATAAATACAGAAATACCAATATTTTTATCTATATTCTTGTGAAAAGATACATGATTTATTGAAAAAAATGTTTTCCATAATATTAAGACTCTACTTGTGAAATATGTGAAAGCAATAAAATGTTTAAATTCCAATATGCTAAACTCTACTTCAAGAAAAAATATTTGAATTTCAAGTGATTTTGTGACATAGATTTGAAATATTTCACTGCAAGTATTTGATATTCTACATGGGAAAATCACAGCATCACATCATTAGTATTTTTACAATTTGAGAGATGTTAACAATGCCGTTGATATTATTATTAATGTTTTTGTGATGGATGAAACCTTTCTTTATGGGAACCCATCATATTCCTTATGCAAATAACAATGTTTTTTTTCCCATTAACAACAGAAATTTACCTAACAGAACTTGGAGATCTTAATGTTCAGCATATGGGAACAGTCTGTTTCACTACCTTTAAGATCTCCTTGGAGAGTGTCAAGACTTCTTGGATACCCTCGCCCTTCATTACTACCTCCCAAGAGACTCTGTGAACCAGGCTCCTGACAGGGCCAAAGTCTACTCTCTGGAAATCCAAGGTGACAGTTCTGCTGAGCCCCTCCTTACTTCTGTGATTCAGAATTTGCTATCATTTCATGTCAGCCAGGTGGCTTCCAACCACCACATCACCCATCAGCCCTCCTTTGTTCGCAAACGCTGGGTCCGCTGGGCACCTGCCCTAGTTGGATCCCTCACCAGCTGTGCCAGGCAGTTATCTGCTGCACATTCCAGGGACCTCCTAGACTGTTCCCTCTCTGCTGTGCTGTATTTCCGGCAGACATCTGGTAATTTGAAGACCCTCACTAGAACAAGGACCAGTTATTGTGAGATTTCTCCCAGCTGCTTGTGGAGTATTTCACCTACCTCTTCATCCTGCTTGAGTGGTCAGGACTTTCAGCAGGATACCTGGTTTGTTGGCCATTTCTAAGACCTAATGCAATTGATGATTCTTTTCTTGTCCATGGAAGGCAGAATTAAAAATCAAAATTGAAACTGAATTATGAAATTCAAGGGAAGTTTGGGCTCATACAGAGACTTGAATATGCACTCTGATATGAAAAAAACCCAAACAATTGAGCAAACATATTCAATTTTCAGTGGCTCTAAAGGAGAAAAAAGTCTTTTGTCAGCCCTGCTTGAGCCACTGCATACAAAACAGTCCTGCATCTTTTTTTTTTTTTTTTTTTTTTTTTGTGGCACATTACCTAGAGTAATTCTTTTTCTCAATCAATTTGTATATAGTACTAATTTTAAACTGCAATTTCAGCACAAGAAAAGACATCTGTGACAAGTTAATCATAGCCTGGTATCTATAGATGTTGTTTATGAACTAAGGCATTCCTTTCATTTTTGTATATTTAGTGGAGTGCTAGTGTAGCTTCTTTTCACAAGAAACTTCTGAACCCCTTCACAGAAATTTCAATGTAGACACTTCCATAACAGTAAAAGTGTTTTAGATCATCAGCAATTATTACAAAGCATATTGTGAAACAGACAACTTTCAGTATCAAGGGAATGACATTACTTCTCTGTCCTCCACAGTAACATGTTAAGTTGCAAAATTTTCTATCCTTTCTCCACAAACATAGCTATAATGAGTAGTAATAACAGTAATTATGATCTTTGATAAGTTAAGCTAAGGTATAAGGAAGCATAGTTCATAAAAATAGAACTTAAACTTTTAAACAGGCGATTTAATTCTGCACACAGCAATTCCTGTTGTCAGCAGGATGAAAATTTACTACCTCAGGAAGTCATAAAGACTGTGATACATTCTTACACAACACAGTGTGAGCTGCATCTGAATGAGACTGTCTTTTCAATAGCTTCACCCTTACGCTGTACTACACTGTACCAGGTTATGTCTCTAGCATACTGTCTGAGGCCTTTGCACAAAGCAGAGACAACCTAAGCAGCACATCAAGACTATGATTATTTCAAGACTGGAATTATTTTCTGCCTATTTTTATCAAGTCTTTTTTTCATTGTTTTAGACAATACATTAAGAAGTGCTTTTTGCATATTTTTCTCCAATGTGCAAATAGCCAATGGAGCAGTTCAATGTTTTATGTCTCTTAGAGAGAATCTGAGAAAGCTATGGAAAGGGTGCTCATTCACTACCCAAATCCATAAATACTCTATTTGTTAAGGTGAAGAATAGGTGAAAACACACCGTCAGTCAAAAGAAAAAGGACAGCCTTATGAAGAACCATGTCCAGGAATAATACAAACGATTGAAATTTCTGCAAAATCTTAGTGCAATGGCTGAAATACCTGATAACGAGGGATACTCTAGAAGAAAATTTTGCATATGCAGTTATGTTCTGATAAGGGTTTGAAATCCTGGCATAAAATTCAGTCCTTCCAGTGGAGTGTTCTGGTTTTGACTGGGTTAAAGTTAATTTTTTTCATAGGACGTAGAATGTTTTGGATTTGTGCTGAAAACAGGATTGTTAACGCAAGACAACTCTAAGAATCACACCATGTCTGAGAGCACTGTACAAGTGCTTCTTGAACTCTGTTGCTGTGACTACTTCCCTGGGGGAGCCTATTCCAGAACCGAACTGAAAACCTAAATTGCATTTAGAAGTATTCACACAAATGTACAGAAAGTGGTTCTGTGAACTTCAAATGTCAGATGGATGCTACATACAGAATATTCTTAGGATTCCTTTCTGTTCTCAAAGACTGAGCCAGAGAGATTAATGACTGATCTCTTTGATTCACTTGTATTAGAGAAATTTTCTTACAAGTTCCAAGTGATCAAGTCAGAGTATTCTAGTACAATGCTTCATCAAAGGGAATTATAGATTAAACAAGTAGTAACCCAGTTTTTTTTCTGGCCTTTTACTAAGGAAACGTATGCTTATTCAGTAAAAGCTTGTCTTTTGCACATTGATTGCTCACCACTTCTTGTAAGTATTTGTTTTGTTGGATTTTTAATCAATACAGCACAAACCAACCACAATTTCACTGGAAATAATAAGAAAAAAAGAAAGAAACTTATTTTATAGATAACTTTTTAAAATCAGAAGTTCCACAGAAAATAAGGGATAATATAGAAGCATTTGGAATTCAGTTCTTTTTTAATCAAAGTTCCATGAATATAGCCAAATGTGGATCCTGAAGATACCCTACATTCTTCCAAACACAGAGCTTCTTAAAGCTCTCAGATTAGTTGTCTTTTGATTAATTTCAGAACATGTGCCTTCTACTAGAAACTTAATGATAAGACTGGCCAAGCTGTAAAAAGATGTGAGAGTTTGAGGTGCAAGGTCTGCCTCATTAACGACATTTCTACTTGATGTAGATGAAGAAAAAGACAAGAAGAAAACCTTTCCTAGAGACACGAGGACTTTTCCACTTCTACACAGATAGTGCTCATTCACAGAGGAACCCATGTGTTGTCTTTCTCTGTCCTCTGTACTCCAGTTTCTGGAACATTTTGAATATTTTTCTGTTTACATCTTCAATTATTAGGGTTTTTTGGTTTTGTTGTGGGCTTTTTGTTTGTTTTTGTTTGTTTGTTTGTTTTTTAAAATCAGCCCTATATGGTGTATTCACAATGTATCACACAATCAATATCCTTTTTCTGAGTGCATATCATGTTTACTGTATTCATCCTAAAAGCTGGTAATAGTGAGGTCCATGATTTGTCATGTTATCAGATTGAATTTTGAAAAGTCTAAGATAGTATCATTAATAAAAGTTATTATCACCTTATATTCAGGGTTGGTTTTTTTCAGATTGACAGTATTAAATCCGTGTTTTGAAATTTAATACCCACCAAAGATTTATATGTAAGCTTTAAAAACAGCATGCAAGTTCTTAGTCAAATATGATTACAGATGATGCATCAAACTTGTAGTCTCTAAATAACAGTCAATTTCTTTCCTGAACAAAGAAAATTCTAAAATAGTGAAAAAGCTAAAAAGTTAAAGCTCATATCTGAACATGGGATTATCTCCTGTTTGTTCAGATTTTCATATTCAAAAATTAGAGTAAAAAATGTGCTCTATTGCCAGGGGGTACAGAAAGTGGGTGTTAACATTCTATATGAACTTAAACAAAGGGGCCTCATTAACTATGACAATTTACATATGCTACATATAGCATAGGAGGGACATGAATATAAGAAATATTATGCTATGAGATCAGTCTGTTATTATTTATAACCTTGTGCAGCTGAGTTTAAAGAAAGAATTGAGAGCTGTGTTTAAAGGCAATAAAGACATTGTGTTACCTCAATTTCCATTTCTTTGTCAGCAACAATTCTTTAGACAACTCATTGGAAAAATATTTTCTATATTCTTTACCAGTCCAGGATGTTATGCTCAATTATTGAAGTGTTCATCCTTTTGTAGCAAGAGAGATTATCTCTAAAATAATTCTATTTTTACTAGACTTGTGGTCACAAGTAGATTTACTTCATTCACTCTAGAGACTTCTTTGTTCCTATCTTGGAAATTTCTCAGGAGCACATGGTTGCAAATGACACAGCTATTTCCTACTGCATTTTTTTTCTGTAATTGAGATGCAGAGAAATTAAAGTTTGTATTTGCAATGCTCACAGGAAATCACACTACAATGTTTTTATATAATCAGAGAGTAATATCAAAATATATACATACAAAATATATAAGTTACACAAATGTAGATACATGTACTTTATACACATATATAATAATTTGGTACAAAGATATTTTTTACTATGAGAAAATTTTCGGGCTTAATGAAATGATTATTTTATACACTCAAAACCACATATCTATGTAGATTAGGAAAACATAATTGAAATAACTTACTGTTATAAGCTTCACACTAATCTAATGTCTTACTATTTACCAAATATTTGAAGTAACAAAAGGTATATTATTTTTTATTATTTAATTGTATTTGCTGTCATTTTCATAACGGTACAAGGAATCTCCATTTCATAAATTCTTTTGCAAAGTATAACAAACTATTTTTATCACAGAAAATTTTCTTCCTATAATTTTTCTAGTTTCAATACTATTATCTCAAACAATCAAGATTTCTAAACATCTGGTTGCAGAAAACTAGTAAAATAATGCACACATTGTCATATTATCAAAAAAATCTTCAAGAGGTCAAGGAAATATCTTACCTATGAAACCCAGCATTCCTAAACAAACACATAGAGAGTAACCCTGAAAACGTGTAGAAAGATATATTCACAGATTATTCTACTTGCACAGCTACACAGAGTACTACAGAGTACTGTATAATTTCACTACAGTACTGATTTTTATTATAGAACCTTCGTTACTAAATATTATTGACCCATTAAAGCTACCAACACATCATTCTTGAATAATCACCATAATGATGTGTATGTGCCCTGCAGTAATAATAAAAAAAACAAATTAATGTATATTAATATGACAAAGCACTAAGTGGAGTTGACAACAATCAGTAAAAAGACTGGCATGCCTGTTTAGTAGTCCCTAAAGCAATGAGAACAGTAGGTGAAGAACTTGTTTTAAATATGCTGTACCTAAGGGAAGATATAAAGAAGAAAAAACCGTTCTACTATCTTCAGTGTCCAGCCATTGAAGTACAACAAAGTTGTGCCTGCATGTTTGTATAATGAGTTGGTTTATTCCATACTTTTCCCCCATTTATTAGTAGAAGACACTCATAGAATCATTTCACTGAAAATTCTGAAAATAAAAGTTCTGTATTTTCCAAGAGAACAGATACTACTACAAAGCCACTAGTACTGCACAGTTTTATATGTCTTCCAAAATACCTTCCATTTTAATCGGAAAAGACTCCCTTGTGGGAATGAGAAAGTGGCTCATTTACAGTGCTCAATCAGGTCTTGCGATTTCTTCTGAAAGTGCCAACAGGGATGCCAATTAATTGAAGTTAAGATAGATTTTGTGATGCGCCTTGAGATCATTATTGTATTTCATACAGGTCACTGACCCACTGTTGGCGAGTAATACATTACTGATCGAGAAACTTCAAATTGTTATGATTCATCTACCAAGTCCTCTCTTTCNTTTTTTTTTTTTTAAGGGAATTAGTAATTTTTCCTTCTTTTCAGATGAAAATTGGATTCTGCTCTGAAAGATATTCTTTAGCAGAAATGCAAGTTACTGAATTCCGTTTAGGGGCAATTGGGTGAAATATAATGACCTATAGGAAGCGATCCAACTTTATAATCAAATTGACCCTTGAGGTCCTCGGATCTGTCAGTCTATGAAGTTTAGTTGAAGTATTCATGCTTTTTGAATCTGCACTGTTGTACACAGTGTTAAGCTTCTTCTTAAAGAGCTCTTCTTGTGGTTCTGAAAAAAAGAGATATCCCCAAACAACTATTTATTACTCCACTTGTATTGATAGAAGTGTAATTGCTGCCTGCTTGCCACTATAACAAATTGAAATCCACTTACCCATTATCCTTTAACACAGTACATTCACACACAGAGGTTTTTCAGACTTCCATGCATGTGTGTATGCTTTCCACTTTCTGAGCTGTAGTATATTTTAGGACACAGTGGAAGGAGATTTGTTTTTCAGTTTGGTGGGACTGCTGCATTGACTATTGTCAAAGTCTTCAGGACTTTGAAATCCATAGATGTGACTCCCTGGTTAAGCTCTTTCACTTAGTGAAGCTTATGATTTATTCTTAAAAAACTATCTGCAAAAGAATAAAGGCACTAAATAATGCATATTTTCTTTGTGATTTACAGCTGGCTAAAATCTACTTGCCCTCTATTATTTTTGGGGAGAGGTATTAAGGAAAAAGGATTTACACAGAGCAGGTTAAGGCTAAGATGATGTAGCTGAGGCCACACTCACAAATTGTACACCTATGAGTATGATTAATAAGGTTCAAAACCCCTTAATTAAGGAAAGTGCTTACAGTTTCCATGCTTGAACAAAGAAACTTGTAGTCAAGCAAGTCCGGTTCCTTCTTACTGTAAAATATTTACCAAAGAACTTGCTGACAACATATATTATTTCATCTGGTCAGATGACAAGGCTGCTAACTACGACATACAAGTTAAAGATGTAACAGATGGAGAGGATACAATAAAACTTCAGTTTATTTTTTTTATATATAGGATAGTAATACTCCATCTGTGACTTAGTCTGCCTTCGTGCTTCATCAAACACCCCATCAGGCTAGAGCAGGCATCCCAGCTTTTCTGGTTCACAGACTGTCCCAAACTGCTAAAAATACCTAGACAAAAACTTTAAACAACCTTTTGCTTGACTGCTTTTAATCACCATGGGAATAGTTCAATATTCTTACCTTTACATTTTCAAGCCATACTAAGGAAAATGTTGATATTTCAACTCAAGCAGATGAAATATGCATACATAATAAGGAACTTAAATGGTTAATGAAAAAATTAAAAACAATTTACTGATAAGAAATTTTATTTTTTTCTTAGATACACATAATTCTGCAAAACTTAGTTATTAAAATGGCTAATCCCCACAGGAATAACTGTCTGCAACACTGTTTTGGCTGAAAAATATAAGTGGCAAGTAGTGAAAACCACAAATATTCTTGAAACATTTTTAAACTTTGCTCTTGTTGCTGTTGACAGCTTTGTATTATTTTTATTATTTATTATTTTTTTAATTAGTGTGCAGAATTTGTCAGTCATTATACTCAGACCACCTAATAGGCACAACTGATATATTTTTGCAAATTAAACCTAAATTTCTTACAGTTACCACTGCAGTGTGTATGTACAGTGGCAGCAGATGGGTGTTATCCAGTGAAAAATACGGCATTTATTAAATCAGCTCTTAAATATAGCAGCCTCCTGGAACAAAACTTCTAAGGAAAGAATATGTAACAATAAGTATTTCCTCCCCATTAATTTGATTCATTGCATTGTGTCTTTGTTACCAAAATGTACTATAAAATGTAAATGAAAAGTAATACTTGTCCTTGTGTGGTTATTATACAACAAGATATACTAGACATATTTGTGCAAAGAGCATGAAACTAAATCCAAGATACATTTAATTAAAAAAAAAGATTATTCAGACTTGGCAACATAGAAAATCAAATTACATCTAGTTGAGTTCTGGGACAATATTAGGTCACTCAATCCTAAACTGAATTCCAAATACACAGTTTTCTGCCTCATGAATCACCATAAGAGAGGAGTGTTGCAGACTAGACAGCAGCACTTGCTCATTTGAGCAAATGACTGACTCTGACAAAGCATAATCCTTTCAGCATCTGGGTTGTAGGGGTTGGATAGGAAAGGAACAAATGCAGGTACCTGCTTTTTGGAAGGTATTTGTGGAAGACCACCGTCCCAAATTCTGCCAAACAAGCTTTGGCTTAAACTCTTTCCTTGCACATCTTCTGACTTCCATCCTGTGGAGGAGAAAAAGAGGGAATCCTGCATACATTGACACCACCACAACTCATCTGGAAAGATTTTTAGCTTTTTATGTGTTAGAATTTGGCTGGCCCACAATTTTCTTCCTCTGCACAAATGGAGGCATCCAATGGAATAATTGCATCTAAGGGATATGTCAGGCAAAATGGAGCGAGAGACATCTCTTGCATTATACTGATATAGTGCCTCCAGCTATTAACATTTTGGAAACCCTTCAGGCATCCTCCCAAGATGATTGTGTTCCAAATGAGTAATAAAGTTGAAAGTGAGGTAAAGAAATAAGAAGCAGAACACATTAATGGACTTAATGAAGAATGATAACTTCTTTTTTTTGATGCTAACTAGCAAGTGAATAACCACTGAGGTATTTGCACAACATTCCAAACCAGCTAGAGCTTTAAGACAGTTCTGCTTACGTCTTTTATGAGAGCTTTCCAAGAAGACTGAACATCTTTTACAGACCTCTTTTTATTAGAACTTCAAATGTTTTGAGAAGCTAATTTTAAAAAAGGAGAAAAAAAAAATAGAAGGGGGTGTAGGGAATGGAGGGGACACGTAAACAGATCTTATTCCCTTTGCCAGCCATGTCCTTAAGTACTAAGTAACCTTAAGTAACCTTTAATTTAGGGTTGTTTTCATCCAGCAACCTTTACTGCGGGAATACGTTTTGATTTACTCTCAAGCTCGGATGGTCTGCATGGGTACCTCTGCCTACCTCAACCTGCATTCTGAAATGTTTTCCCCTGAATATTTCCAACTGTTCCCACAAAGTTGTCAATCCCTTCCCTCTTTTAGAAAGTTATGTTTGACAAAGCATACATCAATCAGGACTGGAAAAATGGAAGCCTTCTTACTTTCCAATTTCATCCTAGGAAAGAAACATAATGTATAAAGTTAGAACAAATTCATAAAAGAGCTGCTACAGAATGGGAAATCATCTGTTTTAAAGGGAAATTTACAACTTTGCTGTTGAGACTGTAATTAGTCACTACAGTAATAGATAAAAGACTTTGCACTTTCAAAGAAATTTTATTCAACATTTCCCAAAGCAGGAAGAAGGAGTTCCTTTGCAATCTCATAGTTGGGCTCTATTCAGCCTTTGGAGTAAGGGTTTGTCCTGTGCTTTGGGAGGAGCTGGTACCTTCACTATTTTCTTGATGTTTGCTGTCAGTGCATAGAGACATGTTTGAATGGACATCTGTGGTGGTTTGAGACTGGCTGAATGTGAGGCGCACACTAAAGCCACTCTATCACTCCCCTTATCCAAACAGACAGTGGAGAGAAAATAAATCATATACCAAGGAAAGCCAAATTCACTCCTACCTGTTCCTTTAAGGACTATTATATACTGGCTGGATTTAATATACTACCAAAGAAATACAGAACCTGTGTATTTTAAAGTGATCAGAAGGCACCATTGTAACCAGTCTTATTTTTTTCTTGAAATACAGATTATGTGGCTTTATTTTCTCAAAACAAAGCTGTCTTTTGCCCTACCACTTAACATTGCTTTTCACTCTTTTGAACTACTACTGCTGATGACCTTCAGCATTATGGATCTCTTCCTACTCAGGATATTGCATGATTCTATCAATTTCTTCTTTGTCAAAGCCAAAATGTCTGCTCCTTGTTTTTAAGATCAGTAATTCTCTAGGTTTTTTTCTCCTCCTACTAATAAACCTCAAACCTTCTATGTTCTTACAGTTTCTCTTCCATTTATCTGCCATTTGACTTTGAGAGGTTCACTGGTGTTTATTGTGTGGAATTTGCCGTATTTTCTTTTTAACCTCTTGTCATGATTCTAAGTACCATTTACTAGGAAATATTTAACTAGACATAGGATTAGAAATCACTGTTAGTGTGGTGACTCCTGTTTGCACTTAGATCCTTTCAAATTTTGTTTGAAGAAAGAAATTTTTATAGTTCGTCATCTTTTGCATTAATTTCCTCATTCTTTATTTATTACAGGTTCCATATGTTTTCCTTTTAACTTTTCAAATACTTTGGTCTCATAAAGTTTCATGCTCAGTCTAATTCTTCTTCATTGTCCATGTCTATTGGTTTCTCTGTGGCCAG
>VXBA01003015.1:1358396-1380275 GCA_013399895.1 Serilophus lunatus | reverse complement strand
GGCCCCCGCTGCCGCCCGGCCGAGCGTCTGCCGAAGGTTGCCGAGCGGATTCCGAGAGCTGCCGAGCGTCCTCCGAGCGCCGCCCGAGCGGATTCCGGGAGCTGCCGAGCGTCCTCCGAGCGTCTCCGAGCGTTGCCGAGCGCTCCCCGAGCTTCCCCGAGCTCTCCCGAGCGCCGCCGATCCCCGCCGAGAGGCCGAGGGCAGCCGGGCTGGGGTGTTGGCGGAAGGGAAGCGCGGCCTGTGCGGGCGGTGAGTGGCCGCGGGGCGGGAGCTGCGAGGAGTTTGCGGCCCTGTGTCCCCGATCCTTCGGTTGTGCCTTTCCGTGTGCGTGTGCGGTCGGGGCCGGCCCCGAGCCCCACGTGTTGGGGGTGATGGAGCTGTCCCTCCTCACCCGCCGCCGCGGTGTCCCCGGACCGCCCGGGCCTGTGTGGGCTTGGTGAGGGAGGGGTGTTTGTAAGGCCAGGGATGGGCGTGTGTCCCCCGCACAGCTCCTGTGTGTGTCTGTGTCTATGTGTGTGTGTCTGTTCCCGCTCTGTTTCAGCCCTCCCTCCGTTGCCTGAATAGGTCAAGGGGGAATGGCTTTGAACTGGAGGAGAGCAGGTTTAGATTGGACATTAGGAAGAAATTCTTTACGCTGAGGGTGGCGAGGCTCTGCAGCAGGTTGCACAGAAGAGCTGTGGATGCCCCATCCTTAGAAACGTCCAAGGCCAGGCTGCAGCCTGGTCTGGTATAAAATTCCCCTACCCATGGCATGGAGTGAGCAGAGACTTTAAGGCCCCTTCCAGCCCAGACCGTCCTGTGATTCTGTGGTCCCATGCCCACTGTTCCATTTTTTTTATTTCTGGCAGGTGTGCTTCGGGGCTGTCCCAGCCATGATCGAGGTGTTGGCCAAGCTGGGCCGTGGGCCCGTGTTCCTGGCAGGGGAAGTGCTGGAGTGTGTGATCACGTTCACCAACCCACTCTCGGCCTCGTCGACCTCTGCCAGCAGGTACGGGGCCTGTGCCGTTCTGAGCAAATGTTGGAGCTGCCTGGGACCCTCCAGAGGCACTAGCTCTGCCTCTCTCCCGCTCTCTCAGGAGCAGCAGTCATGGCTGGGCTGTGAGGCAGTGGTGCCAGCTCAGCCCCCCGTGACTTCCCTGCTCAAGGCACTCCCTTTGGAGAGCTTTGCACCATCGCTATTTCAGGGACGAAGCTGAGGTAGTTCTTCTGGTTTTCTGCCCCCAAGAAGGGCACAAGGAAAGCAGGGCACAGTTAGACGTTCTCTGCCCCTCAGGTGAGCCCTCAGTGACGGGGTTACTGTCAGAAAATGAAGCCAAACTGGCTGTCAAAGCAGGATATCTGGTTACACCAGGGTGACAGTCCCTCAGAGCAGCATCCAAGCAATGTCATTATTTCCTGTGTTGGTGGAAGGAGCTCTGCCTGCCCAGCAGTCCTGGACAGATCAGTGTGATCCCTGCCTCCAGAGATGGCAAGCAAAGGGGCCCTCACTGCCGAGAGTCAGAAGGAGGCACCTTCTGTGACAGCACTTGCTGTGTCCCAGCCTTTGGGCGCTGCGTGTCCCCTTATCATCACTGTCCCAAAAATGAGGAAACGTGAGAAGACGGGAGCTTCCCTTGTTGGCTCACAGGGGGTGACTCCATGTCACAAGTAATCACCCAAAGCCTCCATGTCCGCTGAGTGTGTGGCTTTGTCTGATCCTTCAGGGGATGGAGAGTGCTTTCTCATCTTGAGATCTTCCTGGGAAGTGTCTCTGTTTCCAGCCCTGTTGTGTTCAGCATCTTTTCGTCACCAGGATGAGATTCATACGTGAATCTGTTGGTGGGCCCACTCCTAGTGCTTTCAGTCTCAGCAGCCCAGCAATCTCTAGTATTACCACTGTAAGGCTTCTGTGGCTTTTGCCTCCCTTAGCTTTACATCTTTACTTCCTTTTTCGACTTGCCTGCTGACTTCAGCTTTCAAGTTCAGCTGTGGCACAGGCATTCAGCTTCTTGGGGCTTTGTCCTGTGCAATGACAGAGCTGTTTTTCCTGGTTCTGGAACATCTGGGACTGCAAGAGTGCTGGGTGGAAAGGTGTTGGAGGTTTTGCAGAGTGTTTACAGGACTGTCTCTTGAAAAAAAAAAAAAAAGTTTTAAAATTCAAAATAAAACCAAACCCAAGCAGGTGATCAATCTGACGAGACCTGACTAAGTCATGTGAGTGGCAACAGCAAATAGACTGGTTTGGAGATGGAAGCTGTATGTTGCATAAAGGCAGGAGCCAGATTAAAGCACAATGACTCCACCACAGGACTTGTCAAGGACCAGAGGGTTTTGGCGCTGACAGGTGGAGGGTTGGAAAGGCACACATTTAAAGCACAGGGACAGAACTGAAGGAACAGCAGGAACTGGAATTGATTGTGGAGTACGGAGCATAGAAGAAATGAAGCTTTTTTGCCCAGAGGCTGCGTGGAGCTCCTGTGTGGGCTGCAGGAGCTGTGGGGAAGGTGAGACAGGAGGGAAGTGACCTCAGCTCCAGTGCAGGATCTTTCTGCACCAGCTGGACAAGCCAGGTCTGCTGGCAGGAAGGGACATGCACGTGTGGTTAGTGGCATATTGTTGGGCAATACTGAAAAAGAAAGAAAAACATATTCAAAGTACAGTGTTTGAAGGTACTGTAATCACGCTAAGCTTATATAAAATTAATAACATTGCTTCAAGCAAGAGCAGTTCTATGTTTCCATACTGCAGATACCTTAAAACAACAACAACAACAAAAGCCCTGATGGAAGAGCCTTGCTGCTACTTTTGAAAATGTGAGGTTACAACTGCAGGGTTAGAGGTAACTGGGTAGAGTAACCAAGATGTGTTTGCGTAAAGGCAGCCAGCACATACACAAGATCAAATAGTGCATCCTTAGTCAGCTGGCACACCTCTTCCCCTGGTTCATCTAGACCTTTAACTGCTCTGATGTGTCACAGAGGGACACCTGTGTGCCACAAAAAAAACATCTGTCACCTAAAGATCTGGTGCCACTGGTGGAAATCGCCTGAGGAGCCATACACTGGCTAAACTATAGAAATTAAAACTATTGAAATAAAGATAGATGAGTGATTTGGAACCTGAAAGGTGTCAGTAATGCCATGGGAAATGCCCTGTGGAATGGCTGAGGTGGTAGCACAGTCCAGAATGTGCTGGATGCATGGCCCTACAGTCATTCCTGTGGCTGTGCAGAGGGGACAAAATGACACCTTTGCCTCCCCCAGAGCTGTCCTACGCAAACTCCTTGCATCAGGAGAGGAAACTAAGACCTTGTGAAAGAACCAGAAGCATCCTCTGATCTGACACATACAGCAGCTGATGTTTTTGACTGGGATGGTGCTGTGGGGAGGGAGGGAGCACGTCTGTGTCTTGGAGTGTTGACCTTGGGAGAGCCAGCAGCTGTGGGCAAGGGCAGCTGAATCCAGGTTGCAGGGTTTTGTTGCCTTTGAATTTGCCCACCTCCCTAATGGTTGCCTTGTTACTGGAGTGCTGCGCTGCATTTCGCCTCTGGCTTGGGATTTAGCTCATCATGGCTGAAAGTCCTCACCGAGCTGGGCCCCTGCACAGCAGCTGGAGGTGTCCTCTCTAGAATGCAGTGAGTGGCCAGTCCTGAGCTGTGCTTTGGATCAGCCCCCCATCTTGAGCTTGCTCCCAAGGTTTGTCTGCCCTGGGGCTGTGAGAGCGGCTTCAGTGACAGTGGAGCAAGGCCTTCTTTCTTCCAGACAAGCAGTCCTGAATGCAGCTGAGCAGAAAGAGCTGCTCTTCTCTCAGCTCATGTTTCCCGTAACCCAGGTTTAAGGCGCAGACTCGAGTGTTGCTCTTTGCTTTCAGCGAGATGCTGGCGTGGGCCAGCGCCCAGATCCACTGCCAGTTTCATGCCAGCGAGAACCGCGTGGCACTCCCTCCCTCGGACGGCAGCAAGCACGATGTGCAGGCAGAGAATGAGACTGTCTTCGTCCCCAACAGAGGTGAGTGCTACTCCTGTGCCCCCGGGAAGGGACGGTGTGAGCACAGCGAACAGGAGTCACACAGACCCTAATGTGTGTCTTGAGGGCAGCAAGTGTATGAGCGAGTAGGAACTCCCTGTTGCCTTCCCTGGTGATGGCTGTTATGGGACCTTGTTAATACTGAGGTCAAAGTGGCACTAGCTTTGAGTGAAACATGAGAGTTGGCTGTCCAGCTCCTTTGGGAATGTCTCGTAATATGACCAGGGCATGAGATGTTTCCTGTGCCTTTTTCTCCCTGTTCCCCACCATGAGGATAAAGCTTGACTGACCTGGACACAGCCCGAGGCTGGGCAGCAGTCAGTGTTTCTTCTTCTCTTCCAGGAGAGCGGGGTCAGTGTATCCTGTCCACCCCACCAAAGATTCTGTTCTGTGACTTGCGACTGGATCCTGGGGAGTCAAAGTCCTGTGAGTCTTGCCTTTTCTTCCCCTACTCACAGAGCTCACCTCTGGAGAGCTCCACTTCCAAAACTGGCTTTGCAGATCTGAGTGCTGCAAATATGAGACCCTGATGCTTATGGAAGGTGAGGTGCTACAGTGGGAGTGCTCAGGAACTGCTGCATCATCCAGACTCTGCTCTCCATTCCAGTATGGCTGTGTACTGCAACGCGTCTGTCAGTCCTGCCCCTTGCCTGTGGCCTTTGCTGCAGGTCTGTTGTGAAGCCTCAAGTCATAAAACATCTAAAATACCTGGTTGTAGCTGAAGGAATGGTTACATACATCTGCATTTCCTTGCCTTTATATCTTCAGCCGCACTGGAGTGTTCTTGGGATGTAGTCTGGTGTCCTCCAAACGTTTGTGCTTCCTCTTCAGGTTGTGGCTGTCCTGGAGATCCTAGTCTTCTGCGTGTTCTAGTTTTCCTGTCTGAGTAGACAGCTGTGAAAATATGAGTGTGTGCTGTCAGTGAGTATGAGTGTGTCAGTCAGTGGTTGTATGACCCAGCCTGTCAGATTGTGTCTGATCTCCTTTGCATTCCAGTGGCCCGTGATCTTGAAACATAGGCTTTGCAGACTGTACGTGGAAAGCTCCATCAGGTTGTCTCAGGGACCTGCTGGGAGCAGTTGATGGAGGCCTCTCAAGTTGTAGAGCGCAGGGAGTGCAGAGGCAGTGCCTATGGTGGATGGGGCTCTGCTGTAACATTGAGCTGTGTGGAGATGAGCGCAGAGCTGCAAGTGAGACCAGGGGGTTGTGACAGGGTGCTTTTGAAGCTGGTGTCTCCTGCCTTCTTCACCTTGGGGGGGCCTGACTGGAGGGATAGCTGGCTAGGCTACCTAGTTAGTGGGGTGGGGCAGTGCTGTCTGGGGCTGTGCCTCTGAGCTGCAGAGCCTGTCGTCTGAGGACATTTGGTTATTCACTTACCATTCTACATCATTATGTTGTGAGAAGGAGCTGGCCATGCCAGCAGGGAGGAGGAGGCCTCAGCTGGCCTGAGGCTCACCTGGATTCTCTCATGCTCCTCACTGCTTGCAGGTGTGGGGCTGCAGCATCCATTGGCTGGGAGAAGGGGAAAGTTCCTTTTCCTGGAACATCTCAGGCAGGCTAGGCAATCCTCTGGGATTGCACAGTGACAACAGCCCAAGCTCCAGGTGGCCAATGTGGATTGAGAGGATTTCCTTGTGTGCTGGCTTTGCAAGCAGAAGCTGTTCAGCTCCCAGCTAAGCTAGGGATTGCCTGTCCTTCCCACTATGTTGTGACGTGTGTGTGAGTCCTCTCTGCCTCTGGGTGACACTGACACAAGCAGCCTACGTCTGCCTGGCGCTTGGATGCAGCTCCTCAGGGAGGAGGAGGAGGAGCACAAAACTCCTCTACACTTTGGGGTTCCTTGACCACATGTTACCACCTTTCTCCTTGGTTGTGTGATGCACCTCTCCCACGCATCACATGTGATGTGGCAGTGGCTTTTTAGCACCGAAATCCCAGTGTCACAGCCCTTGTATCATTCTCTGCCAGGCACCTCTCACCAACCCCATCAGCCTGCTCTGGTGCTGCTGCTCTCACGCGAGACTGCAGCTGGCACGCCTGCACATCCTTCCTAGGGGCTCCTGCCAGCTCCGTGGAGGGAGAGTTAAGGCTGTGTGGGTGTGTATCTTAATTCTTCATTTCCTGTTTTTCAGAAGTTTTGAGTTTTGCTACGCAGTTTGGAAAGGGGAAGAAAAAAAAACACAACAGAAAACCCAAATCTTAATTCTTCTTCAGCAAAGAACTATGTTACTAAATTGCAGCCAGAGCTGGCACAGGCAGCTGAGGTTGTGTCAGGCTGTCTCTTGATAAAAGGCCTTGCTTTCAGTTGCTGACCAATTTATTCCTCAATATCTTAGTCTTGTTGTGGTGCCCATATGTAGAAGGTGACTCATCTTCCAGCCCTTTGCCACACTGCCTAGGCTGAGCTTTTTAAATTTGTCACCATGAAACATTTTCTGAAGTCCTCAAATAATTTCTGTGGCTGTTTTTTGCCTCCTCTCCGGTTTTATAGTACCTCTAAATATTTGGTAGATCACAGAGAGGGGAGGAAATTGAAGCAGCCTGGACACGGGCCTGGAGCACAGCCAGAGGGCACAGCGGGTGGGTAAGAAAGGCATCCATAGCACCAGGAATGTCCTTCCTTCTGGGATATGCCGGAAGCTGGGACTTCCTGAGTCTTGGCATTCCTGTGCCAGGTAGCAAACTGCCCATCCTCCATCGTTGGTGGTCTCTGCTTAGATGATCCTCACTGGGCAAGAAGGTCTCTGTGAGCACTCTCGTTAAGTCTGGTACAGGGGCTTTCAGCAGTCTGCTTCCTTCCTTGGAAATACCTGATTTTCCTCCCTGTCAGGACAATGCTGTGCTTTATCTGCACTCCAGTCCAGCAAAACAGGCTTTTGCTTTAAGGTGTGACATCCTGTGGATGCTACTAGCACTAGCACAGGCTTTTCTCTTCCTTTCAGTCCTGTTATTTTAAATCTAGAAGTTATATTTAAAATGTAACCCTAACTTTTAATCTAAGCCCCAGTATTCAGGATGTGCCAGACATGGGGAAGGATCTGTGGTTTCGGAGCAGGATGCTGCCCTTCCTCTGGCAGAGTGTATCTGTGTTACGATGGGCAGGCCAGAGAGGTGGAGACTTTCCACAGTTCGCTGTTTGTGCCTTTCTTGTTACAGAGTGTGTGGTTTGGGAAAGCTGCAGAAGTGTTCGCACTGCGTCAAGAGGCATTGGGGTTTGTGTGGTGGCCAAGGGGCTCTGAAAGTGCTGAATGTGATGGAAGCTGGGCCCCAGCATCTTGGAGGCCTCAAAGTCAGAGGCTCTGTGATCTAATTTGTCTGTCTGTCAAGGGGGACACGCCACAGGTTGTTCTGCAGGTCTTGGAATTATTTCTTGACCATTTAGACCGGGTGCTTCAGGGGGAAGTACAGGAACAAACTTAACTTTTGTTGCTGGGTTTGGGGGTTGTGTAAAGCAAATACCAAAAGAGGCGTGAGATACTGATCAGCACCTGCTTGGGGCAGAGCCCAGAGGAGACTGCAGCACGTGACTGCACTCTGAAAGCATCAGGTGAAGGAGTGCACAGAGGCAAATTCAGGTTGAACTCCTGATGAGTAAGTTTAGCTCTCATGCGTTTTTGTTCCTGGATTTTACATCTTTCACATTCTTTTGAGGCAGCGTTTGTGTGTGTGGTTGTATGTGCTGGAAGCAATGTCTGGATGATGGTGTGTGTATGATGATGAGAAGCCTGGTGCAGGGGAGCCAGGGATGTGCTTGGCCTGCTGTGCAGCAGGAAACATCAGGCACTGCTGCTGGTCCAAACTCTGAGTGCAGGAAGCCTGCCTGCATATGGCCTTGGGAAGCCAACTTTTCTGCACCCCTTGCAGATTCATACTGTGAGACGCTGCCTGTTGACGGCCCTCCCTCTTTCCGAGGACAGTCAGTGAAGTACGTGTACAAGCTGACCATCGGCTGCCAGCGCGTCAACTCCCCCATCAAGCTCCTGCGTGTGCCCTTCCGTGTCCTCGTGCTGCACGGTAAGGCCACGCGCTGCCCACCCTGCACACACGGGCCCAGGCTGCACCCTGCCACGCTGACACTCGCACCTTCTCCCCAGGGCTCAAGGATTACCAGTTCCCACAGGATGAGGCCGTTGCGCCCTCAAACCCTTTCCTGGAGGAGGACGAGGGCTTGAAGAAGGACTCTCGCCTGGCAGACCTGGCGACAGAGCTGCTCATGGTGGCCACCTCCCGACGCAGCCTGCGTAGGTTATATTCCTGGGTGTCCTTCCTAACCTGGGCATAGAGCACATCTCACGGCCAGCTGCAGAAATCTCTTGCTTCACAGCTGAGGCTTAATCAGGGCCCGCTTGTGTCATGGCCTCCCGACCAGTCTCAGGGTCTTCCTACTTCAGCCAGAGAGACCCTCTGCCCAGCATATCGCAGCCAGTATGCGGTTTGCTCTTGCTCACTGCAGGCATTTCCCAGAGGGAATGCTGCCTCCAGGGACTGTCCTTCACACCCAAGCGGTAGATGTGGGGTCATGTCATTAACCCAGAGCACCGCATGGAGCAGAATGCCATCCTGACAACAACTCTTACCCCCCTCTTCTTGCTCCACAGACCTGTATAACATCAGCAACACTCGTGGGAAGGTGGGAACCTTCTGCATCTTTAAGACTGTGTATAAGATTGGAGAGGATGTCATTGGGACCTTCAACTTCTCAGAAGGAGACATCCCATGTCTGCAGGTCATTGCTGGCTCTTGGGTCACTAGGGAGAGGCAAAGGTTTAGGGTGGGGGAGAGGGAGAAGGGATTGGGCTGGAGTGTCACCGGGCTGCTGGAGGCTTTTTACTGAGGGATTTCTAGTGGGACCCAGTTGGCATCTCCTTGGAGTGTGAGGTGGGGAATGCTCCAGTTCTGAGCTTGATTGGGAAACGGTTGCCCCGGGCTTTGTGCAAGGGCTGTGTGAGGTTGTGAGAGCAAGCACCCTGCTGACTGTCCTGCAGTTCTCGGTGAGCCTGCAGACGGAGGAGAGCATCCAGGAGGAGTTCCAGCGCCGGCGGGGGCAGCCTGTCTCCTTCACCACACATGCCCGCCATCAGGAGTCCTGCCTGCACACAGCCCAGAGCAGCTTCAGCCTGCCCATCCCACTCAGCTCAACCCCAGGATTCACCACCAACATCGGTTAGTACCCATCAGGGAAGGGACCCTGCTTGTCTCTCCAATGAGGACTACAATGTCCCCAGCCCTGCCATTGCTCAGCAGGGCTGTGTCCCATGGGAGAGAACTGCTCTGTGTGAGTGGGGTTGTTTATGTGACCCCTTACTAGGACAGCCAGCGCTGAGAGAGCTGCTGTTCTTGTCCTTTGTGTCATCTGCTGGCCCCCTTTTCCCCACAGTGTCCCTGAAGTGGAGGCTGCACTTTGAGTTTGTGACCTCCGGGGAGTCGGCGGGAACTTGCTTGGTTCGTGGGAGCCAGTCAGAGGCTGTCACCTGGACTGGGGTAGAGCAGATGGAGGTGGACACTTTCAGCTGGGACTTGCCTATCAAAGTTCTTCCCACCAATCCCATCCTGGCTTCCTATGTATCTCAATTCTCCAGCACTAACTCCATCACCATCTGAAGTAGAGAGAGCTGGTGGACTTGCAAGCGTGTGCCACCGTGGGAATGGCAGGCTGGACTGTCACCAGCATGCTGTGTAGCATGCATCCCAGTGTCCCCTTGGTTTCACCTGGGCACCAGGGAAGTCTGTCCTGTGGGTGGAGGAGCACTGCTTGATGCAGTGTCTCGTGCTGCAGCCCTCGGCTGGGAGTTGGACCCTTTCTGTCTGGGTAAAGGTGCTGAGGCTCGAAACTCACCAAAAAGAAATCTGCCTCCCAGGGAACCACTGATGTGCCTTTGCCCTGTATGGGGCTTCCAAAAGAAAAAGGCCCAGCCCTGTGAAGGGAGAGGGAAGGTCTTCCAGTGAAGCTTCATACCACCCTTAGGTGAAAGCCATGCCCCTATAGAGAGACCCTACAAGCAGAGGTGTGGCATCCAGGTGAGGCACACTGGCCACCTGAGCTGAGTAGGAGCCTGCTGTCCTGCCCTGGCGTATGTCCTGACTATACACACAGCCCAGTGCCATCCTTGCCCAGAGGAGGCAGGTCCTGTCAAGCCAACCCTGTGCTGCTGACATATGCTGGTAACCTGGATGCCCTGGTGGCCACAGCATGCATATAGTGATCCAAAACTGAGCAGCACTGAGCCCCTGGGCTGCTGTCTGCCTGCATTCCTGGGTGTGAAGGCATCCTGCTGGTCTTATGATCCTTGGAGGGCTGTTGGGAATGCATGCTGTGCATCCAGGAGCTGGGATGGAGATCTCCCTGCTCAACTGCAAGCTCCCCATTTCTACCAAACCTTCCAATGAGCTTTCCTCTTTGAATGGAAATCTAATAAACATCTGAATGTGCAAAACTCAGCCTTCTCAAGAGCCTTATTCCTACAGTGTTCCGAGGGGTGGACACACCCCACCTTGCGTGACAGTCACAGTCTGGAGACTTCTTCTTTGTTCAGTATCTTTATTGCAAGAACAGAAACATCTACACAAGGCTCTGCACAACACAGCATGGCACCAGCTGGGGTGAGTTGCCAGGATGGCTGGCTCCACCCTGGCACATACACAATGCTTCTGCTTTCTGAACCCTCTCCACCCTGCTCCCCTGTGTATCCGGGGATTGTGGGTTTCCCCAGAGGATGTCTAGTGGTTCCCCCTTCACTGCTGTCCACTCTGGGCTGGCTCTTTTGCAGTGTTGCCCAGGGCTGTCCTGCAGTGCCAGGGAGCCGAGGAGCTGTAGGAGTAGTGGCATTAGTGGTTCCAGAGATGGGTTGTGCCCCTCACACTCTGGGAGCAGAGAAAGGGCTGCCCAGGGCACGGGGGTCCTGCACAAGGGGCCGTAGTGCTCCCCAGGGAGCTCTCAGTGGCTGCTGTGCAGAGGGATGGGGATCTGGGAGGGAGTAGGGAGCTGCTTCACTTGAAGCTGGGTATGGGAATAGAGGACTGCTGTGAGGCAGGCTGATTTAGTGCTGTAACCCTTTCTTTAGTAGCGAGATTTTCTGCCCACTTGGGTGGAGATCCCATAGGATCTGCATTCCCATGGTGTGCAGGGTGTCTCACAGGAAAGATGCCCTGGTTCAGTTCAGGAAGCAGAAGGTAGAAGCAAAGCTGTCCCGTGGCAGCACGGGAGTGTAAATGTCAGCTCGGTACCATGGTGCATGGATAGTGGTTTCCCTCAAAGGTGGCAGCGTTGACATCTCTACAGGATGGGGCAGGTCTGGAGCATGCGGGAGGTGTGCTCTGAAGGAGGGAGGAGGAGGAGGAGGGCGAGGGGGTGTGGGGCTCTGCCGAGCCTTTTATCTGGTCAGCCCCGCGCCCAGCACCTTGTTGATCAGCGGCTCGGGGGTGCCGGCAGAGCCCCACTCGTGCTCCACGCTCTTCACGCAGGGCAGGCTGGGGTTGGCCTTCTGCACCACCGAGATCTGGCAGGTCTGTGAGTCGTAGTGGGCCTCGCACCAGTCAGGGAAGTCGATGGGATGCTGGGTGCTGTGGGAGAGGACAGAGTGCCGTCAGGGCCCCCTGGTTTGTTGCGGAGGGCTGCTGTCAGGGCCAGGTGGCTTCCTCTGGTGCCAACCCCCTGGACAAGGTGTCTTGCGGACCAGCTTACGCTGGACACAGCTGCTGGCACATCTGAGTGTCTCACTGTGCTGAGACACCCTTGCCCACCTCTTTGCCTTCCCAACTCACCCCATCACCCTCAACCGCCTGGTGAGGTCCTGCCCACCTCTGGCCCTCGTGTGCCCCAGGGGCTGGTACCCCCCAGCCCTCTGGGGGCTCTGACATCTGCTGCATTTACAGGCACCAGACCTTCCAGCTGCGGGTACAGGGGTGACATGGTGGGCAGCATTGCCAGTGACAGCCTACCCCAGCATCCCTCAGCCTCTCACTCACGTCTCACAGCAGCCCACGCCAATGGGATGCAGGCAGGTACAAAGCAGACAGTTGGTGCTCAGCCATGACTCCCCAAGGGAGAACTGCTTCCCCTCATACTCACAGGGAGCTGCAAAGGAAACAGTGGTGATGAGGACATATGGGCCTGTGCTTGAGGTGAGTGGGAGCCTCCTTGGCTCCTCTGTGCCCTCATGGGAGTCATCAAGACCTCCCACCCACCTTATGGTTTGGAAGATACTTGGTGGTCTGTCTACTGCCCTACAAGTACAGGATGCCCAGGCATCTGCCAAGGGCAAAGTAGTCATCCATCCTCTCCTGGCCATGCTCTCACCACTACCTTGTGCACCTAAAGCAGAGGCAAGTGGCTCTTGCTTCCCTGGAGAGGGCAAATCCAGCACCTCTTTGGAGTTTGAGCATCTCTGCAACTCTGGGAGGAGGCAGCAGAGGGAAGATGGGCAGACCTCCTCCCTTTGCTACTAGTCCTTCACACTCAGCCCCGGACGGGCTCCTGCCAGAAACCTTCATGGCCCAGCAAGCTGTTTCTCAGCCAGAGCCCTGGGGAGCTGTTTTGTGGTTTATAGACTGCTCCTTCCACTCACTACTGGCCCACGATCCCACTTCTGAACTCAGCACAATCCCTTCTGCACTTTGCAGGCATAGGGCAGAGCCCTGCCATGCTGAGGAAGCTGTGGCCTCCTCTTCCCATCAGCCTCTTCCCATCTCACCTCCCCGCTTACCTTTAGCCTGGAAGTAGCATTTGGCCTGGGAGCCTGGCAGCTGGAGGAGGAGGGAGACAAGCAGACAAAGCCTGCCCCAAGCACACCCCATCTTTTGTGCTTGCATGGCCATGGTTGGTGTTGAGCTGGGCTTGTTCTCCTTGCTTCTCTATTGCCTTTGCTCCTTTCTTTTCCCTTCTCTCTCTCTCTCTCTCTCTCTCTCTCTCCGCCTTTTTAATGCTCTTCCCCTGATCCCAACAAGAGATATTTATAAAGTTCAGCTTTACGACCCTGGCCACCAGCTGTGCCCCACTGGAAAAGTTGTAAAACTCATTTCCTGATTTGAAAGGCATGAAAACAAGAGGTAGGATCAAGATTTTTAACAAGCTGTGAAAAGCTGATTCATGCCCTCCAGAAATGTCTCCAGTTGGAAACCCCTGTGGGTGCAAGTCTCCACAGTGAGGGGAGATCCAAGGGTCCCCAGCGGGGTTGCCCTCAGCAGTGTGGTGAGCACGTAAGCAGCAAACACAAGAGACTCTGGCTCCTGACCAGGAGAGCTCTAGGCTCCCCTTTGGCCACACTGTGCCGTCACTGATCCTTCACAGCAGCCAAGGCTTTGGGAGAACCCCATCTTGCAGGGCCCGGAGCAGCACAGGTGTGCTGTTATCAGCCAGTGTGGGATGCAATGGCATAGTCTTCGTTGGGGATGGAGGTGCTTGAACCCAGCTCCTGGGTACCACAGCACAGCATTTTCACCCCATCCTGGGCTGCAGCTGTGCCAGGTTTGTGGCTACACATGGGCTGAGGGTGACAGTGGGTTTTTTGGCCAAGAGCAGGCAAAAATGGCAATTACCACTGATGCAAAGCAGGGAAGAAAGACCCAGGGCTCATCTGAACAGTGCTTATTAAAGGGGATCATGCCTGTGTACATGCAGCACCCATGAGACACTGGAGAGGAGCAGCCCCTTAAAGAGGCTGGAGACCAGCCCCAGCAGAAACAGAACAGGGGGGATGAAATCAGGAGGCAAAGGTGCTTTTGGGCAACAAGTGACTTGAGAGGGAACTTGCTGGGACTTGACCAGAATCAAGAAGCCATGAGAAGACACTGGCGATGTGCCCATGGATTGCACAGGCCTTTATCCAGAGGGGCTGCCTCTGCATGGAAGCGATAAGGCTGTTATCAGCTAGCAAAGTGAGGGAATGGATGATATGGAAGAGGTCAGAGCCCGGGGAGCCACATGGCCCTGGACAGCTACAAGCAAAAGGCTGAATTGCCAAAAGAAATTCACAGCCCTTGTCAGAGGTGCTGCCAGCAGCAGGAAATAGGGCTCTGGGGATAGTCCAGGCAGTGGCTCAGCCAGTGTGGGGCCATGCTGGCAGCAAGGCGCATCAGTAGCTGTGGCATATGTGGGTCATCTGCCCCTGCATTAAGCTCTCTGCTTTCTGAGATGTTGGGATAAGTTTACACCTTGACGCGTGAGGCTTAATATCCCTTCCAGAATTTGTACTGGCATCCACTATTATAGCTGGATATTTTCGTTATCCCCATAAGTGCCCAAACCCTCATTGAATCCTGCTGAATTTTGGCCCGAGAATTTTCCTGTGGCAGTCTAATTAAGCACAGGGTGAGAAAAAAAATGCTTCCTTTTATCCGCTTTGGATTCACCACCTTCAGATTGGAAGGCATAGTCCCTACTCTCTGGTGCTCCAGGCCCCCTCACCATCCCATAGCATCCCTGTCCTGCAAATTGTGCTCGCACCGTTGAGGGAGAAGCCTTGGCTTTGCACCCCCTCTTCCACTTGGAGAATTACCCCAGCCCTCTCCTAGTACCCTGGATGATCCTTTGTCCCTCAGTGGAGTGGGCAGATGGCAGCAAGTGTGGGATCTGTTGGGAAAGGATAATAATAAATCAGAGAAGCTCTGGGCACCCATGAGCAACCTGCTGACCATAGGGCCATGAGCCGGGATGGTGGAGTGTATCAGTGACAAAGGGAACTTGCCCTTTGGTTCAGAGTTGTTACTATATAAGGAGCATAAAAGTGTTCGTTGTCAGTGCCGTAAATTAATATTCCTATTGTGTGTTTGGAAAAAGAGGTCTGGCATGCTAGAAACTGCAGTGAAATAATCCATCATTTTTTCATCACCAAGAACAGCAAATGTTAAACAGAAGCGATGGGTTTCACTTGGAGGCCTCCAGGGTTTAGACAGGCTTTCAGAAGGGTGCTGAAGATCTGGGGCAACAGCATCTCTTGGCTGTGTGGAAGCACATTCCCCCTGCTCCATTGGAGTCCTGGACAGGCATTCACAGTCATTCTGGTTTACCACACAGAGGGTTAAGGCTACCAGCTCACTCATGGCCTTTGAGGTTTTCATCAAATCACTTTGCTGAGAAAATGTAGAGAGGAAAGAGGGTCGGGACACCCGTTGGCACGTTGCAGAGGGAGCTGGGCAGTGGAGCACCCTCCACACTGTGGCTATGCATTGGGGATGGGACTGGTGGTTCCCCATGGCCTGTTGATTCTGCTATTCCCCTTCCTGGTCGCATTCCTTCTGCCATTTTTGCATCCCTGGACACCTGCCTGGTCCCAGCACACACACCCCCATGGATAATTCAAAGCATTTTGGTCCAGCTCATACAGGAGGGGGTTTGTAGCTTGGAAGGCAGCAGCTGGAGTTGGACTAGATACTTCAGAGCTTTGTTTTGAGTTCTTAAGGGATGCTGTAGCTGTAGGAGCTGAGACCCTCTCCCACTGTGGCAGCTTGCTGCAGAGACTGAAGGAAGACAGCCAGGTTTGATCTCACATCTTGGGGGACAACTGAGACCTGAGGAGTTGCAGAAGGGATACAGAGTCTGGAGGAAGTGCTTTCTGGAAGTTCAGTACCTTTGATTTATCACGCAGAGGCCAACAGGGACTGTCTGCCTGTCCAGGCATGCCAAAAGGGAGCAGTCACTTCCTCTGAGCATCCTGGGATCCCACAGAAGATCATATCTGTGTATCAGCATCCTCCCAGCAGGACCCAGCTCTCTGGCCTGGCTCTTGTCCTGTAGCTGTGCCCAAGCGGATCTGTGTGCTGCACCCTAGCACTGATGGCCTCCTCTCCCAGCAAAAGCTGGGCACTCCCTCAGCAGAGCAGCTGTCTGAGCACCCAGTGCTAGGGATGGGACCCTGTGGTTGTGCATGGATGAGCACCCAAGACAGTGATTGTTGGGATGAAGTAACAACAGCCCACTCCAGTCCCACAGGAGGCTTGTGGGGGTAATAAATGATGCTGGACAAGTTGCCATCAGCAGGATCCAGGAGGGTTATAAAACCTGAATCTCCTGAGCCTTCAGCTGGGACTGCAGCTGCAGAGCAGGAAGCAAACAAGATCCCAGTTGGCATTGTGAAAGCAAACACCATAAATCCAAGGAAGTGCCGCGATTGCTGTTTTAGGCACTGGGGAGCTTGGCTCCTGCTCCCCAAAGGTATTTTATTTTCTCTCTAAACAGAAAAAAAAGAGAAAAAAACCCACAACCCTAATTTATCACTGGATCAAACTGCCTTGGTGCTGCTGTGGACCCCATGATGGCTCTCCTTGCCCAGTGCCTTGAGGAAGCGTCAAGCCCCAAAGTCAACAGGGCACCATGGCAGGCACAGGCAGATGCCAGCTCTGAGCCATGTCATTCACCTGACCACTCACCAGCATGGCCAGATCCTGGGGAGAGGTGAGCAGGGAGGTCAGAGATAGCTGGACAGCCAGGAGCTGAGAAGGGGCACAGCAGGGGACAGAGGGCTATGCAAGGAATGACAACCTGCTCACGGCATCCTTCGTACACAACTGGTAAGTCAGGAGGCTGGAGTACTGGTGGGGTCAGATCCAGACCCACCAGCAATGAGGCTGTTGCTCCAAAAAGGGTACAAAGCAGAGGGGACATGATGAAAAACTTCATGTCACCTTACTCTGCAGGCTAGGTGCCTGCTGGATGAAGTTCAAAGTGGAGGAACATGAGTTAGGAGGAGCGCTGGTGTGATCTGTATCTCCCATGGGTGTCCCTGATCTCAGCACCCACACCCTGACCATCCTCACAGGGGAGAGATGTTCCCACCCCTTGTGCTGGGCACAGTATTTCACAAGGGAAACATGGTTAGATGGTGTCTGTGAGACAGGTTCTGCTGTGGAATGGTGTCTGTGGGTCCCCTGCTGTGGGACAGGATCTGCTCTGGGATGGTGCCTCTGGGTGCCCAGTCATGGGATGAGCTCTGTGTTCTGGGCAGTCCCATGCTGTGGCTCGCTAAGACTTTCTTGCCCTCTTGCCCTCTCTCACATGGTCTCATCCTCCCTTGCTCACCCCCATGCCTCATTCCTTTTCCTTATCCTTTGGCACTCTCCCAGGTCATTTATCCTAGCTGTGGCTACTCTGTGCCAGGCCAGGTTTTGGCATTAGTGGGTTAGCCATGGATCCCAGCTACCCTCGGCCTTGACAGGGTGCTGGCATACACCCTGGGTCTCCAGCACCCTGGATATCCCAGCACCCTAGTTGCGCTGCATCCCATGGATCTGCCCGGGCTCCCCTCAAGGAAACGTGCTGTGAGGTCACGCAGCGTTTAGGAAAACAGGCCTTGGCACTTGTTGGCCATCCCAGGAAAATAAAAACATCCGGGCAGGCAGCCACGCAGGGAGTGCGAGAGGCCGGCACTCCATAAATCCCCTGGAGCAGGTGTTTTGTAGTCGGCACAAGGAAATGAACACATTATTCAGTTCGGCTTAAATCCCGAAAAGTTTCCTGTCCTGTGAGTCAAAAGTAACCCTGGGAGATCATTCCTAGGCCACGCAGGAGCTGCACCAGCCAAAAATGTGCCAGGTACTTGTTAAGCCCGGGGACCTGCTAGGAAGGTCAGGGGTCCAGGCACCCCACCTTGGATGGGACTTTGCCATGGCAGTGCCATGCCACTGGCACTGCTTCCTGCATGTAACTGCTCTGGGACATGCAGAGGATCCACAGGGGACTCCCAGACCAGTTGCAAGCACCTCACTTCATTGGAATGCAGGGACAGGGAGACCCCCAGGAGACCTTGAGGCTTCCAGGGTCCTGAGTGGATCCCATAGATGTTTGGCCTCTCTCTGGTATCAGAAAGATAGATGTCCCTGCACACTGCATTGGCCTAGTGCACCACAGGCTGTTGGCTGGCACACACAGGGGCACCCTGTGATGCTATCCTGATTTAGGGATATCCTACAGGAAAAGCCATGGATGTCTGGTGGCTTCATGACGGAAGAGGACACCTGGGCATAGGGCCGGGACCCCACATACTCGGTCTGGAAGTCCCAGAGCAGATGGAGAGGAAAGCAGTGCAGCGGGTGTGTCTGGCTTGGCACAGGCAGCTCCTGCCTGAAGGGTGTTATGGGTGACATGTTCTGTCTGAGTGTCAGGCAAGGACATCACACCTTGGGTCTGGAGCACAGAGAGGTGTAGGTCCTGGGTGTTGTCCTCACAGATACACTGGGGCAGATCCTGTCCTGAACCAGGGAGGTGACACAGCTGCCACATATATCCACATTTTTTCCTTTAAAATATTTGCCTCTGCTCCATTTTTACCACTACTGGCACACAACCTCCAAACCCAAGCAAGGACCGTGAATCACCATGGAACACCATGGACCACCATGTGCCTCACCATTGACTACTTCAGTTCACCACAGACCATAATGGACCTCCATGGACTTCCAGGAACACCTCCCCCCAAACCACCATGGACCACCACAGACCATCACGGGTTACTATGGACTGTCATGGATCACTATGGACAACCATGGACCATCATGGGTAGTCTCAGACTGCTCTGGACCATCACAGACCTCCATGGGCCAACATAGACCACTAGAGTACATCATAGAGGATCATCCACCTCTGTGGACTGCCATGGCCCACCACGGACTGCCATGGAGCACCAAAATCCACCATACATCACCATGAAATTCTGTGGACTGTTCCAGACCGCCAGAGACCACCATGGAGCTCCATGTATCACTGTACACTGCCATGAACCGCTACAGATCACCAGGGTGCTGCTGGGTGTTGGGCACGGCCCTGCGCAAGGAAGCCTTGCTGGCTTCGAGACATTGGATGCCGATAAAACTCAACGTGAGACTGTGGGACAGGGAAGGTGCAATAGAGTTAGAGAAACCCTAAAGCATGGCAAGCCCCAGACAAACATCCCTCACAGAACAGGCTGAGAGGACTGCAAGTGAAATGGACCCCAACCCCACTTTGGCTCATCTCCCCCTGTGGGCACTCATGGGGGGATGCCTTGCTCTGACAAGAACTGGAGCAGCTGCCCCACTAGCCCTTTGGCTGCCTGGGTGTGGAAGTGGCAGTGGCCACAGCCAGACACATTGTAGCTGGTGTTGCCAGGTGTACAGGTGTGCAGTGTACAGTGTGTGTATAGTGCACAAGGTGTGTATGGTGCGTTTGGGGGGTGTGTGCAGTGCACAGTGGGTTTGCAGCATACAGTGTGTGGTGGGTGTATGGTGTGTGTAAGGTGCATGCATGGTGAATGGCGTGTGCACTCTGTGTGTGGTATGTGTATGGTGTGTGTAGAGTGCACAGTGTGTGCACTGTGTCTGTGTGATGTGCTCATGGTATGTGTGCAGTGTGTGTGCAGTGTGCTTATGGTGTGTGTGCTACATGCTCTGTGTACAGTGGGTGGTGTGTGTATGGTGTACGGTGTGTTTGCAGCATGTGTGCAGTGCACAGTGTGCATTTTGTGAAAAGTGGGATTGTAGTGTGCATAAGGTGTGTGTATGGTGTGTGTAAGTTGTATGTATGGTATGTGTGGTGTCTGTGTAGTGTTTAAGGTGTGTGTATGGTGTGTGTGATGCACAATGTGTGTATGGTATCTGTGCAGTGTGTGCAAGGTGTGCGTACAGGAGGCGTGTGATGCACAGTGGGCGTGGTGTGTTTGCCGTGTGCGTACAGTCCAGTGTGGGCACTTGTGTGGTGTACGTATGGTGAGTGCACACTGTGTGTATGGTGTGTACGGTGGGTTTACAGTGCGTGTGAAGTGTGTGTGTGGTGCACGGTGTGTGTGTACAGTGTGTGTACGGTGTGCGTGGTGCACAGTGCGCGCCATGCGTGGTGTGCGCGGTGTGTGCACGGTGTATGGTGTCTGTGCGATGCACGGTGTGTGCGGTACCGGGGCGGTGACCGGGCCCCCTCTGCTGGCTCACACGGGGTGCCCCCGCTCCCACACCCTCCGTCGCCCCACGTACCCAATCCCTACCGCAGCGAGTCCTCCCGGATTCGCCTGCGCTCCCTCCACCCCCTCTGCTTGTCTTCCCCGTATCTCTATTTTTATTTTCAATTCCATAGAGTTTTGTTTTCAAATCGTTCCTTTCCTGGCTATATCCCGCCGTCGGCAGGTCCTGCGAGAGCACCACCGCCTCCCGAAAGAGCGACTCGTGCTTTCTCCCTGCCCACTGCAGGCGGGGAGCGAACGGGGCGGAGGCTCTTCCCACCCAGGCTGCTGCCAGCCCCTCTATCCCCGCTTTGCCCCCGGTCCTGTGCCACCGAAGGCTCGGAGGTGCTCAGGACAAGAACCACAGGGATAGGGGAACCTGGGGGGCACAAGATTTGCCACCACCATTGCCCGATGAGCAGGGCTGATTTAGCGGAGACTGTGGTCTCCAATGGGACCATCGCCACCCCATCATGCCCAGCCTCACACTCCACAGGGAAGCTCTTTCAGTCCCTTCCAGCTTTTGCTTTCTAGTTATCTTCGCTGTCGGCTGGATCTCACTGTCCTTCAGTGCCGGCTCCATTTCATACTGGCCAGCGGTATTTATAGCCGGCAACCCAATCCCCCCGGCTCGGGTTGTGCAGGGCTGGGTGAGTCGAGCTCCGTGACTCCACGACGAGCGGGACGTGTCCCTCATGACGGGGATACCTGCAGTGGCACAGGCTGGGACAATGAGAGGGGCTGAGATTCCCAGTGGCAGAGGCACCCGTGCACCACGGGCTGCCACGCCTTGGCGCTGTTTTGCTCTGATGACCTGCTCTTAAATCTCAGGACATGACAGAGACCCCCTGCCCGCCGCTCAGCGCAGCACCTCTCGGGAATCCGAGCCCCGCGGGACCTTGCAGGGTCAGTGATACCCGCAAACACGTGCGGGCTTCCCCTTGCAGTCACTCAGCTCCCATTGCGCCCCCATACACTCAGAGACGTGGGGCAGAGCAGGCAAAACACCCACACAACGCCCTCCAGCCTCTATCACGCCCCCACCCCCGCCCGATGGGAGCAGGCAGCAGGCTGGGAATGCGAGGAATGCACCGCAGGCATGCTGCCTCCGCCGAGCCCCCCTTGCCCCACCGAGGAGCTCCTGCAAACAAACGCACGGTACCTCTGCCTTCCCCCGGATTGTGCGGCCCCCCATGACAGCCCGTGGCATGCCCTTAGGTCCTTCTTAAGGCCCCGGAAGGACCGGCAGCCCCGCTCTGCCCACGTTATCCCAGCTCCACGGCGTCTTAGGGGCTTGTGCAGGACTCCCTGCCCCACAGCCAGACCTTTCCCCCAGAACACTCTCCCGTACTCGCCTACCCTCCAACCGCACCACCCCACAGGTGTGATGTCCTATAGCGCGGGGGCTGGATCCTCAGAATCCGCAGTGGTGACATGCCCACTGCCCTCAGTCCCCTGCCATCAGTCCCCCCTGCCCTGCCAGGCCATGCGTCGATGGGTAGCAGGGACACCACAGGTGGCACCCTCCACTACTGGGGGACATCCTGGGTGCCAGGGACTCTTGGTTCCCCAGGGCATTCCAGTTGTCATGGTCCAATCCCCCAGTTGCCCCCGTGCATCCCAATCCCCCGGGTGCTCCCCAACATCCTCCCCTGTCCCCAGAGGGGATGCACACGCCCAGGGATGCTCCCACAAGGGAGGCGCCCATATCCCGGGAAATCCCTCCCCAGGGACTGACTCCCCCTGTGCCCCACAGCCCAAGACCTCCAAAAAATCCGTTGTGGGGACACCCACACCCAGGATGTCCTCTCTCTTTTCAGCTGGCAGCACCACACAACCAAGTATCCCCTCGGCCCTCTGCAGAGGGGATACTCTTCCCAGCGCACCCCTTTGGCGAGGTCCCATCACCCACATCTTCTGCGTCCCATTGCCTTCCCTAACCCTCGGGGACCCACAGCATGGAACATCCCGCCCCC